>JBAIZL010000002.1:3857570-4152570 GCA_036971475.1 Prosapia bicincta
AAGTAAAGTATAGACAGAGAGAAAGAGAGAGAGAAATGATAGATAGATAGAGAGAGAGAGAGAGAGAGAGAGAGAGAGAGAGAGAAAGAGTGAGAGAGAGAGAAAGAGAAAAAGAACGCAAGAGGTAATACTATGATTTATTTTATTGTTTCATATTTTATTTTAACAGTTTATAACCCTATAGTTATTACTAAGATATGTTGGGTTTCCTGTAAATTACAGTTTGTTTTTCAAAACAAGTGCTATAAATTATTATTAAAAATTGAAGTCATCTATACAATGTTGATGAATTCTCTATATTCAGAATAGGGAACCGAAACCTTATTTCTAATATATGATTAATTATTGTTGTCTGAGTTACAAATTGTTTCTTGTTATAATTGTTACCGTTAATAATATCTTATAAATAAAATGTGGAAAATAATTTAGAAATTAAAAAAGAATTCTATTTCTAAAACATTTTATATTTTTTATTTATTTTGAATTATATCACAAAGCTGAAAGTCTAACCACACACAGCTGTTGTTACAATGATGCATACAATTGCGTATTGGCAAAAGTTTACCTCTGGTATTTAGCAACTGTAATTTTAACTACTGTATTTTCCAGATAGCAATCACATCCCGCTGTAATTGGTCCTACGTTCCATCAATCGCGTGCAACAACAAATATAGGAATCCAAGTGATTTATTTTATTTGACTCTGCCTTTATTTATTTTGACGATGAGTTTTAATTACCTTTTGGAGGAAATGTTGTTCCAGCATTTGCCTTCCTGCGTGGGATATTTATTTGTTTGTGTATAAAACATTCAATTCCTGGGAAGTACATATTGTAAAAATTATCCCAAAATATTTCTTGTTAAACCTAGTTTTTCCATATTTACCTTACTTGAGGGGTTTTGATCATTCTGCACAACTTGCACACATAAACGTATAAATTCATTAGCATAGCTTATATGTAGTCATAGGTCAAATAAAAAAATGAGAAACAAACTTCTATATCCTTCATGACCGTTAGTTTTCTGTAGCAAGCTTACGAACATTTATGAAAAGATTATGGTTGGAGACTGTCAAACCATCCATATTTTCTCCTATTTTACCCTACAAAGGTTGTAAAACAAGGGGGATGAATATACAAACACATTTTAATATGTGCGTGCGCGTGCGTGAGGTTTGAGCGTATTTCATTTTACCCACTTTAAGCGTATTAGCGCTGTGGTCTTATCCCTTAGGTTAGTTACTAAGGAGGTATTTGCGTAGTAAGAGCTCAGCAATTTACTCAATTTGAGATCCACATTAGTGGTTACCACCACCTATATTTCCCCCTTTCCTTGCGAAATGCACTA
Organism: Prosapia bicincta; assembly: GCA_036971475.1. Lineage (NCBI taxonomy): Eukaryota > Metazoa > Arthropoda > Insecta > Hemiptera > Cercopidae > Prosapia > Prosapia bicincta. The sequence continues at coordinate 3,858,917 of JBAIZL010000002.1, forward strand.
GGTAAATATTATTTGTTTAAATGATATAATTTAACTGGAATGGACACAGTTTCTAGGTGGAGGTGGTAAGGGGCTGTGTTACCTGTTACTTGACTCTGACAACCCTCTTATTCTAGATTTTAAAATTATAAGCGTATTTCCTTCTACTTTAGTTTAACAATTGAATAAAAAAACGAATTGAAATCATATTTCTAAAAAAGAATAATAGCTTTTTCAAATAAATTACAGAAATAATATTATTAGTAAGATAAAATATAACAAATATATTTCCAACGAATGAGTGAGAATGGCATAATAATCAATCAAACCAGCTAACGCGAAACTTTTATTGTTTAAACATAGCTACCTTTAATCGTGTCTAATAATGCTCTTAGGAGATGTTTAAATGAAAAATACGTTTTTTACGAGTAAGTTGGCTTGAGAAAGTAAAAGAGAGGAAGCGAGAGAAGAGGGGTAGAGCGTAACTTGTGGTTAACTGCATTCAAAGATGGAATATGGTCAGCGCTACCGTCCACCATTGTCCTACGTTTGGTCCTTTGTAAACTAGAGTTTACAGACTTTGGGATGAAAAATACACTGTTATTTCACCCTACCTAAAATCGGATCCAGTATCATTGTGTTACTACTCAAGTACTCTACCCATTGCACAACTGAGCCGCCTTGTGGTAATTTAATCCTAATTTACAATTAGTAATCATTCTACTTTCGGCATCGTAATTACGATTATATAACTAAACCTATATACAGTTTATCGTATTATGTAAATAAATTAGGTATAAAAAGATATATTCCAAAACAAAGGTATGGGACCTTTAAATGCGTTCCAATGTCCATAAATAATATAATCCTGGATTTTAAATAAATCTACATTTAATGATTTAAAAAACATGGCATTCATGTTGGATAAGCTACCTGTTTGATAAGTGTGTGCCTTGCATCAAGATACATGGCTAAGAGTTGCTACGAATCTAAACTCTGACAAATAGCAGTGGTTTTCGAACTACGGCTGCACAATTTAAGATTAACTACTAAACTCAAGGTGGCTTAAATGTGCTTTAGCAACGCCTAAAGTGCAAGGGCTTGTTTCTTAAAGCACCTATTTCAACTGAAAAAGCAGATTTGAAATTATATTTTTAAAGATTATTGAGGAGACTTTTTATTGTGCTAACATTTACCGTATGATATTTGCAAACATTTTTTTTTAAATGTAAATGCCAATATTAAGAGACCTGAACAGAGACCTGAACTAGGGGAAGCTGATATTTCAAATAAACTCATCAAGCTCTACCACAGTGATTTATATATGTCCTGTATATAACTATTCTAATTTAAATTAGGATTTCATACCACAACTGATTTCACTATACAGTTTACGTTTTAGAATAGGTATTTTAATACTTAGGATGTGTTACATTATTTATTGTACACTGAGTTAAAATATTATTAAATATTTGGTATAGGTTGTATTCAATAATTTATATCTCAATAAAGCATTTCACGGTAGGTTCAATAAATTGGTAATAATAATTTACACATCTTTATTTCTATTTTGAACAAAAACTTACCTAAGCTGGTCTGATACTCTTTAGGAACCACATAGAATTAAATGCTGTAAATACTATTCCCTTTAAACAACTAGGAAAGATTTTATTTTTACTATTTCCTTTTATTACTATCTAAGCTCTTATAAAATACCGAATAATTAGGTAGATTCATAATTTTCGGGAGTCATACAGTTTGTTACTTTATAATGTTTTTATTGTAATTATAAAATATACAATATAATATTCTACATCTAATTTTTCTATACTTATGGGTATTCAAACAATAATGTTCAATGCCATTAAAATATTCTTTATGTTTAGATACTTTACATATTTATGTTATTATTCCATCAAGAAGGTTTTCGCTCTGCTAAACTAAAATTTAAAGAAAACAGTTTCCCAACCGAGAGCACTATTAGGTGGTTATATTTGCCGTACAATGCTTTCCGTAACCGTCGCATAGAAGTTTTTATCAATTTTAAATCTAAATGCATTTTATACTCTAAGAACACAAAATAATTTTCTGATTAACAACTCTCCACGATCTTGAATAGAATTATGTGTTACGTTCAAGCTACTAGCTTAAACCATGCAAACTGGAGAAAGGTAAGGTGGAAGAAGTACTTGTCAGCTACTCACGCCACGCTGTAAGCAAACTTCCGTAGCACTTTTTTACAGGCTACTTGACAATGGAAAGTTAAAGTCGTGCTCTGAATTTTGAAATTCATTAACGGATAATCTGACAGAGCGAAAACTTTCACGCACAACTTAGCGCCGCTAACAATCACGAGCGCTTATCACTGTCTGTCTTGCGTGCTTCCAAGATATGCTGATGTATAACTAAACAGTCGTCGTTTGAGAATAAACCAAAAGTTATGCTCCTATAAATTTCGAGTTAGACACAACTAAACTAACTCAGTTAACGTACTTATTTTGTTTTAAATCAGCTTCTCTTTGAAAGAAAAACGTCCGTAGTAATATGAAAGGGTTTAAGTACAATATTAACGTCGGTGATTTTCCAATACAGTTAATAAAAACTCTAAAGGGCTGCTCGTACTAAGATTGCATCCAAGTTCGTAAAGAGAGAGATTGGGAGTTAGATTGTTACGTGTAGTTTGTCACTTCCGGAAGTAGAACAAGTCTACAGCTGTATGACACTTTGGCCACCTTGTTATCTGACACTTCAGAAATTCTTTACTGACGGTAACAAGGATATATGAACTTTTCGATATAAAAAAAATAAAGCGAGACTCAATTGCTTTCGATACTTTTTATGATTTAAACTCAATGTGTATTGTTTATTTCTGAAAAATAAATCGAAGAAGACTCAAAATGTACACTTGTGTGGGTATTGAAGCTAATAAAGACGAATAGGCGGAATACAATAAAATGTATTGGTTGTTTTTAAATCTTTTAGACTGTAACTAGAGATTGCTCGGAGCGGGATGTCTCATATTGGATAAGCAATGCTTGGTCTTATAACGACGAATATCTGTCCTGAAGAAGGTTAGTTTTAGGTGGCAGGAAAATAGAAGAGACCAAAAAAATAGTACCCTATAAATATGATATGGAACGATCTGGTTATTCTGATAACTTTCTAATGGTAGCATACAGTGGTTTTATATCAAAACGTGTAACAAACACAACGGTTAGCCGATTAATACAGCTTAAGTACCTGGGTATGCTGTGCTAGCGTACACATGCAAAACAGGTTAGGAACGAACTGCAGGTTACATAAAACACTGAGAATAACTCACATGAGACAAGGAGAGAGGAAAAGTAGAGAAATTATTTTTCTGAGTAACCCGACGGTTTAATATGATAACCTTCTTCCAAAATTCCGTAAGAAAGGGTAATTTTTTATTCTACTATTTATACAAATTCCATTATGTCCGTTGGATTACCTTATTTTTTAATTCAATCTTTTGGAAACATAACTGTATTTTTATATTTATTATGAAAAAGAAAATACTACAATTATTTGCATTTCTCAGGGAAATATAACGAAAGGTTATGATAATCATCACTAAAGCTAAACTTTTACTGGTGACGTTTTTAGAACTAGAAGAATTTTGGTAAGAAATAAAATAGGATGTTCATTGGAAGCTGTTTTAGGTTATGTTTTGAATATTGAGGTACATTAAACAGCGTCTGCTTATTTCTCTGTGAATGAACTGTATGTTCTAAGCTCAGTTATCATTGACAAAGAAATTTTTCAAGTTCAAAATTAGTTGATATTTATGTGATCTAACACAAATATGACAGTAGAAAATATTGCTTAGCTGATATAGTATAGTGACGGTTTAGGTTATTATCATTTTTTGTTGACGGAGAATTAAGTGTCTCCATGTTGGCTACATTGTGTACGGTGATCAAATACTGTGAGCTATATTATCACTTGTGATTCTTGTCATCGTTTAGTTACTATTAGCTAGGAATATTGGTGATGGGGTCTATGTATATTTTAGTTTTCCAGTTTGTTTTTTTTTTTACAGAATGCCGCGTAAATGTGCAAATGTAGTAGAAAACGTTTCTAAGATATGTGGTGACATATAGTGTCCAGAAATAGATTCTCAGCTCACTGGGGAAACTGCTCCTCAGCACTATTTTGGTGTAAAGTGGATGAGCTGTATAAGCCTTGGGAACATCATGTTTGTTGCAATTATTATTGAGAGATTCTGAGAGATTGGTTGAAAGGGAAGTGACACCCAACTGACATTCACATTACTTTCTGCACTACAAAAGCGGAGGGTTGATAAAAAAGCATTGTACCCAAGTGTTCCATCTACCTTTTTCACATTACAACATTTTACCAACTATGGGATATGATTCTCCGATTGATCATGAAGGCTCTGAAGAAGATGACTCTATCAAAACTTGTTCTTTCCTCATGACCCAGCACAATGTAGGCTATATTGAGACGCCTCAAAACTGAGTGTAAAAGCAGTGCTGCTGCATAATGGTAACATTTACCCTTCTTTTTCAGTTGGTCATGCATTTCCTATGAAGGAGACCTATGAAATATAACAGCGCTTCTAGAACCCAATAAATAACCTGACCAGAAATTCCAAATTTATGGGGATTTTAAAGTAATTGCTTTACTCCCTGAATGAAATTCGGATATATAAGGCACTGATGAGTTTTACGCGTGTGGGATAGCCGAGGCAGGAAGTCTCATTACAAAAAATTAGACTGTGCTGCAAGAAATCTCAAGCCCGGTTAAAAAATGTACAGAGTGAGCGTTTGTAGATCCTAAAGTCGTAATTGAACCTTCCTTGCACATTAAACTGTGACTGATGAAGAAATGTAGAGGCAATGGATCAAGAAGATAATGGTTTCAAGCACTTGAGAGGGAAACTCCCAAGACTGAGTGATGCTAAAGTTAAAAAAGGTGTTTTCGTTGGACCACGAATTCTCGTAATTTTTAAAGATCCTAAATTTGAACAAATACTGAAGGGAAAACAAAAGAGAGCTTGGGACTCATTTAAATATGTGGTGCACGGATGTCTTGGTGACAGGTGAGACAGTTACTATACTGAGTTGGTCCAAGAACTACTTGAAAAGTATTGTTCTCCGGGTTGTAAAATGTCGTTAAAATACATATACTCTACATCCCCTTGGATATTTTCCCCCAGAACTGTGGATTGGTTAGTGATAAGCATGGGGAAATATTTCACCAAGACAATACTTCAGAGATATCAGGCTGGAGTAACTGGAGTTATCCTCAAGAATATTTTAACGGCATTGAACATTATTGTTTGAATACCCAAGTATAGAAAAATATGATGTAGAATATTATATTGTATATTTTATTATTACAATAAAAACACTATAAAGTAACAAACTGTGTGACTCCCGAAAATTATGAATCTACCTAATTATTCGGTATTTTATAAGAGCTAAGATAGTAATAAAAGGAAATAGTAAAAATAAAATCTTTACTATTGTTTAAAGTGAATATTAAGTTACTAACTCGTACGTTATTTTTCTATTTCGCCCGCTAGGAGCCATTGCTACCTACGCTAGCTTCACAAATAGGCACCAATAAAACAAAACTTTTCTTTTACATTTAGCTGTAGTCAGATAACATTGATTCAATTCCTGGAGTAACTGCAGGGATATTCCTGGTTGGTGTACAAACGGTAGGCCAAAATAACATACTTTCAGGAGGCTCCCATCTGTTTTGTTGGAAAATATTCTTATTTTATGAATGACACTCACAATTGCTTAATAATACAGAAATTATTTAACGTAATAGTATTGAATAATTATACTGAAAATAGTTTTATTGGTCATAATTTTTCCAAATTTCATGTAATCATCTTGAACTCTTCTACTAACTGTAATTAAAATATACTTAATTAAGTGAAAACGAAAGGTCTTACTTGCTGAAAAACAATTGACTATCTCAGCTATCAGTTTTCATTCAATATAAAGAACTAAAGGAAAATCGACCAAAATAATTTTGTAAAAGGGTAATACTATTTAAAAATGTTGTTAATATCTTATTCATTTAAAACAATTTATGGAATTTTTGTTACCTCAAATGTAAGGAGTGGCTTAATGTAACTTCTATGATGTGTGATGCAATGGCTCCGATAATATCCTTTGCATTATTCGGCGGCAAGGAGATTTCATAACGAATACAAGAAAATACATAGAAACGACACAAATTTATATACGCTTATTTCTCTTTTACAGTGGCCAACGTTGTATCTTTCGGCGAGACACACAACGTCTAATACATCCTAATATATGTTAGTAAAATCTTTGAATAAAAGTCTCTCATATTTTGTTTTGAACGGTAAAAATTTACTGATTCAAAAGTTTGGACATTTCGGAGTATCTTTAGTCTATTGAAACAGATAAGCGCAAACAAAATTATCCGACATTGTTTTTATTAAAGTTATAAAAGCGAGTCTTTCGGGGATACTGTAACACTCTTAAAAATAAGGTGTTACATATAAATTCATTTATATATTTAATTTTTATTTAATAATTATATCGTCCCATTATAAAAAAAAGTTTGTTTTATTGGTGCACATTGTGAATCTAGCGTAGGTGGTGCGCTCCTAGCGGGCGAAATAGAAAAATATCGTACGAGTTAGTAACTTACGGTAATTAACCACATCACACCATGTGACGTAAGCATTAGGCGTTACTTGTGAACCAATCAGAATATTCATATATATAAATAAGGATGGGAGTTTGTTTGAAAATTTCAGTTAGCGCGTCCTTGCAACGACCCCAATTCACTAAAAGTCTTTGAATGAGACGGACGAGATGGCATTTTCGGACATAACTTAGAAATTAGTAAGCTGCCAGTGTTTAAAATTCAAGATGTCAAGGCCGGTACCAAATTTTATAAACGCAACAATACAAGAAGTCAGAAGCGATTATTTATGTGTTCCAAATAAGTAAAAGTTTATATAATTTTTGTTTAAGAGCGCTGATACCAAAAGCGATGTGCAGTGACTAGTGTACAAAATCGACGTGCAGTGTTTCATGTTATGTGATATAGTGTTTTACAAGTAATGTGCACAAACAGGTACGTTTTAGATAATAATAAAGAAAATGTATTTTAATGTTAACTAAGTTGAATTTTAATTGATAAACGGTTAACACATGAACGGCAGAAATCACATTTGAATATTCACTTCTAAAAATTAAATTGGAAAACTTAAGTTACTATCTTCTCGATATATATAAATTTGAAAAGTTAACGAGTATTTAAAATATGTATGGAATAGTTAGCGGTAATAAAAAGTTAATTACCCGACACATTGTTGTCATTTGTTCTTTTGTAATTTGTCACTGATTAATAAATTGTTTAACTTGTATTTTAAAACTTCCAATTTTATTTCACAAGTAACCTAGTTCTAGCTTCAAGATAGAAGAGCGTCATAGACAGATAGTATCTCCCTGAGCTATTACCTTAGAACTAGAGTCCAGGTAAGTAAGGTAATTAATTTGTTAATTAGTAATTAACACACATTTTTAATAAAGATAAAACACTTACCCGAGGTAAAAAGGGTTAGTACGTTACAATACTTTATTGACACTTTTTTCAACATCTGCAATAACAAATTATCAACAACATAAGAGTATCCGTATTTGCTGACAATTCTGTGTTTGCCGTCACGGAAACCAGGTCTTGCACTATTCCACCCGAAGATGACTTCACTGCACTAGAAACAAGGTTGGGCAAGTGGAGAGTAAAGGCGCATGTGGCCAAGCATCAGGCACTATTGCACTCTCAAAGCAGAACACACTCAAACTAGATACACAATACAATAACTCTCTCAATGCAAAACAAAAGCAGTAAATGAATGATAGATAATAATTATCCTTTAAAGATAATTCAACTTCTAGTTTCTCTACCAATATAGATGTTACTGTTAATATTTTACTATACTTTTAAAATTTAATATATTCCTGGTCATTTATGAATGATCAATAGAATCGAAAGAAATTCTACTCAAATTATATCCCCCAAATTATTAATAACGATGTTTTGACACCGACAATTTAAAAGTTTACAAACGAACGTTTCCTTCGAAAACGTTAAAAGTGCAGATAACAAGGTAACTCAAGTTTGATACAACATTTGACTCGTGTTTCCTTGTCATACGTTTCAGAGTACTGTGAAGCAGTGTTGCGAACTAAAATATAACAATCAAACTTACTTCTGTTATTCATTCTTCTTTCTTTGCCTCTTTTCTCAAAATTGGGTAAATGTAAAAGTAACTGTAAATAAATTTTTTGTTTCAAATGTGGTTTCAACAAATTAAAACTACAAACCTGAAGTACGAGTATCTACATTATTAAATGATTAAATGTTTTAAAATTCCTTAAACGTTAATTAAAAAGCGACCTTTATAAGAAATCACTTAAATGTTTAACTCAAGTAGAAGTTCAGCACGTAAATAAACACTAACTTTCTAAGCGAAATTACAACAAAAACTTGAATAGATCAAAATGCCATCGTTTGTTAGTGTTATAGAACCGCTTTTAGTGCGGTTTTGGTAAGAAATTTCGCCTTTTCTATCATTTCCCCCAAAACCTACTGCAATTATTATGGTTCTGGAAGTATTTTGTTACTTTTACAGATATGATTCCCACATAAACGTTATTTATTTACTTATTTAATGCTACAAATATATATGTGAGTCCTAATTTCATGGGATGAGCTGGAATCCGAGGGCGATATTTCGCGAGTTGAAACTTGGACTGAATAATTTCAATCTAATAGGGTAGAAATATAGATGTCAAAAATATAAACAAATCCGTTCAAAAATTACCACATTTTTTAAATTTTATTACCGACTTGTCGTTAAATATATAAATCTTCTCATTATCAATAAGATCTTAAAGTTTTTCAATTCGTATATAGGCACAATTTAACACTTTCTTGAAATGTTGACGATTTAGCTAGAATCATAATATCGTGGAAGCATGCAAGGCAGACAGTGACAGGCGCAGGTGATTGTCAGCGCCGTTAAGATGTGCGTGCAAGTTTTTGCTCTGTCGGATTATCCGTTAATCAATTTAAAAATTCAAACCACAACTTTCCATCTTCAACTCCTACGAGTCTTAACTCTAAACAAGGGTGGGGAGTTTGTTTACATGGTGACAGAAGTGTTGACATTTTTTCGCATTTGGTCTATCGACGAGTTAACAATAAGTAATAGCTATAGGATCCCCATAAATTACCCATTAACTTGATATCAGACCAATGTTTTTCTTATTTAATTTGACACACGAATAAAATTTCTTTACATGATGCCTATGAATATTCTTAAAATAGGGTTTTGTGAATTTTAATGATAAAGATCATTATTATTTTCACTACATAAACTGCCGGTGCAAAACCTATAACCCATAATTGATTCAAGTAAAATCCATACTTCTTTCATTCGAGTGTGCTTTTGAAATAGACACGACTGCCTAAATGTTGAAAATAAATATATTAGTGACAGTGGACTTGAGAAAATACTATATATACATTAATGTACCTGAAACAAAGGAAACAGTATTAAATCAATTTGATGATAAAGAATACTAAAAGTGAATGAAAGTCAATACTAAATGGAGATGTGAACAAATCCAAGTAAAACGCAATGTGTAATACTATTGTTTATTAATTTAGTTTTTAAATTAATTTGTTTTGTAAAAATCTCAAATTGAGTTTTGCAACGAAGCTTAAAATTATTTTTGTTGTATTTTTTAGACGGGTTACGTTTAGAGGAGACAGCTATTTCAGACGTGAAAGAGCATGTCAGTAACCACAGAAACTCATGGACTTTAGACGTTGTTGAAGCATATTTTAGCCACGTTAAGTTTAGTAGTTAATTTTAGTTTGTGCAACCGTAGCTGGAAAGCCACTGCCATTTGTCAGGCTTAACACTCGTAGCACCTCTGAGCCATGTATCTTGATGCTAGTTACACAGGTAACTTTTGCAACAAAAAAACTTGTGTTTTTTAAATCAGTAACCTAGGATTTGGATAGGTACATGGATTTTATAGGTGTACACTTCTTATATATCGTTTAAAAGTTTAGCTATTCCCAGTTGTACGGGAAAACGATAGAGAAATTAAATACTATAAAATTCTCTACTAGGGTAGTATAGAGAGTTACAGGCTAGAGTGCATGTCTACAAATTAGTTAAAACCGAATGTGTTTATTAAAAGGAAACAGTTCCGTTTACATTAAGGGTAACGCCCAATGACCCTCTTAATATATACAAGGTAATATAACAGTATACACAATATACAATAATTAGAAACCTAAATGTGAAATGTGAAAATAACATTGAAATGAAAATATTAATAACTATATAAAACCTAAAAGGTTTTAGTAATAAACATTCTCGTGAAACAATTCCTTTAGCATATTCCCTTTGTAAATGTGTGTCACCATAGTCTTATAAGGTGTATGTAGGTATTGTGAGTCTCAGGTAGAAGTTATTTTATATTTTACATTTATATTATTATACATTATATAAAATATATTGTTACTGATTTTTTTAATCTGAAAAATATCATTGGGCTAACACTGTGTGTTTTAAAAACATTTATTAAATTGCGTACATTGTCGACAAATTTATTTATCATTGGTTCCGTCATAACAATTCAAAGCTAGCAAATAATTTAAAGTTCGAGAATAATATTATTAGTATAATAACATGGAGTTGATTTTGATAGTGGTAATATAAATCGTAGTTTTTAGAGGAGGTTAAACCTTTAGACTATCTATTCTTTTCTGTGACTCCCCGAACTCAAAATGGACTGACCAAATTTGACCAGAGATCGCTTATTGTAACACTTTCTGGATCTAATAACTTAAATTCAAAGAAAAATTCTTTATACGTTTTTTCATCATTAGGGTGATGGTTTCCACAAATACTTTAAACAATAACTTGGTGTTTTATTTCAACCAATTGTTGATTTTGGTCTGTTATGCAATATCGATGCATTCGAGTTCACCGAACCATCCAAAATCTCAGAGGGAGACATTTCGCGAGTTGAAACTTAGACGAAGAATGTCAGTCCAATAGGATAGAAATAAAAGATGTGTGAAATTTAAAAACAATCCTTTCAAATATTACAACATTTTCTTCAATTTTGTTACTGAATTTGCCTTAAAAATATAAAAATTTTCTCACTATCAAAATTACTATTTTTGTGTATTAGTTATATACATTTTTTAGTTTATTTGCATAAAGTGTATACACAACTTATGTAATGGGGTTCTGTTTCAATTATGTTTAAAACCCTGTCTGTTGTACTTTGTCAAATGAATAATTTATTCAAATATTATTGTGGTGTGAGCTTATACAATAAATAAAATATTTCCGTACATGTTTGCAACTTTTACATGATATTAAACAATAAATTCGAATCACGGTATTTAACTTTCAAGATTTGCCAGGAAACACCACTGGATAAATAACAATTCTATCGTCCTAGATGTTTCTTCTTTTAATAAAAAACTAGCACATTTTTGAAATTTCACACCTGCAATTAGGAGATCATTCTATCTATACTTACATTCTCAAGTAACCTGATACCTATATTCTGGTGTTTACAATCCTGTTGCTCATAATGGTAATATCAATACTGATTCTAAATGTAATTTTGAACTGTAATACATGAAAATATATTTTTATATTCCACTTGCTTATGGTAGCACTCACCTTTTTTATTATTGAGGACGGGAGGTCGACCAACTCAGACTGTAATAAAACTACAAATGTTCATGTGTTTTAGTGAAAAACTAGTAGAACATTTACAAGATTTACACAATAATAAAGTTTATTTCTAAGCAAAATATAATTTTTGACAATTTTATATCTAGGAGTAAATATATTTTTCTTAGAGTAGTTTATATTTTCCCTGTGATCAACTGATAGTAACAAGTGAAAATCAAAATAAATCCGTTGGGCAATCATTGAGAAAACAATCAATTTTTTTAACAAAATTTTCTGATTTTTAGGAATAGTTTTAAGAAATAAACCAATAAAAAGAAATAATTTTGGTTAATCACACGATTTTATCATTCAGTTTTTGTGATGGAATATCGCAAATATTTAGTTATTGGATCGTATGGATTTGGCTTTCTTCTGAATAAATAGGCTTTATACATAATAAAATAAAATAATATATTGTTGTAACTTATGGATAAAATTGTTGGGCAGGTTTTACCTTGAGCAAATATACGCGTATTTTACTTCCGAAAGTAACAACATTCAAGTTAAAGGCCTAAATATAGCAGCATGACTGCATCAAAATTTATTATGTTTATCCTCTAGAAACTACAAGACTATCCGTACTTATTCATAAAATGACAGAACCGTCACTTGTAATACTGTGGTCAAAAAAGAATGAAATATTTATTACATCTTGTGTATTTACAGATACGCGGGGCAAACTCTTACACGTACAACCACAACGCTTAAATATTCACGCTATTCGCAATAAATTGGTAACTGACGGAACCCAAGGAGGCTCGGTTACCGTTTCAGGAATTTTATTAACAAACGAATTAAAGAAGGTTAAGGATATAATACTCGAATATGTGTCTGTTTTGATAGGTTTAGTAAACATTTTTATTTTTTATCGTTTGTGAATAGAGATAAAAATTCAAACATGTTAGCATTTAAAAAATAATAATTTATTTTTCTGAAACTTGCTTCGATGACCAAGTGATCATCATCATTTAGTTTAACAAACTACATTCTAAACTATAACAACTACTTTGTTAGGCTATAGGTCCCGGATAGCCGGCCTGAGCAACCGGGCGGGTCCACAGGTGGCGGATAGTGGAACGGCCTACAGATATGTAGGTTACTTGTGAATAAGGATTCCGGAAGGTTTCTGAATAAGCAGGCCCGGACCAAGGCAATGGTTCAAAGGTAAGGAATGATCCCTCTTCGTCAGTCAACCGGTTGGGTGTGGTAGAAATAACTGCTCTGACTGGGGACTGGGGTAGTTGGGAATTAAGTCCTTACAATGCTACTCTCACCTCCCAGGTGAACCGAGGGCAATGCGGAAGAGAAGTATGGGCGGGAAACTACGCTAACGACACAGTTGTAACAAAAGAGAGTAAAGCATGTCCTGAACTTGGGGTAGGCTTCAAGGTCAGTGACTGAATACTCAATCCAAGGTTGAAGGCATCGTGCCGATGGATGAATGGCTGCAGGGTATAAAATGCAGTCGCACACGATCCCCTTGAGGAACCGGACAAAACCTCATTGTATGTTGTCTTGCCAGGGCAGTGGGGGCTCTGCTCTGGTTGACCGTTCTTTCCCCCATACTCGTGGGAAGTTAATGGACCAGACTAATACAAAAATGTGATTTTGAGACTGCACAGGCAACGGGAGCCAATGAGATGGCAAATCGTGAGTCTGTAGCAGATGTGTCAACGGCAACCACCACTGGGGGTGCGGGGGCAGCTACCAAGCTGCCGACTGCAGAAACCAGTGAAATGGCTGTAGAGTTGAGCACGCTTTCTTTACGGAGAAAGCGTATGAGTGGAGCGGCAAAAGGCGGCTCCGAAGAGATCAGGTGAGAGCAGCGGGAGGGCCAATAATCCTGAATACAAAACGAAGGGGAGGCCAAAACCGAGCTGAGCTTGTTAAAATCCAGGGCTTGGATGTTGTGAGGAGGGAGGTGCAACAGGGAAGCAATCAACCAAGAGCACCTAACCCCAGCACGCCCAAAAGGCCTAGGAGTTCAACTTCCTATCCCTCTCCAGTGGAGGGAGGAAAGAAGAAATCGAAGCTGGGACAAGGGGGGATGCTGCAGGGTCCTCGGGAACTTACGGCGATACCCTTCAGCTAATGCTAGCCATTATCCCAGTCAGGTAATCAGAGAGAAACCCCTTGGAAGAGATGGCGTTGGAGCTGGAGGAGCTGTTCTTCTCAGAAATGCTGTCCGCTGAAACGGAGAGTGGGGACAGAGGGTTCAGGACAGCATACATGGAGAGGAGGGCTCTAAACGTTGTATGCTCCTCACGGAAGAGCCTGGAGTGGGTCCTTTTGCATTGCAAAAGTTTCAATGCGGGTGCCCAAACCCTACAATGACAAGGAGCCGGAAGAGTTCCTGAAGGTGGTCAAAACCCAGAACCCTGGGATAGTTCAGGATACTTGGAAGGTGATTGTTAGGAAAAGGGAGGATGCAGGTCTTACCTTTATCCTGTATATAGGATAGGGCTCCCTCAGGGCACTGCGCAACAACAACCTGAGGATGAATGTGGGGCTGAGACAGGACACGTTCAAGGTGCTCTCTAGTCCTGGGGCTGCTTTGCGGACCCAGGCAACTGCTAAGTAAGCAGAACGATGATCAAGTTTCTCCAAGTGAACCTACAGCACAGCAGGGCAGCTAGTGCTGTCGTGTGTAGGATGCTGGACAGAGGAGAGGTGGACTTAGTGCTCATCCAGGAGCCATGGATTTCTGGAGGACGAATATGCGGGCTAGCGACATCTGGAAGTAAGTTGTTGTATGATAAGAACTCCGGTGTTCCCAGGACGTGTATCCTGATCAGGAGGGGGTTGAGTGCTTTTGTACTAACGGACTTATGCTGCAGGGACTTGATAGCAGTGATGGAGGAGCTGCGGGCGAAGGTGAAGATGTGGAGGCTGAACCTGGCCACGGCATATCTTCCCTTTGACAACACAAGAGCTGAGGCTGCTGGTCGAGCACTGCGGGGCTGTGTATGAGGAGATGCTGGGGATGGATGCTAACTCCCATCACACGTCGTGGGGAAGTACAGGTACCAACACTAGAGGTGAGGAACTTTTAGCTTATCTTATCTCTAAGAATTTACTAGTCTTAAATCAGGGGGAAGAGCCGACGTTTGTCACTAGGGCCAGACGGGAGGTCCTGGAAATTACGTTGGCATCGAACCAGATGGCTAGGTATGTACTAAATTGGCATGTGTCGGATGAACCGTCTTCTTCTGACCACAGACATATTAGGTATGATATCTCCCTCAATCCAGCCATGCTTCGGAAAACCAGGGATCCAAGAAGAACAGACTGAGACTCCTACAGGAGGAACTTGGGGGAGCAGACACTGAACCAGTTGCCAAACCCTCCACAAGACGTGGTAAGAGGGAAGACTGGGAAGTGGCAAGGAGGATAGTAATTCCACAAAGGGTAAAATGGGCTATAGGCACATTTAAACCCTACAAATCTCCAGGTTCAGATGGGATCTATCCTGTGCTGCTGCAGCAGGGAATGGATATGCTGGTGCAGGTACTTACTAAATTATACAGCATTGCTCTAGGGCATGTGCCGGCAGCCTGGAAATCTAGTAAGGTGGTATTTATACCTAAGCTCACCGGTAACCAATCGGAAGGGAAAGGATACAGACCTATTACTCTCATGTCCTTTGTTCATAAGGGACTTGAAAAACTGGTTGATAGGCATATTAGGAGGGGGGTGCTTTGGCCATAAAACCACTGCATTGGAACCAGTATGCTTATAAAGCGGGGATATCCTGCGAGAGAGCTCTCCATCAAGTGGTTGGTAGGATAGAGCAAATGATCGCTAAGAAGGTTGTGTCATTGATGCCTTCGTCGAAATTGAAGGGGCTTTCAATAACTCCTCAGTGGAGACGATGGTAAATGGTGCAAGACGTCAAGGAGTGGATGCGGCCACTTGTGGCTGGATAAGTTCCATGTTAACAAACAGAAGCATTTCTGTAGAGGTGGCAGAGGAGATCAGAAGGGCGGAGACAAGTCTGGGCTGTGCACAGGGGGGGGGGGGAGTTCTCTCTCCTCTGTTGTGGTGCCTAGTGGTTGACAACATTATTAAACTCCTGAATGAACAGGGGTACTTCTGTCTGGGATATGCGGACGACATAGTTGTTCTGATCCTCGGCTGATTCCCTGATACAGTCCTTGAGGTAATCAGAAATCCTCTACGACTGATTGAAGATTGGTGTAATAAGGAGAACCTTGGGGTAATTCCGAAAAAGACTGCTCTTATTAACTTCACCAGACAGCGAAAAGATCTGACGACCAGGATACCTCGCTTGTTTGGTGAATACCTTGAGTTTGAGGGGAGGTGAAAGTAGTAATGGGTATACTTTATCCCCCCAATGAGAGAGCACTATTTGTTACCCCCACCCCTTCCTAAGCCCCGCCCCTTTTTTTTGATAGGTCGATGTTGGTGAAGATGGCGTCCACGCCCCGCCCCTGTTGCTGGTCGAGGAGCGGAAGGGCCATCTTGTTCTGGTTGTGAGGTGAGTTTGGAAAAAATATAATTCTTGGTTCGGGAATGGAACCTAGGACGTTTGGTTTGCTGGCGTGTGACGCTAGCGACTGAGCTACGAGTCGTTCAGTTGTGTGTAACTGTACGATTGTGGTACAAGTAGGTCTTGGGAATGTTGGAAATTTCGGTTGTATAAAATAAGAGTAATACGTGTATTTTAATAAATATGAATTTATTGTCTCAAAAAATAAAAATATATTGACAAGGACAAATACGTAATTTAAATTATTCCAGGTTTAGAAATAGTCGGTAGCGTCTGTCAGCAGGTTTCCTGCATATGGGACACCTCTGCATCCTTTCCGCACACTGGTTGCAATACACGTGACCGCAGGGTATGATGGCAGTGCATGGTGGTCTTTCTAAGTAGACAGTACAGTCTGCTATACGGTAGCCGCTGTTTCGGTCTCCGTCGTTCTGCTCTTCTGATGTTCTCTGTTTCAACATACAAAACAAAGAAGATAATTTATATTATTGTAAATGAATAGCATAAATATCAGTTTTTACAAATTGTAACACTTACGGCTACGAATGAAGGGATTCGATCGGCCATTATAGCCTCCGCTTCAGCGACAGCCACTCTTCTTCGGCCCTCTTCAAGAAGTTTGTCCAGATCGCTCATCATGATCCTCCATACGCCGACTGCGTAGAAGTTTTGTTCATATCCGTCTCTTTGAAACGCTGTCTCTAAGTCTGATACTAGCCTTTTTAGTATCTGCAGTGCATCAGCCGATACGTTACGAGCTGCAGTTGCACGTGCATTTCCCACAGCCGTCTAAGAAAATTAATTAGAAATGAAATTCATTTATAATCCTTTGATAGTACAGCTATTATCATCGTACAATAAAACTTACTGAATATTGAGGAGGATATCTTGTCCTACTTCCTAAGCAAAGGAAACAGTCAATACGAGAATGCTCGTGTCCTTGTATGTGTTGCAATTCCTCCTCTAGTTCACCCGAATGAGACGCTCGATCTCTGAGTCTATTTACAACGTGATTTAATAATGCAGCCTATAAAATACAATTTATTTTAGTAATGAAAAATAAGAAGATAACAGTAATAATTCATTAAGAATACAATAATCACCGGTGTTGGGTGGTCGGTGTTGCTACGATCAGCCAAAGGTCCTCTGGTTCTAGACGGAGTGTTTGTTCCCTGAAAGAAAAACGCTTATTAGATGAAACTGTTAATAATCTAAATTGTTTGGAAACAGTAAAGGCAGTTCATTAATAATCACCGATGTTGGGTGGGCGGTGTTGCTACGATCAGTCAAAGGTACTCTAGGAGGAGTCGTAATGTGTGTTTCCTGAAAGGAAAAAAGCTTATTAGATATGAAAATGAAACTGTTAATAATCTAAATTGTTTATAATTACCTGTGACGTAGTCTCCCTGCTCTGATCAACCATCGATTGGCGTCTATGGTACGGTGTCCATGCAGCCCTTCGTAATATTGATGGGCTACGTCTGTTACGATCGATTTCGTTAGTATGATTGTCTAATTCTTCCCAAATGCCCGTTTCATCGTAGCTAGAATCATCGTTGTTTGTTGTGTCATTAGACTGAAAATCAATGAAAAATTGCAATAACGAAACATAAAAACTTTAACAAAAAAACACGCTATTTCATACTCACCTCTGATTGATTTCGTCTATCGGTCATCGTGTTTCTGAAATAAATCGATAGTTTCTGAAATAAATCGATAATTAAGTATTTGTTTAGAAGAGTATTCGTTAATCAAGTCAGCTCCCCCCGTGGGATGAACTCTAATAGTTCGTCCCAGTGAAAACATCGTATTTCCATTATCACCATGTCTTACCGAAATTTCTCCAACTCCGGAAGAATCTTTCACTATAGCAGTATCGTTTCGGAAAAAAGTAGTCTTTTTTATATCGTTATCAAAGTCAACTTGAACAGATTAACGGTTGTTACGAGCACAGGTAATACCGTATTCTTTATTCAACGCCAACGACTTTAAAGGCACCAAAATTCGCTCGTAAACCGGAACCGCTCAAGCCAGCTCCCCGTGGGACGAACTCTAATAGTTCGTCCCAGTGAAAACAGCTCCAGCCACGCTGTGATCAGTGGTGACCACTCCATTAAAATATGTCACCCCCTTGAAAATAAATAAGATTTACGGCCGTATTTCCATTATCACCGTCTTAACGACATGACGTGTAATGACAAATTTGCATTTCTCCAACTCCGGAAGATCGGAATCTTTCACTATAGCGGTATACCGTTTCGGAAAAAAAGTAGTCTTTTTTATATCGTCGTCATCAAAGTCAACCTGAATAGACGAGCCATGAACGGTTGTTACGAGTTTCGCACAGATAATGCCGTATTCTTTATTCAACGCCAACGACTTTAACGACACCAAAATTCGCTCGTAAACCGGAACCGCATTGAACCGGTTAACTGCCGAATTTTCGGTGAGCTGACTTGCAGTATTCATAATTAAGATAAAACACACACAACGCACCTAACTGCAAAGCGCTGAAGACTGATGCTCTCTGTATGTTGGTACCGGCTTATATACTGTGCAACTCCCCACGCGTCCTCTGTGTAGTTGCCCAAAGCGGCTGTGTCACGCAACGGAAAGTTTAGAAATCATTGACCTTTTCCCACACTCGAGGTTGTGCCGTGTGAAATCGTTGAACTTTCACTCCCACTCGCGGTCGTGCAGTGAAAGGATTAGAAATCGCTGACCTACTTTCACTCCTACTCGCGGCCGTGCAGTGATTAGAAATCGCTGGCCTATGTCTCCCACTCTAAACAGGTTGCTATATAAACCCGTATATTACAGGTAGGACAGTATACTCCGGTCTCATTCAGACTGCAAAGAGGTAAGTGTGATTGTTATTCTATCTCTGTTTCTAATAAACAGTTAGCTATATAACAGTTAGCACAGTATACTCGGGTCTCATTCTGACTGCAAAGAGGTAAGTGTGATTGTTATCCTATCTCTGTTTCTAATTTGACTTCTTAAAATAAAACCTATATTATGGCCGTGTATATTTTTTCTAATGTGCAAACCTATGTAAAGAAATTCCGTTTATACGGGAATAAAATTGTTTTTAAATTCAATACACCCCCTGAAGGTGTAGGAGAGATTGAATGGGTTAGACAGGGACTTCAAGAGTTGGTTGAATCTGTGACTAGGGGTACAACAGACGAAGATCGACTTGGGTTTACTATGACTAGCATAAACTTTAAGAATCGTACACCTGGGTACGTAGCCTTCAGGCCTGCTTCGGAATTAACGTCAGACATTCTTTGGGACGTTTTTGGTGGAATAATCCAGAGTAACGCTGAGGGATTTATGTCAGGTGATACCTTCCAGGTATCGTGTACCAAGGTTAGAGTACCTGTAGGGCGGGGTCGAAGTAGGCGTGGGATTTACAATAACTTTGGCGAAGAGTGTCACAGCAGAACGGGAATCGTTGTAATTAAAAATAAAGATGCTTTGTGCTTGCCTTGTGCTCTTGTGGTTGGCATTGCTCGGGCGCAAAATGATAAAGAATATAAAGCTATAATACAGAACAAAGGTAAACGTCAGACCGTTAGGGCACAGCAACTAATGGCTGACGCTAATGTAGAAATTACCGAGTCAGGTGCGGGTGTGAATGAGTTACAAGCGTTTCAAAATCATTTAACTGAATATAAAATCACGGTGTACAGTTACGGTAGTAGAGGTAGGCATGTGTTTTTTGAAGGTAATGTGAACAATCCCAAGTATAAAATAAATTTGCTATTTCACAAGTCCCATTTTAATGTGATTACCAGTTTAACTAGCGCGTTTGCGTGTCATTTCTACTGTGAAGCATGTCGGACACCGTACAACACTTTAGGCAAACACAAATGTTCAGCTACCTGTTATTCATGTAAACGGACTCCACCGTGTGTGCTAGACGACAACGGTGGTATTCAATGCGGTGACTGTAACCGTCAATTTATGAACCAGCAATGTTACAACACACATTCCGTAAGCGTTTGCAAGTATATTAGAAAATGTCTAATGTGTGAGAAGGTAATATTTACTACAGACCGTAAAAGCACACATCAGTGTGGAGAGGTTTATTGTAAAATGTGCTTAGAGTACAAGCCGGCTAACCATCGGTGTTACATGAAAATCAATACACAAAAGCCTCCAGTTAAAGATTTCATGTTTCTATTTTTCGACCTGGAAACGCGTCAAGACGAAGTCCTTGATAGCACTCACGTGCACAGGGTAAACTTATGCATTTCTCAACAGTACTGTTGGAAATGCGTAAATGGCGAACGTTGCCGTAATTGTACGCCGCGAACTCGTGTTTTTAAAGAGAGTCCAGTTGAAGGGTTCATGGCCTACATAATGGATGCGCGTAGAACGTTTAAAAAGGTGTGCGTTATCGCTCATAATGGACAGGCATTTGATTTCCAATTCCTTTTGAAATACGTTCTGGAAGAAACTCAGTTTACACCTGAATTGATAATGCGTGGAACTAGGATTATAAAGATGGAGATCGATAACATAAAGTTTATTGATTCTCTAAACTATATGCCAATGGCATTGTCTAAACTCCCTGAAGCGTTCGACCTACCTCCCGAAAAAAAGAAGGGTTACTTTCCCCACCTTTTCAACACAGTGACCAATGAAAATTATGTAGGTCCTATTCCAGCAAAGGAATACTACTGTCCTGACTCAATGTTCGAAAAGAACAATGCAAAATTCTTACAGTGGTACGATGAACAGGTCTCCAACGGTTATGTATTCAATTTTCAAAGGGAAATATTCGAATATTGCCTCTCTGATGTTGATATATTAGCTCAAGCCTGTATAAAGTTTCGTGCTTCGTTCTTGCAGGAATGCAATGTAGATCCGTTTCTCGAGGCCGTCACTATTGCTAGCGCGTGTAGCCTAGCGTTCAGAAGAAATTTTCTCAAGCCAAACACAATAGGCATACTGCCAAAGAATGGATACAGACTCGTCGATAAGCAGTCCACCATTGCTCTACAGTGGCTCGCATGGATCGAAGACCAGAAAGGCTATCGACTGGAGCATGCTGGTAGAGGTCGTGAAATTAAAGTAGATGGTATAAAGGTTGACGGACTGTGACCAAACGAAGACCGTATATGAATTTCACGGCTGTTACTGGCACGGATGTCCAAACTGTTACACATTTGGGCGTGATTAACCTCTAATCGACGACCCGTCAGACACTCATAGTGCTCGACTGACCAGGACTAAAGCTAAGACGGCTAAGTTTTCCCGTCATTATAATGTTGTCGAGTTGTGGGAGTGTGAATTTTATAGGATGAAAAAAATAAACAAAAGGATGGCATACCTTCATTCCCACCCTCTAATACATCTCACACCACTAAACCCTCGAGATTCGTTTTTCGGCGGTCGTACGGGGAATGTAAAATCGTACCATATGTGTCAGGAGAACGAGAAGATTCGGTACATTGATGTTTGTTCCTTGTACCCCTGGGTGTGTAAGTACCGAGAATATCCGATAGGACATCCGCAAATACACGTCGGTAATAATGAGTGTAGAGCCGCAGGAATGTCTGCTGACGGCCTCCTGAAATGTACAGTCCTACCTCCTCGGGATTTGTATCATCCAGTGCTGCCGGTCAGGATGAAAGATAAATTGATGTTCATCCTATGCCGTACATGTGGTGAGAACCTTATACCTGGAGACTGTACTCACTCTCTTGACGAACGGACGTTGACAGGAACATGGACTATGGACGAGATACGCAAAGCTGTGCAGAAAGGTTACGTGATATTGGAAATGTATGAGCTCTGGCAATACGAAATGGCTTCATTTGACAAAGGGAACGGACTGTTTACCGACTATATTAATAAATTTTTAAAAATAAAGTAGGAGGCTTCAGGTTACTTAGAGTGGTGTCGTACTGAACAAGACAAAATAGACTATGTCCAAAGCTATTTCGACAACGAGGGGGTTAGACTTGACCCGATGAAAATTGAAAAAAATCCTGGTGCCAGGTCGTTGGCTAAATAATGTTAAACTCCTTTTGGGGTAAGTTTGGACAACGTGAAAACCAGCCAAAGACCACAATAGTAAGAGAGCCGAATGAACTGTTCAACTTGTTAACGTCACCGTCAATTGATAAAATAGAAACATGAAATCTTTAACTGGAGGCTTTTGTGTATTGATTTTCATGTAACACCGATGGTTAGCCGGCTTGTACTCTAAGCACATTTTACAATAAACCTCTCCACACTGATGTGTGCTTTTACGGTCTGTAGTAAATATTACCTTCTCACACATTAGACATTTTCTAATATACTTGCAAACGCTTACGGAATGTGTGTTGTAACATTGCTGGTTCATAAATTGACGGTTACAGTCACCGCATTGAATACCACCGTTGTCGTCTAGCACACACGGTGGAGTCCGTTTACATGAATAACAGGTAGCTGAACATTTGTGTTTGCCTAAAGTGTTGTACGGTGTCCGACATGCTTCACAGTAGAAATGACACGCAAACGCGCT
The DNA here is from genome assembly GCA_036971475.1 of Prosapia bicincta. Classification (NCBI taxonomy): domain Eukaryota; kingdom Metazoa; phylum Arthropoda; class Insecta; order Hemiptera; family Cercopidae; genus Prosapia; species Prosapia bicincta. The sequence continues at coordinate 3,881,744 of JBAIZL010000002.1, forward strand.
AGTTAAACTGGTAATCACATTAAAATGGGACTTGTGAAATAGCAAATTTATTTTATACTTGGGATTGTTCACATTACCTTCAAAAAACACATGCCTACCTCTACTACCGTAACTGTACACCGTGATTTTATATTCAGTTAAATGATTTTGAAACGCTTGTAACTCATTCACACCCGCACCTGACTCGGTAATTTCTACATTAGCGTCAGCCATTAGTTGCTGTGCCCTAACGGTCTGACGTTTACCTTTGTTCTGTATTATAGCTTTATATTCTTTATCATTTTGTCGGTAAGACGGTGATAATGGAAATACGGCCGTAAATCTTATTTATTTTCAAGGGGGCGACATATTTTAATGGAGTGGTCACCACTGATCACAGCGTGGCTGGAGCTGTTTTCACTGGGACGAACTATTAGAGTTCGTCCCACGGGGAGCTGGCTTGAGCGGTTCCGGTTTACGAGCGAATTTTGGTGCCTTTAAAGTCGTTGGCGTTGAATAAAGAATACGGTATTACCTGTGCTCGTAACAACCGTTAATCTGTTCAAGTTGACTTTGATGACGATATAAAAAACACTACTTTTTTTCCAAAACGATACTGCTATAGTGAAAGATTCTTCCGGAGTTGGAGAAATTTCGGTAAGACATGGTGATAATGGAAATACGATGTTTTCACTGGGACGAACTATTAGAGTTCATCCCACGGGGGGAGCTGACTTGATTAACGAATACTCTTTTAAACAAATACTTAATTATCGATTTATTTCAGAAACTATCGATTTATTTCAGAAACACGATGACCGATAGACGAAATCAATCAGAGGTGAGTATGAAATAGCGTGTTTTTTTTTGTTAAAGTTTTTATGTTTCGTTATTGCAATTTTTCATTGATTTTCAGTCTAATGACACAACAAACAACGATGATTCTAGCTACGATGAAACGGGCATTTGGGAAGAATTAGACAATCATACTAACGAAATCGATCGTAACAGACGTAGCCCATCAATATTACGAAGGGCTGCATGGACACCGTACCATAGACGCCAATCGATGGTTGATCAGAGCAGGGAGACTACGTCACAGGTAATTATAAACAATTTAGATTATTAACAGTTTCATTTTCATATCTAATAAGCTTTTTTCCTTTCAGGAAACACACATTACGACTCCTCCTAGAGTACCTTTGACTGATCGTAGCAACACCGCCCACCCAACATCGGTGATTATTAATGAACTGCCTTTACTGTTTCCAAACAATTTAGATTATTAACAGTTTCATCTAATAAGCGTTTTTCTTTCAGGGAACAAACACTCCGTCTAGAACCAGAGGACCTTTGGCTGATCGTAGCAACACCGACCACCCAACACCGGTGATTATTGTATTATTAATGAATTATTACTGTTATCTTCTTATTTTTCATTACTAAAATAAATTGTATTTTATAGGCTGCATTAATAAATCACGTTGTAAATAGACTCAGAGATCGAGCGTCTCATTCGGGTGAACTAGAGGAGGAATTGCAACACATACAAGGACACGAGCATTCTCGTATTGACTGTTTCCTTTGCTTAGGAAGTAGGACAAGATATCCTCCTCAATATTCAGTAAGTTTTATTGTACGATGATAATAGCTGTACTATCAAAGGATTATAAATGAATTTCATTTCTAATTAATTTTCTTAGACGGCTGTGGGTCGTACTCGGCGCTAGAGTCGATTGCCAAAAGGTTTTCCATTGTTCACTTTAAAACACAAAGATCTGAGGAACCTAACGTTTCGCAGTGTTAACTGTGCCGTCGTCGGACGTAAACTGCCGCCCTTCTTATAGAAGCGCTCGTTAAATATTAGTCCCATCTCGACGTCTACGTAAATGTAATCGTACGGAAATGTTTTCTCCACGGAAATCTATTATATCACCGTTCTGATCTCGTTAGACTTACAGTGATATTATGAATGACGCTTACGTTGACAGGTAAATATATTACGCTCTGAGGGACTTCTACAATTTTATAACCGGGCGGTACCTGCGGATAAAATTCGTGCAAGGTATGGCATTCTATGCCGTTTTGAAACGATCCTGCGACTATTTTGCAATCCACGCGTATCACGTTAACCCTGATGATATCTACAGGCCGGTCAGAAGAGTGTTTATGATTTGCCTCTAATTTCTTCTTACTGAACCCCATCAGCTGGCCTATAGACATGGCCTTGTCGAAAAAGAATGCGTGCGAACATTTTATTTCCACTTTGAGTGTGTTATTATTCGGTGTCAATACTAAAACAGTATCGGGAACTAGTTTCGTTTAAATGTACCTTTCAATATCGGATATTTCGTACGATCCGGTCGGTAATGAAATCGTGTGAACGTTTTTATCATCGCCGTAATGAAAAAGATTGTTTACATCCTCAACGATATTTGGTATCGAGTTGTATGTTGCCAGATCGATGAAAGCTATTTCCCACTCGCCTTTTGATACATCAATTGGTGGGAAAAAGTCACAAGACAAAACAGCAGTGTGATCTGATAGAACTATGCTCATGACGTTAGAAACTTTAGACACAAATGACCGCAAACGACTGAGTTGTCTTTTTGATGTCTCTTGTAGTTATAGTGTACGTTAGCGTTTTCGCCAAAATACCTACTTAGCTCAATTGGCGGTCGCAGATTCCCGAAACTATCATAGTACTCTATAGAGTTTCCTCTCTTTTTGTAACATACCCAATGGGTGCCGGAGCCGGTTATACTATCCAAATTCACGATAGCCGATTCGTTTCTTAAAGGTCGTGCAGGTAATGTATCTCTCATATATACACCTCTGAACCACGGTACTCCCAATGCAAAGCGTATCTTTCCAGTTCTATATTAGTCAACGGTCTAATGGGTATACAATCTATCGACGTTTTTTTTTCGTACATCTTTTCTTCTTCTTCCCGCTACCTTGTTTCTTGTACGGTTTCAAGTAAAGCCCTTTGCCTTGCAGACGTTTCAACAGGTGTTGAACGGTAGGCTGACGACGACGACGACGACGTCTTTTACCGCCGCCAAATGCTGTCTTAGCTTTCATCGCTGCCGTTACGGCCAAAGCAGCGGCGCGTTCACCGAGCGATGCGTCACCCGCTTTGACTCTGCTCCAAGCTTTTCCCGCTAAGATTTCGTCGGCTACGCGTCTTCTATCTGAATCACTGTAGTTGCTGTATGAGATATCGTGTTGTTTACAGGCTTCGTCCAACGGATTTATACCTTTATCACCGCGTGCCAACCGTGTCTTCAATTTTGTTCCCGGTCCACAATAATTGTACGAAGGTAAGTGTAACTCGACTGGAAGTAAATCGATGGCCTTATTCAAAATACCAGACACTAGTCCACGTCCTGTCTTTACGACACCGCGTTTACGACTAACAGCTGTTTTCCGTTTGACACCCATTTTATTAATGATTCATAACAGTCACTGTTACGCCTACTTATAAAATATGTCTTTCAAGATTGCATATAACTCTCGGAGTCTAGTCGTCTTCATGCATCGTATTTTCAAAACATCGAAAATATCCTTTTCAACTGCCGTCACAGCTTCCAGGAATTCATTGTACACAAAAACCTGATTGTCGGCGGTGAAGAAATAAAGATTTCCGTCCATATATCTGAAACCGCCACGCAAATCGTTTGGTAAACCGTGGTAGATTTCGGTCATAGGTCCTTGATATAAACCGGTGTACCTACATTCATCATATCTCATCACATAAGCGTTGTCGTAGAGGACAATTGTTTTACCCAGATGACTGTTGAAAATAGCGTTAACCGTCTTCATCGGTCGTCCTATCCAATCTTTCAGCGTGTACATATATCTTTTCAAAAGACTAGGATATTCTATAGCGTAAACCCATCCGTGAGCAATGAGCAACACATCTCCGCTGGGTGATTGATAAACGGCGGTAACGTTAGTAAAACCAGGTCGCAAATAGTTTAACCATTCCGAAATGATTTCGGGTTTCGGAACAACTTCTCTCTTATTCGGATCCAAATTCAATATCCATACATACTGTCCGTGAAACAAGTACATATGTTTCATCGCTATTAAAACGTCGTCAAAGCCGCGGACAGAACATAAATCGATAGTGTTTATTTCTGTTTCGATCGTCGTAGGGCTAGAACGAACGGTGGAGCTGATGGTAGTAGGGGTAGTAGTGCTTGCGGTGGTAGTGGTGGAGGGGGTAGTGGTGGTTGGTTTTGCACCATATAGATACTGAATATTATTAATATCATCTGAAGAAAGGTCTAAATAATACATACTGGATATATTTCGGTTGATCGTATAGGCATACATTATCGAATCTCGTTTCTTATTATGAGACAGTCCTAGAGCGTGCCCTATTTCGTGGACCAGAACAGCGTAACACGAGTTATGGCCATTATCGGATGTAGACATTGTAAAGTCCCACTCTTCTTCGTTATCGAAGTGTATCTCTACTTGCGATTGAAGCACATGAGACGCAAAAGCGTGGGCAACGACTCTTCCTCTACCGTCAAATCTAGTACCGCACATTGTTCCTTCCGACAGTTTTATATGTTCAGCGTCCCCAAATAGTATAGCGATATTTGGCCTTGTCGAGTCGAGAGTAAAAGTCAAAGGGATATATCTACTCCAGAGATTGAAAGCGTGCGAAGCGATATTGAGATATTTTCTATTACCATACATATACCAAGTTAGTCCGTTGATACCCCATTTACGGTTGGTCTTAGCCTGAACAATACTACTACTACTACCGTTAGTTTCAGTATATCCACAAAATACCGTTGGCGTCTTATCGGTGATAGGGGAAGGCGACGACGACGACGACGTTGCGAGCGAGGAGCTCAACAAGGCGAACAGTAACATCAGCTTGAAGAACATTTCAACGACTGATATTATTTTTAAAGTGTTCCCGTATTTATTTTCGTGTATTGATATGACCTTGTCAATCTATTTTTCGACAGGCTTCTCTCGCATTAGCGTGTCTCGTAGGTCTTGAATAGCCGTATTCAATTGCCTTTGCGAAACAGCATCGTTATCAGCTATACCATCGGCTATCCCCGATAAGCGCTTAGAGTTTAACCAGTAGTAGTCGCCCGTCTCCTCGGAATGCAGAGTCTATTTCTTTATCCAAGATTTAATTTCATGAAGCTGACGAAAGTTAACAGCGTCGACATCGGTGAAACCGTCTCGAACATTAGTTATACATTTTCCGTTTGCGTTATACATTTCACCGATCGGCAGTAGGGTGAGAAACAGCGTATTTTTCATTAGAAAACCCAGTGTGACCGCATCTTGTTGGTACAAAGGCTCTTCGACCTGAGCGAGCCGCTTATTTTGAAAACTCCAAACAGTTTTGTCTTTTCGAGGCACCCTATCGTCCACGTATAATTTTGTAGCGGCGTCATTTTTATACAAAGGCGCCTTAACATTACATATGGTCACTCCGTGAGCGTCAAATTTACCCTCTGCGTTTTTCGATAAGAAATTATCTCTGACGTACTTCATGTTAATAGCGTCAGAGTCTTTCATAGGCGCCGATACACCGCACACCCTTTGGTCGCCAAAGGAAAAACAATCGGCTAGTTTAATAGGAACCAACGATTCCAAGTAGGCTCTCGTTACGGCATCATCTTTTTCTTTCGGCTCTCCGAGACCTCCCAAAGGCAAGCCTTTTGTATGATATCTATTCTTTATTCGAGTCAAACAGTTTTGTTCGAGATACGTTTTGGACACTGCATCGTCGTCCTCAACGGGTTGACCTAGACCGCCTACAGAATAGCCTTTAGTGTAGTATTTTTTCCTATCCTCGTCGAAACCTAAACATTTTTTCGCTATCGTACCCGCATTGACGGCATCGCTGTCCTCAATAGGATCACCAACATTGCGCAATAACTTGCCTATCGCGTCATAATGATTACCATCGGGAGTCAGACCTATCCCGTGCTGATGATGATGGGGATGGGGAGCGGTAACCTGGTCCGAAAAACGTCCAAACTTATCGACGCTCATCTTATTAATGTCCTAATTTTTCTATTTCCACTGCCTTTTATAAGACCCGCTTCCCTCAGCTCTTCTATAATGGAGGCAATTTCGTTCTCATGGCCCGTATGACCTACCTCTTGAGACGACAAAAGTAGTCGTAACCTGTCACAGAGTTCGTTAGGGTTGTCCCAATACGCATAACCTTTACCGCTATGCAAACCGGTCGGCGGAAATAATCTCGATATAATTGCCTTGTACTTGGCGGATTTACTAGCACGGTTTATGGCTAAGAGCGGATTATAACCTTTCCTATGAGCACTGGTTTGTTCACAGATTTGTTTATAGGTGTTCAGGTCGGCCTTTGTGTATAATGTTTCATCGGGTTTGCGCATAAATATCAATTCATAGAGCCCTTCGGTTCCCTTGTAAGTGTCCGCGTCGATGATGATGTCACCGTTTTCGTCGTCAAACCTTATATACTTATCGCCTATCATAACAGTACCGTCTCCTGTTAATCGAGGACCGTATGTGTTATCAATTGTATTCCTATTGTCTTTAATCATTCTCAACACGTGGGTCCGCGGTAGACGATGTTTGAACATTGTATGGACATAACGAACACTATCTTCCTGGCCCGCCGGTGTTGATAGTAGCTCTTTAACAACACTACTTTGGCGCACCGGTGTAACTGAAGGTCCAGGCTCATCTGTTGATTCAGCTATTACTTCGGTATCGATGAATTTCGGAACATGGGTTTGTGAAGCATCATCCTCCATGTCTACATCCATTTCTTCTTCTTTTTTAATTTCCAATTTCGGATGTGGACGACGAATTTTCGAAATTTCCTTAATGATATTGTTTAGTCAAAATCCGTTCAGCATCTGCATCGCCGAATTTTATCTGAAGATACTTTCTCTTGATGGCCTCCCTCAGACGGGCGATCTCAGAAATAACTTGCTCCTCCTTTGGTGTCATATTGCGAAATGACCCGTAACTCGACTATCAGATAGTTTTTAAGACAGTTCCAAAGATCGAAAAAACGCAGCGTAACGCTTTTCACGCAATAGGTACTGTACAACCTGCGATGCGGACGCTTTCATCAATTTCGGGTTGCTCCACGATAAACCTCGGCAGTATCTGTACATGTTGTTGTCAAAATATGGTATACTTTCCACCTTCTCGGCGCTCCTAAAGACAAAGGTACGTTTTATATTTCGCGCCATTGCGGTATTTCGGCTACTATTAGATTATCATCTCTGGGCATATCTTGCATGTACCGTTTTAGCGTCGGTATAGAGTTTTCGAGAAGATAACAATTCAAAAGCAGAAACTCATCAGTATTTGCCCCCGTGTATGTGCACCACATTTGAAGTTGCCTACGATCGACAACAGTATATTTTGATCCGTCAAAAGACAAGCCGAAATGATGACACTGATTAGGCACCGTCGGCAGGGCGGCCTTTAGAAATTCGGTTGTAAACACACATTGTGCCTTATTATTTACAGCCTCGTAAAATTTACCTCTACTGTGTAAAGGTAGCGACGAAGGTCTAGGACCGTATTTCACATTGTAGCTAATGTCTACACAACACTTTACACTGCTGATAAGCTTGTACGCCTTTATAGGACCGACTATGGGAATTGTCCTTTCCGTGATTACTACACAACGGGACGCGTACGGCAATGAACAGCTGTACTGTAACATGTCGAGGTATACTTGCGTGTACTCTATGCCTCCGTGACTGGGAGTCAGTGTCCGATTGAAAAAATCAGGAAACGGCCGGAATCTGGATACCAAGTTTTGTGGATGCCGAACAGTTCCTTTCAACATGTGTTCATTGTATAATATCAATTCAAATGGTACACCTCCTTTATCACATTCGTGCATGAACCTAATCCAAATGTCTCGATTATAAATTCTATTTGCGGATGTGATCATTAACAGAATTATAGGCGGCAAACTCTTGCTGTACGACCCGAACCGCTTATGTCTCCAGCAGCGTCTATTAAATACATGTCCATGTCTATTCGTCCGGCTACAGTAGTTCCCGCAAAACCTCTTCTTATCGGGATAATAGAAACAACACAAATTTGATTTTGGTGTTTTGGTAGTGCCGCTATTAGCATATGGCGAAATATCATTATAAGTGTATATACGCATTATAAATCTTTTACGAAGGAATCGAACCCAATTCTGCATCGACCCTGATCTATATCGCTGTCTTTATCTATTACTATAAAACCGAATTTGTCTTTCCAGGCTGTTGCACAGAGCTTTTTGAAAGTGTTAAACGACACGTCCGTGCCTACGTGATCCGAATGAATGTGTCTTAAATTCATATCGTCCTGTTTAAATACAACAATCAGGTTGGTATTGTCTCGGATTAAATGTTTGGGAATCCTACTGTACGTTTGACCGAGATAAAAAGAGTCAATTGAGCTATGTCTTCCCATACTGAAGTAATTACGTATGTTATCATGTTTTTCACACTGTATATCGTCAAAAATCATAATGGAATTCGGTTCCGCTTCATGTGGATTTATGATGTCGTTATCACTGTACGGAAAATAACCGATACCCGATTCTTCCATCACCTTAGACAGAAACTTATATCTCGGTTGGTGAAGTGATTTTGAAAAAATATAAATGTTGGCGAACTTCAGTCCGTTTGCCTCGAACAAAAGATTGAAAATTACATTTGTTTTGCCGCAATTTGAAGGACCACACACAATTGCTCTAATAGTGTTGGGCAATAGGGGACTGTGACGAATTCGTTTCTCCTTTTCACCTACATAAGCGTCGAAATTATGTAGCTGCATCGTATATGGAGCAATCACTACACGCATCTCGAAAGACGTAACCAGAATGAATCAATTGTGCGAAAGACTTAATATTTATTTTCGAAACATATATTCTATTGCAGTATAAAGCAATTGTGACACTGTCTCTGCAGCAAGTACTTTTCCAATCGCATGCTCGGGGTCGGATGCGGACAAGGTCAGTTGGGACAAAGCAATCGCGACCAGTACTTTTCCATTGACGTCAGCGCTTGCACATGGCCGGATGCGCATGGGCGGCTTGCCGGATGTGGTACAATGTTTCACAGTATAAGTTTATTTTTATCTACCCACGAGTTGTGGGTTTTATCGAAACCTTGCCATTTCACAAGAACCTTATCTCCTTTCCGGCGCAAAACTTTTTCCACCAAATAAATGTCGCCAACATTTGTTCGACTTAATTCTTCAGCATAAAACCCACCTTTTAATATTTCACCTCTCGAATCTTGTAAAATGTAGGTTTTAGGTGAGGACGGTACAACAGCGAACACGGTAAATACTTCTTGCGTCCAGTTTGGATAAAATCCTTTCGAAAAAACTTTTTTGTATTTGGATATTCTAACTCTATCGTCTACCTGGAATGATCGCGATTGAGGTATAGTACGACTATTTACTTTATCGTTTATTCTAGCCAGCGTTTAGACCGTGACAGAGGGCCCATTCATTCAACCTAGGATCTCCACACAGCATAGGTCATACAAAAACTAAAATGGAACGACTTGATTTCACAACATAATACCGCTCAGAATGATGGGAATCATTCTAGGCGTGGAACCTTACAGTACCCATAAGGTAGCGTATCAAAACCCCCGTTACGTTTTCTTTTCGCACCTGTGGTTCTGAACATTTTTGTTTCACACACAGTAATAACATCATTATCCTTTCTGCGACGTATACGCGGTTCAGCGACCATTATGCTATCCTCCTCTGTTTGTTCATTCAATACTAATTTCTTTGAAGAATCGAAATTCAAATAACCCGAGGTGCGGAGATTTAAAGTCAGTCCTTTAATTTTGCAAACTGTAACGGTTTTGTCATTTTCCGGACACATTACCTTGTAACCGTACGTTTTCGGACCTCCCGAAACAAATTCTGTTATATATGCAGAAGGACCATAGTCTGCCAGTTCGTCTGTCATCTGTCCCAAGTAGTCTCCTGTCGATACATCGTGCGTACCGTCTTTGTGGAGATAAATTACACTATCTGTGTCGTAATAGAGGACCTGTGATCCCAACACGTCCAAATACTCATAGAGCGTAAGACGAGCATGGGCTGTAGTAAATGCAGCGAGGACGACATTTACTGTCGGTAGTACATCACAGGTGTGTTCGGTGTAGCACCAGTTCACTACGACAACGTCCTCGTTAACCTCTTGTATATTGTTTACATCAATTGAAGGTGACGTTAACAAGTTGAACAGTTCATTCGGCTCTCTTACTATTGTAGTCTTTGGCTGGTTTTCACGTTGTCCAAACTTACCCCAAAAGGAGTTTAACATTAATTTAGCCAACGATCTGGCACCAGGATTTTTTTCAATTTTCATCGGGTCAAGTCTAACCCCCTCGTTGTCGAAATAGCTTTGGACATAGTCTATTTTGTCTTGTTCAGTACGACACCACTCTGGATAACCTGAAGCCTCCTACTTTATTTTTAAAAATTTATTAATATAGTCGGTAAACAGTCCGTTCCCTTTGTCAAATGAAGCCATTTCGTATTGCCAGAGCTCATACATTTCCAATATCACGTAACCTTTCTGCACAGCTTTGCGTATCTCGTCCATAGTCCATGTTCCTGTCAACGTCCGTTCGTCAAGAGAGTGAGTACAGTCTCCAGGTATAAGGTTCTCACCACATGTACGGCATAGGATGAACATCAATTTATCGTTCATCCTGACCGGCAGCACTGGATGATACAAATCCCGAGGAGGTAGGACTGTACATTTCAGGAGGCCGTCAGCAGACATTCCTGCGGCTCTACACTCATTATTACCGACGTGTATTTGCGGATGTCCTATCGGATATTCTCGGTACTTACACACCCAGGGGTACAAGGAACAAACATCAATGTACCGAATCTTCTCGTTCTCCTGACACATATGGTACGATTTTACATTCCCCGTACGACCGCCGAAAAACGCATCTCGAGGGTTTATTGGTGTGAGATGTATTAGAGGGTGGGAATCAAGGTATGCCATCCTTTTGTTTATTTTTTTCATCCTATAAAATTCACACTCCCACAACTCGACAACATTATAATGACGGGACAACTTAGCCGTCTTAGCTTTAGTCCTGGTCAGTCGAGCACTATGAGTGTCTGACGGGTCATCGATTAGAGGTGAATCACGCCCAAATGTGTAACAGTTTGGACATCCGTGCCAGTAACAGCCGTGAAATTCATATACGGTCTTCGTTTGGTCACATAGTCCGTCAACCTTTATACCATCTACTTTAATTTCACGACCTCTACCAGCATGCTCCAATCGATAGCCTTTCTGGTCTTCGATCCATGCGAGCCACTGTAGAGCAATGGTGGACTGCTTATCGACGAGTCTGTATCCATTCTTTGGCAGTATGCCTATTGTGTTTGGCTTGAGAAAATTTCTTCTGAACGCTAGGCTACACGCGCTAGCAATAGTGACGGCCTCGAGAAACGGATCTACATTGCATTCCTGCAAGAACGAAGCACGAAACTTTATACAGGCTTGTGCTAATATATCAACATCAGAGAGGCAATATTCGAATATTTCCCTTTGAAAATTGAATACATAACCGTTGGAGACCTGTTCATCGTACCACTGTAAGAATTTTGTATTGTTCTTTTCGAACATTGAGTCAGGACAGTAGTATTCCTTTGCTGGAATAGGACCTACATTATTTTCATTGGCCACTGTGTTGAAAAGGTGGGGAAAGTAACCCTTCTTTTTTTCGGGAGGTAGGTCGAACGCTTTAGGGAGTTTAGACAATGCCATTGGCATATAGTTTAGAGAATCAATAAACTTTATGTTATCGATCTCCATCTTTATAATCCTAGTTCCACGCATTATCAATTCAGGTGTAAACTGAGTTTCTTCCAGAACGTATTTCAAAAGGAATTGGAAATCAAATGCCTGTCCATTATGAGCGATAACGCACACCTTTTTAAACGTTCTACGCGCATCCATTATGTAGGCCATGAACCCTTCAACTGGACTCTCTTTAAAAACACGAGTTCGCGGCGTACAATTACGGCAACGTTCGCCATTTACGCATTTCCAACAGTACTGTTGAGAAATGCATAAGTTTACCCTGTGCACGTGAGTGCTATCAAGGACTTCGTCTTGACGCGTTTCCAGGTCGAAAAATAGAAACATGAAATCTTTAACTGGAGGCTTTTGTGTATTGATTTTCATGTAACACCGATGGTTAGCCGGCTTGTACTCTAAGCACATTTTACAATAAACCTCTCCACACTGATGTGTGCTTTTACGGTCTGTAGTAAATATTACCTTCTCACACATTAGACATTTTCTAATATACTTGCAAACGCTTACGGAATGTGTGTTGTAACATTGCTGGTTCATAAATTGACGGTTACAGTCACCGCATTGAATACCACCGTTGTCGTCTAGCAGACACGGTGGAGTCCGTTTACATGAATAACAGGTAGCTGAACATTTGTGTTTGCCTAAAGTGTTGTACGGTGTCCGACATGCTTCACAGTAGAAATGACACGCAAACGCGCTAGTTAAACTGGTAATCACATTAAAATGGGACTTGTGAAATAGCAAATTTATTTTATACTTGGGATTGTTCACATTACCTTCAAAAAACACATGCCTACCTCTACTACCGTAACTGTACACCGTGATTTTATATTCAGTTAAATGATTTTGAAACGCTTGTAACTCATTCACACCCGCACCTGACTCGGTAATTTCTACATTAGCGTCAGCCATTAGTTGCTGTGCCCTAACGGTCTGACGTTTACCTTTGTTCTGTATTATAGCTTTATATTCTTTATCATTTTGCGCCCGAGCAATGCCAACCACAAGAGCACAAGGCAAGCACAAAGCATCTTTATTTTTAATTACAACGATTCCCGTTCTGCTGTGACACTCTTCGCCAAAGTTATTGTAAATCCCACGCCTACTTCGACCCCGCCCTACAGGTACTCTAACCTTGGTACACGATACCTGGAAGGTATCACCTGACATAAATCCCTCAGCGTTACTCTGGATTATTCCACCAAAAACGTCCCAAAGAATGTCTGACGTTAATTCCGAAGCAGGCCTGAAGGCTACGTACCCAGGTGTACGATTCTTAAAGTTTATGCTAGTCATAGTAAACCCAAGTCGATCTTCGTCTGTTGTACCCCTAGTCACAGATTCAACCAACTCTTGAAGTCCCTGTCTAACCCATTCAATCTCTCCTACACCTTCAGGGGGTGTATTGAATTTAAAAACAATTTTATTCCCGTATAAACGGAATTTCTTTACATAGGTTTGCACATTAGAAAAAATATACACGGCCATAATATAGGTTTTATTTTAAGAAGTCAAATTAGAAACAGAGATAGGATAACAATCACACTTACCTCTTTGCAGTCAGAATGAGACCCGAGTATACTGTGCTAACTGTTATATAGCTAACTGTTTATTAGAAACAGAGATAGAATAACAATCACACTTACCTCTTTGCAGTCTGAATGAGACCGGAGTATACTGTCCTACCTGTAATATACGGGTTTATATAGCAACCTGTTTAGAGTGGGAGACATAGGCCAGCGATTTCTAATCACTGCACGGCCGCGAGTAGGAGTGAAAGTAGGTCAGCGATTTCTAATCCTTTCACTGCACGACCGCGAGTGGGAGTGAAAGTTCAACGATTTCACACGGCACAACCTCGAGTGTGGGAAAAGGTCAATGATTTCTAAACTTTCCGTTGCGTGACACAGCCGCTTTGGGCAACTACACAGAGGACGCGTGGGGAGTTGCACAGTATATAAGCCGGTACCAACATACAGAGAGCATCAGTCTTCAGCGCTTTGCAGTTAGGTGCGTTGTGTGTGTTTTATCTTAATTATGAATACTGCAAGTCAGCTCACCGAAAATTCGGCAGTTAACCGGTTCAATGCGGTTCCGGTTTACGAGCGAATTTTGGTGTCGTTAAAGTCGTTGGCGTTGAATAAAGAATACGGCATTATCTGTGCGAAACTCGTAACAACCGTTCATGGCTCGTCTATTCAGGTTGACTTTGATGACGACGATATAAAAAAGACTACTTTTTTTCCGAAACGGTATACCGCTATAGTGAAAGATTCCGATCTTCCGGAGTTGGAGAAATGCAAATTTGTCATTACACGTCATGTCGTTAAGACGGTGATAATGGAAATACGGCCGTAAATCTTATTTATTTTCAAGGGGGTGACATATTTTAATGGAGTGGTCACCACTGATCACAGCGTGGCTGGAGCTGTTTTCACTGGGACGAACTATTAGAGTTCGTCCCACGGGGAGCTGGCTTGAGCGGTTCCGGTTTACGAGCGAATTTTGGTGCCTTTAAAGTCGTTGGCGTTGAATAAAGAATACGGTATTACCTGTGCTCGTAACAACCGTTAATCTGTACAACTGACTTTGATGACGATATAAAAAAGACTACTTTTTTCCGAAACGATACTGCTATAGTGAAAGATTCTTCCGGAGTTGGAGAAATTTCGGTAAGACATGGTGATAATGGAAATACGATGTTTTCACTGGGACGAACTATTAGAGTTCATCCCACGGGGGGAGCTGACTTGATTAACGAATACTCTTCTAAACAAATACTTAATTATCGATTTATTTCAGAAACTATCGATTTATTTCAGAAACACGATGACCGATAGACGAAATCAATCAGAGGTGAGTATGAAATAGCGTGTTTTTTTTGTTAAAGTTTTTATGTTTCGTTATTGCAATTTTTCATTGAATTTCAGTCTAATGACACAACAAACAACGATGATTCTAGCTACGATGAAACGGGCATTTGGGAAGAATTAGACAATCATACTAACGAAATCGATCGTAACAGACGTAGCCCATCAATATTACGAAGGGCTGCATGGACACCGTACCATAGACGCCAATCGATGGTTGATCAGAGCAGGGAGACTACGTCACAGGTAATTATAAACAATTTAGATTATTAACAGTTTCATTTTCATATCTAATAAGCTTTTTTCCTTTCAGGAAACACACATTACGACTCCTCCTAGAGTACCTTTGACTGATCGTAGCAACACCGCCCACCCAACATCGGTGATTATTAATGAACTGCCTTTACTGTTTCCAAACAATTTAGATTATTAACAGTTTCATCTAATAAGCGTTTTTCTTTCAGGGAACAAACACTCCGTCTAGAACCAGAGGACCTTTGGCTGATCGTAGCAACACCGACCACCCAACACCGGTGATTATTGTATTCTTAATGAATTATTACTGTTATCTTCTTATTTTTCATTACTAAAATAAATTGTATTTTATAGGCTGCATTATTAAATCACGTTGTAAATAGACTCAGAGATCGAGCGTCTCATTCGGGTGAACTAGAGGAGGAATTGCAACACATACAAGGACACGAGCATTCTCGTATTGACTGTTTCCTTTGCTTAGGAAGTAGGACAAGATATCCTCCTCAATATTCAGTAAGTTTTATTGTACGATGATAATAGCTGTACTATCAAAGGATTATAAATGAATTTCATTTCTAATTAATTTTCTTAGACGGCTGTGGGAAATGCACGTGCAACTGCAGCTCGTAACGTATCGGCTGATGCACTGCAGATACTAAAAAGGCTAGTATCAGACTTAGAGACAGCGTTTCAAAGAGACGGATATGAACAAAACTTCTACGCAGTCGGCGTATGGAGGATCATGATGAGCGATCTGGACAAACTTCTTGAAGAGGGCCGAAGAAGAGTGGCTGTCGCT
Source organism: Prosapia bicincta (assembly GCA_036971475.1). Lineage (NCBI taxonomy): Eukaryota > Metazoa > Arthropoda > Insecta > Hemiptera > Cercopidae > Prosapia > Prosapia bicincta. Next base: position 3,897,519 of record JBAIZL010000002.1, read on the forward strand.
GAAGCGGAGGCTATAATGGCCGATCGAATCCCTTCATTCGTAGCCGTAAGTGTTACAATTTGTAAAAACTGATATTTATGCCATTCATTTACAATAATATAAATTATCTTCTTTGTTTTGTATGTTGAAACAGAGAACATCAGAAGAGCAGAACGACGGAGACCGAAACAGCGGCTACCGTATAGCAGACTGTACTGTCTACTTAGAAAGACCACCATGCACTGCCATCATACCCTGCGGTCACGTGTATTGCAACCAGTGTGCGGAAAGGGTGCAGAGGTGTCCCATATGCAGGAAACCTGCTGACAGACGCTACCGACTATTTCTAAACCTGGAATAATTTAAATTACGCATTTGTCCTTGTCAATATATTTTTATTTTTTGAGACAATAAATTCATATTTATTAAAATACACGTATTACTCTTATTTTATACAACCGAAATTTCCAACATTCCCAAGACCTACTTGTACCACAATCGTACAGTTACACACAACTGAACGACTCGTAGCTCAGTCGCTAGCGTCACATGCCAGCAAACCAAACGTCCTAGGTTCCATTCCCGAACCAAGAATTATATTTTTTCCAAACTCACCTCACAACCAGAACAAGATGGCCCTTCCGCTCCTCGACCAGCAACAGGGGCGGGGCGTGGACGCCATCTTCACCAACATCGACCTATCAAACAAAAGGGGCGGGGCTTAGGAAGGGGTGGGGGTAACAAATACTGCTCTCTCATTGGGGGGATAAAGTATACCCATTACTACTGGTGAAGTACCTGGGAGTTACTCTGGACAGGAAACTCACCTGGAACCCACATCTTCAGAGGACAGTTAACAGAGCCAAAAGGGCCCTGATGACAGTGAGAAGAATGGTGGGTAAGAAATGGGGGTTGAAGCCATCAATGATGCACTGGATGTATCTGAGGGTGATAAGACCTATAATTACCTTTGGAGCTCTGGTGTGGTGGACAAAGGCCAACCAGGCACAGACAAGAGCTCAACTGAGCTCTATCCAGAGATTGGCCTGTCTGTGCACACTGGGAGCGATGTCAACTACACCTGGTGCAGCAATGGAAGTAATGCTTAACCTCCCTCCCCTTGAGCTTGTCCTTAGGGGAGAGGCGAGGCTGGCGGCATGGAGATTGCGTAACTCGAACAACTGGGCTAATCTCCCAGATGTTTCGGGACATATGAGTATCGAGTGCGTGGTCAAAGAACCCGTCTTGGAAATGGGCAATGACCACATTACTCGGACGTTTGCACCTGACCAGGCCCACCAAAATATGATGGAATGGTCAGGGTCAGTAACATCGGGAGCTCGGATCTGGTACACAGATGGCTCCAAAATGGACTTCGGCACTGGAGCAGTTGTGTATTGTAAAACATTAAGAGTAAAACTAGTTTGTTTCCTTGGGGAGGTACACCTCTGTCTTTCAGGCCGAAATATATGCTATAAATGCCTGTCTGGGAGAGATAGCAAGAAGGGGAGTACACGGGACCGGGATTGCTATTCTCTCTGACAGTCAGGCAGCAATTAAGGCACTAAACGGACATGTGGTCACCTCGGCCATGGTCAGGGAGTGCCTAAATAACCTAGAAGCCCTGGGAAGGTACAATCAAATCAAGTTAGGTTGGGTGCCAGGGCATAGGAGAATATTTGGAAATGAAGCCGCAGATGAGCTGGCCAGAGAGGGGTCTTCGACTCCCCTGATTGGACCGGAGCCGGCGGTAGGTATTTCCAAATCTATGGTCAAGATTGCAGTGCAAAGATGGATGGCTGAAAGACACTGTGAGCACTGGATTAGGGCTGAAGGGATGAGACACAGTAAGCTAACCCTTAGGAAACCTTCATTGTAGCTGCAGAAGTGTCTCATCTTCTGTCTAGGCAGGGATTGAGGTTAGCCACAGGTCTACGCACGGGACACTTTGGACTAAGGAAACATCTGCATAAAATGGGTATCTACAAAGATGAACCCGTGTGCAGATTATGCTATGTGCGGGCTAGAAATGGAGACTGCCACACACATCATTTATAGATGTGAAGCACTTGCCGAGAGGCGCTTCAACCTCTTTGGTGATAGTTCAGCTCTGGTGGATGCTGAAGGTAAAACACTAGCCAGGAAACTTCTAAACCTGGTAAGAGGGAAGGGGCTATTTGACTAGATCAGGGAGGTAAGTACAATATACCTTAAGGTAGCGGTGCTTCGGGCAGTTTAAACCCGCTCCTAAGTTAATTTAAAAAAAAATAGACTATAGGTATTGTTGGAGTCAGCTTTGGTAGATTAAACAGCTCCAGTATCGAATTCAATCAGCCTGTGCTTTGTCTAATCGATAGCTCAATCTATGGTTTATCGTCGATAGTTTAAGACCACGTTGTCCCTTGCCGCGCGCCTAACCCCCCACCCTAACACACAGTTTCTTCCACTCCCAGTCTTTTGCTTGCCGTAGACAGACCAGCAAGTCCGTCGCGGGTTTAACCTTATTAGCTAACCTCGTGGACGTTAAGTTCGCCCCGCGTATGTCTAAATTTAAGTGTTTCGTATTGTATTTGCTTTATATGCTCGTTAACCGCGAAAGTTTATATTATTTAGTCCAAGTGCCGTGTTCGAATGCGCCTTAACCTCGCCGTTACAAGCCGCCGTTACGAAGTCGCTCGCAGTTATTTAAAGACTGATTTCAATTGTGAATAGTAGTAGAATTGAACCCCGTTTATTAAGTTTTACAGCACGAGCCGTCTGAACATCACCACTTCACCCAGGGCCCTGCTGCAGAAGTCCAGAAGACATCAAACCTACCGTGCACGTAACCCCTTTGTTCAGCTTAGGGTAAGTGTTAATCAGTTCCAAATACTTTTAGCATAAACTTGTGCCTATTTTTCCCGAGGCTTAATTAGTGATAAACACTGTTTATTTGTCGATTAGGCATTTTGCCGCCAGCCTTAATTTTATTCATGTACAATTTCAATCACAATAGCGACCGCGACTATCTCTCTCTTTCGTCTTCTTTCTAATATTTTAGCGGAGCTGACGCCTCCAGGTATGTTATAGTTATAGTTTATAAACTGTATAGTTTTACTTACTGATTATGATCAACTGGTTGATACTCTTTTGATACAATCAGCTATCGGTTGGGGGTTTGTGTTGTGAATATTTAAATATGGAAAAATGAAATCCCGAGTAGGTTTCTGTTTCAAAATGTTATTTATGTTTAATTGTATAATGTCTTTATTGTAGCACTAAACTTAAACCACATTTATCTTGTTTACCTTGTAAAATTAACAAATCTGCATCAACATCCGTGACTGTAGTATGTAGTGTTTATTTTTTCTTCAACTCATTTTACAATTTAATTGCTTCGTGATGACTTATATTTGAGCTTATAACCTTTGTGGGATAAAATATCGTTGATATGTATTTTAGGAAGAACTACCATATGCCGTTACAATCTAAGGTTATATACAAAAAATACTTTTAGGGTACATACCATACACAATACGTTGTTTCATAAATGATAGTACTTAATGGTTATATTACAACAGTTGTGGTATTTGTTGGGTCAGTTCTTTTGTGGTGTAAGGCTTGAAAATGTTTATAACAATATCTTCATTCCCTTCATCCCATAGAATAATATATTTAATATAATTTACAGACGTGTATTAAAACATTATGTCAGTATAAGCCACTGTAAAAATAACACATTCTTTCAATATTGGCGTCAGATTCACACATTTCCTTAACAATACAATTACTGATAAAATGACATTAGTAATAAAATAGCTGTAACTATACGTCGTGATAGCTCACAGTGCATGTAATATCTTCAAGCAATCGTCATTGTACGCTAAACAAGGTCGCCTTTGATGTCTCTGATACCCTTATCGGAATAGTGTAAACCTTGTCTTGACAATGCTCTAACCTGGCTTTCACGATAGTTGCAAAGGTGGGTTGTAAGGTGCCAACTAATAACCAAAGAAGGCTTTTGTTTCACGAACCGTCTATTCTTTAAGGAACAAGCAATGGGAAACAAAATTTTACAATTGTGTATGACGACAGATTTACAATTTAATTTCCTAATTTATTTTTAATAAAATTAAATATTTTTTTAAAATTTAAATATTACTAGGAATATAAAAATTCTTTAGAAAATTTCTAACATACTTCAAACGAGCAATATCGAATGTGTTACCGATTAAATAATGAAAATGTATTCCAGTATAGAAAGCATGCACATGTATACTAAATGCATTCCTCAAATGCAAGTTAAAAATTTGGTTGATCGCATTGTTTGCATCTGAACAAATCGTCGTTACTTGAACTTATGGTTCCCTGTTACATATTCTCGGCGTTTAACAACTATTCTCTGTGACCACCAACAGATCTTCTTTCAAATATATTGCCCTCTGGTATAGGATGGCCTTAAATATTTTATTTTCACAAAACTGATAATTTTATAACATTTATTATTCATCCCACCTTTACCAAAACTAATATATTCTTGTCTATATTATCCCCCTTAAGACAACGTTATCCATATCGATGTTTTGAAAACATCTTCTCATTGAATATTCTTAAGTAAAGATACGATTAATTAGTGGCATGATATTCAGCTTTAATTGTAGTTTATGTTACCAAAGACTGAAGGTTTCAGGTTTACATATGCAGTTGAAACGCGCTGCTAAACTTTGCTTCTTTTTCACTGGACTGCTATAGTTAGTCACTTTAATGCAATTTATCATACTTCTGCTTTGTGCGCTCCAAGTCTGTCAGCGGTGTTACACCACAGTTATTGCCATTGAAGTCCATGATATTGTATCCTTTTTTACATTGTATCCTTATTCTCACCATTATTTAGCTAGTGAAAGTAATGTTAATTGTAAAATGACATGTTCTCTGTGAGATGGGCTATGTTGCCAAAAGGCTATAATCCCGAAAATTTGCCAGAGCATCCAACATAGAAATCCTATAACCAGTAACTTATGCTCAGTTAACGTTAAATATGAGGTGTAAACTAGTCCTGAACTATTTTTTGAAGAATTTGTAACGACCGCAAGGGAAGTTAGTAGTATTATGGAACAAATTTTGCTTAGAATTAGTGCAACACCCCCATTTGATTTTATTTCCTTATATTGTTAGTGTATTGGAAATACTCTACCTCGTAGGCTACATCCTTTACCATACTCTAACCCTGGTTTTCGTTTGTAACCACTAACATCCATTATCTCGAACTGTTATCTAAAATAAATATCTGGAATAAATAAGTATCCCTTATATGCATATTCCAGTGTTTAAGTTTCACCGAGAACTTCTGTATCAATTCACCCCTCACTCATCTTCCTACGAAATAGTTATACTTTAAGGTCTTTCATTTTGAGTACAAAATACTTTTTCAACTTTATGAAAACAGTTAAAATTGTATTTATAGATTATTCAACCTTTATGTTATTTATTGCAACAATTTCTCTCTCACTCTCTCTATCTCTCTCTCATTATTTAAAAGGTTTGTAATTTACATCCTTATATTCGCTACATCCTTTTGGCATTCCTTATTCCAAACCATCAATATTGAAATTCATGTGTCCTTGAACATTATGCATAGCAAATGCGAAGAGGTTTTTATACTTCATGAAGATTATTTTACGCTTTATTTTCTGTATACTCTAAATATTTAGTCACTCTCTGATATTAGAGTAAAATCATCCCTTATCCTTATAGCAAATATTCTTTACAACAGTTACAATACATCTCCATAAATGATTCATAGTCAGTGTATGTGAACCTCTAAATTTCAAATTCCGTTCCGATTTGTTCAATTTATATTCATAAAAGAATTGAAAAAAACTGTATCTCTATAGCGATGTGTAGAATACAGCAGAAATAATATTTCTTTTGTTTGGAGGAATATTAAATTCGCCCATAAATAAAGTACAATATCAGAATAGTTAAGAAAAGTTCTTTCTTCTGTAAGCTCTACCTCACTATATAAACTGTTAAATAGTAAGCCAAAAAATATTTAGTATTTAAGATTATCCTGATTTCTTACCTCCTGTCGAATTTAAGTTCTAATGAAGAAATTTTAAAAGGCAAAGGAATTCATGTTTATATTGAAATAACTTGTTAAATGTGGTTTTTATTTCCTACATTTCTTATTTCCAAGTGTATCAACAGTTTTCATACGCAATTCTTACCATTACGGGCGGCGCAATTCACAGTTCCATAGTCCTGCAGACTCTAAATTGCCTAGGTAGCAGCGTGTAAATTGAGTCTACGGTGTATGTAGGCTTACACATTTTGTGGGCCACTTTTACCACAGTTTAGTGGATAAATACTGATTTTGAAATTAAGAATTCTAACAGGACGTATGTTTTACGTCATTATTTAAATATATATTATATTTACCATAGTTATACAAACGGATAATAGTCAAGTGTTAGACATTAAGGATGACCGTCATAAATATTTTTGCTTGTTCTAAAAGTATTTTGTCGAAAATTATAAGAAAAAGACAATTTCAAGTATATGCCATTTACCAATTTTGAATAGAAGGAGTTGTATGTAACTTTAAACTACAATTTATTATTCATATTTCCAACAACTGCAGTCCCGGAAAAGCCTGCCATATGCTATTCCTTTTGAATATCGCAAAAATAACATTTATTTCATAATACAAATATATATATATATAGTGTTTTGAAATGATATAAAATTTATTTTTGCTTAAATGAACTTGATATAGGTGTCTTTATCTAACTCAAAGGAAGATAGCCGTAAACCTATATTAAAAACAAACTCTTGACTCGGTTTTAGAAGAATCAGTTACATATAGCGAAATAGGAGGCTACGAGCTAGCCTATTTGTATTTCTAATTATACAATGTTTTTTTTTTTTGTTGTAGCAAATTTTGAAATAAAAATATTTTCTACCTCTAAAATTTAAAATAATATACGCCTTTTCATAATATTTACATACAAAATAATAACTTATTTGAATATTATAATGCTTTTGTTTCTTGAGAACAAAATACAAATGTTGAACTCTTAATTAAAAAAGAAGATTGAATTTTTCCCAAAGAAGGGAGTGACACAGTGATCTGATAAATGATAAATATAGTTCAAAGGTTCAGGCTAGCCTATCTAGTTCATGTAATATTATCACAATTCATATCAATTTAGTTAAGCTCCACATTAGAGTTTCTAAACTCCATAAAAGCTTCTTTACTACATAAAAAAACACGTTCTGCATTCATACAGTTTATGCGACTTTATTATAAATAACTCATCCAAATTAATACGGATTTATTTGAAAACAGTACGGAAATGATAAGTCAAATAGGACTTTTTAAATAGGAGCTTATTTGACTTTGTGTTGCAAGGGAAGAGTTGGAAATTGCACTTACAGCAATAGAATGTTTATTTACAGTTTAAGTATAATACGTAAGTTAATACTTTACTCTTTATTATAATTAAATAGGTATGAAAGAATTGTTTTAGTGACGTGTATTTCATTTGATCGTTTTGTGAAGTATGTTTTAATTATTTTCGGACTTGAATTTATTACTATCACATTTACATATTTTTCTGTTCTATTTGAAAAACTAAATATTTTTAAAAAACTTTTTACTTGTTATATGTAATTTATTTCAAGCTGTAACTTGAAGTTAAATTGTACGCGTTCAGGTTGTATAACAAAACCCTATTTTATTACCCTTATTACCCTAACTACCCCATTTTATTGAGAACAGGGCGGTCTAATGGCAATATGATGACAGTTAAAATATTCAAACGAACGAATACAGTAAACAGTACTTAATGTTTACACACTATAATAATTTAGTTAATTTATTATAAAAAGTTAATAAAATAATATAAATGAAACTTTACAGCAATAACTAAACGTTTTTCGTCCCAGTTGCATATCAATGAGTTTGATGTGAATAAAAAATTTAATGTAATAATGACGCATTTGTAAGTAATTGAATTGCGTAACATTTTTAAGTTAATCAAAGTTGCTTTTTTATTTTATAATTAATTTGTTAACTAATAACTATAAATCTATTTAATTGACTTTGTTTAATCGTTTTGGCGTTAATTGTTTTAAATATTTTTGGGGTTTATATTATTATTTGTAAACCAAGTGAAAAGAATCAATTAAATAAGGCCCAAATGAACTCACCCTGTAAAAATAATAAATTACTATGTTGCCTTGTAAAATGGTCCCTGTGATTATCGCGTCTGGACACCAATAAACTAAGCATTGCTTTATACTTTAGAATAGTGTAACTTGCATGACACTTTATCCAAGATCTAAAGTGGAAAATTGAATAAAGTAAATTTTAGTCATATATGCAGGTTTAAAATTGATAATAAGTTTTTAAAAAATTATTGATTTTTCTGGAATAATAAGTTATTTCAAACGTCTACATAAGTGTTATTCCACTTACACTTTGGTAAGTGCAACATTGATTTTAATCGTGGCTCATTTGACTTACCATAACTGGATGTTTATAGTGGGTGAGTTTACATATATTTTTATTTGGCCGCTGCTTTCATGTATTGGTTGACTATGCTAACCTAGATAGTAATAGGTGACGGAAGTGTAGTACTGGCTACACTAGCTTCCTTGAATATCTTACGGGCAAAATAACGCTGGCGTCTGCTTCCCTTAAATAGTGTTATGTATACATTCATTATTACCATTATTATTGATAGAAATTGTTTCTTCTAGATCAGTAGCACGCAGGCTGTTGTTAAAAAGGTAATAAACGAGGGAAAACGTTCTGACATCTAGTGCATGAGGACGTATTTCTGAATCTAGTGCAGGGGAACCTAATTCTTTAGATGTGAGCTGATGTTCTCCTGCGTCAGAGCCATACTAAGATCACTTGTTCTCCTAATATTGGTTATATATAGATACCAATCACCACTTGATAAGCTAATCTTGATCCGTCTATTTACCAAACATTGCAATACCATCGTTATAAATTTTCGGTCCACATGATTCTAGGCAGTTCAAAAATATAAAAAACCCGGTTACGAAAATAATTTTTGTTTTGTTTTTTCAGACTTGTTACAAAATAAATTAGAACATAGTTGCCTACTCTGAAATAAGCGTAAGACAGTTGCATAACCGCCTACCTGTCTGAAATACCTAATTTGTTATATTTACAAGTTATATTTAGGCTTGGGGTAAAATGGAAGCATTATTTACGTGGATTAAAAATAATGTTTAGTTACAGACAACTAATTACACTAGTGGCGTCAGAGGGTAAAAAGTGTCATATTAGAGGGTAAATAACATGGTGACAGAAGGTAATAGTATATGTTGTGGCGTCAGAGGTTAAATAGTGTCACGTTAGAGGGTATCTGGCCAAACCAATATACACTATTCCTGTTGTATTACATTGTTAGATACAATGAATAAGGGGCGTATAGCGTACACGGCAACATTGTAGACCTATAAAGGGTTTGTACTCGATTTCTACACTTCGTAAAGAAACACACTGAGCCAATTATGTTTGTAATTATTTAGGTTATAAAGTTTTTGTATTGCATATAATTTATACGGTTAAGGAATCAATTATAATGTAATGTTTCGCCTAAAATAAGTAGCTGCGAGACCTGTTGCGAAAGAAATAATGAACCCAACTTTTAATAGAGGTACAAGTGTTAGGAATGTCAACACATGATTGAAGTATTGTAAAAAAGAGAGATATTCTAGTCAATTTAGAAATTTTAAAATAGATAGGCTGCATATAAATATAGAGCAATTTTTATAAAACTAGAATTTTTAAACTAGAAGTTTCCGAGTTGATTTGAAAAAGAAATAATACAAAATGATGTTTTTAGGTGACAATGAAATTTAACAATGCTTTCGTGACATTTTTAATACAGTCTAACATCAAAGTTGGACTACAAATATATCAAAAATATTCAAGAGATTGAAACAGTTTTATTTGTTCTGCTAGAATAAAAACGTTGATACATCGTGTCTATTACCGCCTTAAAAGGATATAAAGGAATGTTTTTAAAGAAAGGATTAAGGTTGAGACATAATACCCTCTCCCAGTTAGAGGATTTTAGATTCTATCGGCGTCATAAAAGTATGTGTGAGCTTTTAAAACTTTATTTCCTCTGCTCTGATGACTAGTAATGTTGACGATGATAATTATTATAAAGTTAGTAAACACGGGGAAGGATATTCAGAACTTCTTCTAACAGCATTTAGTTTCAAAATTAAATAGGTACAACATTATATAGGTACAACATTGTACGACTTTTGAATAGAAGGCTCTTGAGCGAAAATTTCACAAAAACCTAACATTAAAAAGAAATAATGGAAGGAGTCATTGAAGAGGATTGAAGCACAATTTTTTTTAAATATATAAAGCCCATAAATTATTGAAATTGCTTGAGTGAATTTTGTTTTACCAATAGGCCAATAGCTTATGAAAAATCAGCGAAGAATAGTAATAGAGACCAAATAGAGCCATGATTAAGATTGTGATATATATGTTCTCTCCCGTAGATAATTACGTCCCTATTCTCCATTCGAGCATAGACATTTCTTACAATTTTCTCACTTAAACCCGGGTGACTGCAGATATTTATCATCTACAAACTATATTTATAATCTTATAAAGAGGTACAACAAGATTGGTTACGCGTGCTGCAATTATTTCTGCAAGAAACTCGTTCTGTTAATAATTGTAATTCATATGTTACAATTACCTGTAGTGGTTACATTTACCAATTTACAATTAACAATTACCAATTGATATATTAACAATAGGTATAACTATTTGTAACTAACTTAATACAAATTATGAAAATTTATTTTCAGAACGAAACAATGGTCTATAAACATAAGCCGAGTGCTCTCATGAAATAATCGTTTTAAAAAAGTAGTAAACACTAAGACATTAAAACAAAATCCTATTAGTAGTTTATGTTTATCACTGATAATGGTGTTGCCAATAAACATATAGTCTACAATATTCAGTATATCTTGAATGTTTAACCCTTACGAAAGTCAAAGAATTATTTTCTTCTTGCCTTCTCAGTATATTTCTGATATGTCGTTGTTTTTGGTATTTTATTAATGTGAGGGTCTACGTAATTCTATCAATAATACGGTGATAAATAGTAATGGTGGACAACTTTGCCTTATTGAGACGCCTTGGAGCTTTTATAAAAATAGAAAAACGTAATGAAGGCATTTAAATCTCGTGTAAATTGAACCTACGTCTCCTTAATGAGATCTTTTCAACTTTCTTTAGCGTCGGCTTCATTATTCCAAGGGTTTGAAATTTATCACGTTTTAATGACCATAGCTGGTAGTCTACTTCCATTTTCAAATTAAAGGCTATTGGTAGTTGAAAGTATAGAATAATGAAGAGGAATTTCCACTTAAACAACTTTTTTTAACAATATATATATAATATATGTGTGTATGTATATATATTACATATAGCATCTATCTCTCTTTTTCCCCCCTTACTCTCGCTCTCACTCTCCCTCTCTCTCTCTCTCTCTCTCTCTCTCTCTCTCTCTCTCTATATATATATATATATATATATATATATATATATATATATATATATATATATATATATATATATATATATACAGCGACAGTAGGTTGAATAGTCTATTATCATTGGTGTTACAATAACTTGAATTGTATGTTCTAGTTTAAACCATTGATATACTCGATTGATATAACATTGCACGCTTTCTTATCGTTACATAATTACTATAGTGCTATTGGTTTTTTAACTGTATTACATACAAGTTTTTGTTGACCGCAGTGTCAGCTTCATCAAGAACTAGTTGTCACGAGCCTTGAAATTCCATAATGCTAGATGAATCATTTAACAACATGAAAACGTTTAGCGTTGTGTTTAGGTAACTAACTGTAATTGGTTTGCGTTAGGCGTTTTCTAATAAATAATTAACAAATCACTACCCCAAATATTTTTATTCTCATCTGAACGCAATCAGGTTAAAATAAAAATATTTGCGTTTAGAGGTTTACGTGTATTACTTATGATTGTTATTAAATCACAGTACATTATTTAAATATTTAGTAGAAATAATAAACTTCGTTCGATAATACAATTTTCCACTAAATGTCCCTAATCCCGTTAGTAATATAAACTAATGGCCCTTCATATTTCAATACTGTATACTCAGGTTTTCTTGTGCAGCGTCCGAGTAAGCTAGATATAAATGTTTCCGTTTTGTAACAAACAAATAAATTAAATACAGATATTATTCTACATTTTTTTATAAATAAATCCTTTAAATCAAGGCTTCTTGGCAAACATACTCTTTTGGATCGAAACTACTTTGAAAGTATTACATTAGTAAGATTTAAAATTAACAATAAACCTGAATATTTGTGATTTGTTGCGAAACGGTTAAAACTTTTCCTTTATTAAATGACTGTTAGGAAATTTGTTTAGGAAAACTCTAAGTACAAACAGTTTCCTTTACAATTTGTAGAAATGGATTTAAATTAAATTACAGCTCTTGGGGAAATTAGTTGTCGCTGAGACACTTGTAGTCATATTGCAGAGATGCATGCTGAGTAAGACAAGCAAAGGGAGTGATGTAAGTAATTTTCTAACAGAAGAAGTGATTTAGTTACTCGGATGATATTAAACCGTCCGCCCCTAACGCATCGTAAGGTTGCGATTCTGGAGGAGACAAAAGTGCGCGAGACGGCCATAGCGCCATACTGACGATGTTTTACGTGATAGCGATTTAAAGACTACACGGCAGTATGACGGACGGCTCGCGGGTATTAGGAAAGGAATTATATAGAGATAGGTAGAGAGATGGAAGGGACTTAAAATTCTCTATTAGATGATTGCAGGGTCGTGTATGTGAGACAGGCGTTACCTACTGGAGGTAAAATAAGGTGACTTGAAGGAATTCCATGTGAAGTTAAGTACAAGAAAAGGTTAGTTATTAAAGGAGGTATAAGTAAGAGGTATAGTGATAAACTGGTGTCATTCCGTGGAATGTATAAAAAGAAAGGCATTTTAATTCCTAAGCGCTATATACACACGTCATACTTTCAAATACCACTTTGCCTGCAGTGTTTGCATTTATTTCTTTGTTGCCAGAATACCTGAAGTAATAGTATGTCTATATACTTGGAATATTTGCTTAAGTGTTATGAATATTGGTACGAGTCAGTTTAACATTTTATGATGCATAAACACTGAAGGGTTGTAGCTCTCTTGAAATATCTCTTCGGGAAGCTGAAGCGGTTCGTAAGGGAGACGGAGGCTTTAACTAGCTGTCGGGATAAATAGATTAGTCATCTAGAAGGTTAAGAATCAATTTAATTTTAAATAAATTGTTTACCTTAAAATCTTTTAAAAACTGAAGTGGAATAAAACATAGTGTTGTTTTTGTAAATTTATCATAGAATTTGAGATCAAGCTGAGGATAGCACTTATGAAAAAAAAGGCTAGAGAATCTAGATAGAGAAGATGCAGAGAGCAACAAACCTCAAGCACAAATATGTTCGTGGAATTAGTCTACATAATCATTAAAGATGGCCGTATTCTCTCATTGTAACAGAGGTTACTTGTTAGTCCATCTTTTTGTGTGACCGACTCATAGACCAAACTGATTGTAGTTGTTCAGCGTAAGTTGTTGAAAATAAAATCACCCCTAAACTGCAAATGAAGTGAATATTGATGAAAGGAATAACGAAGGTCTGAAAAAAGATAAGTTAAAAGATAAATAAATAATAAAGATAATAATAGCAAACGTATTGTGAATATAAATCATTGCAAGATCAAAAATAAGATAAGGAGAAGCAGAACTCTCATATTATATATGAAAGTGACTAATTCAGTGTAAAAAACTAGAACTCCAGTATTTTGGGTAATAACAAATTAATTTAAAGTCTATTTACATTTAAAACTCCTAGGCGCATATTCATAGGATATGGATATAGAATTGGAGGAAGTACTTATAAATAGGTATTTATATCTAAACACAGCGACAAGCCTGATGTTTCAAAGTAAGTCCTGGGTAAACAACGCTTAGGGAAGGTATAGCTGTAACGCGAGGGCTAAGTAAGTAACGCGAGGGCGATAGAAGTTTGGAATAGCTATCGGGATATAATGTTTATTCATCCAGTCATTTGGGGTGGAATTTAGATATAGAATTTTATATAAAACGTACCACAATAAAGTATTTCAAAATAATTTAGAATAATTAATTTGTGGTTATGTAATGTCCTTATGTATCAAGAGCAATGCTCTTGTGTATTGAGAGACTGCCAAGAATAGTTAATATTTGGCTAGAACAATTTAACCTTGGTCATTAAACTGAAATTGCTGATAATTTAACTGTTAATTCACGTTTTATTAAATATAAATTAAATTTTAATATAACATTACACATGATTTTGTAATCATAGTAAAATGTTACTATGTGGCTTATATAACTGGATCTGAAATTTGTCATTTTCGGACTTTACAAATAATACAAACGGATGAAAAGTAACGATCATGGTAACATTGGTCGCAGTCAACTCAGGAACATTTAGTGTTTTCCATTCTCTAAATCTAGTCACGTTCGTTGAGGCTAAGTTTTGTAATGGCTAGTTCTTTAAGATCCCGTCGGTTTAAATTCAGAGAATAAATTTTCGCCCTTTTTTCGCAAAACACACTTTTTGTATTTCTCCAGCAAATACTGTAATGCTCCACATAGACCGTATTGTTTCGTGGTCCCGCATCTTGGTCATGATCCGAACTTTATGTACTGCAACAAGAGTAACAGACAGTAAGAATGTGCCTCGACCACAACGACGTTTCCATCAAAAGAACCTCATGTGCTTTGAGCTATTGTATATTGATTGTATTTCTGTATACTAGATTAGTCCCGAAAGATGTTCCCTTACTTCAAAAAGGAAGTGTTACGCTCTGTTAGAAATACTTTCTAATAAAGTAATTCATAAATAACATCATTACAATAAGATTTAATTTTCACTGTTACCAATTACATAATACCAGACTATTTCCGACAAGAATAACGAATTGATAGTGAAAGCAATGGGGACCATGATAGTCACAAAATCGCCGAAACTAGTCTGTAATTAGTAATCTAGTGATTAGCGAAAATTTGAGTTTAATGATTTTGTATTTACTGTGTAAATTAGTTTCACTAGCAAAGTAAACTGTATCACAATATTTAATAAAAAACTGTTTTATTCACTGCAAGCTGATAAATTGGTTTCTTTCAAAATGGGTCAGGTTCTAATTCCTTGGATTAGTTTTGCAAGTAAAAACAATATTTACAATATTCACTCATGGTTTTTTAACCCCTCCAAACGTTTCATTAAGATCTCATATTCTCATAATTATATTGTAATTAGTGATTGCAGTTACATTGCACGTAAGGAAAACTAATGAGGGTATCATTTTACCGAATAGACGGAAGATACATTATTGTAACCTGTGGAATATTGAGACGCCTTGGAGACTTTAATGAACATAGAAGAAGTAACGAAGGCATTTTAACCCCGTGTAAGGAGAAGCCTAGGCAGCTTTAATGAGATCTGTTCATCTATCTTTATCACCGGTTTCATTATTTAAGGGGTTTGTGATTTATCACATTTTAATGACCATTGGTAGGCTAGTCGTCTATTTCCATTTACAAATCATAACCTTGTGATCGTTAAAAATATAGATTTGTGGAAGAGAAATTGTAAGATTGCCCCAGGTCTTAAAGAAAAATCTCAATAGTAATGAGAAGAGGCTTTATTATGAAACACTGCATATCTTGTTCTATATTTATTGAACGTGTAACCTTTGAGGGATTACTAAAAACCTTTGCTTATCACTAAAAGTGAATACATTATATGTGTTATGAACTACCTTATGTAAAATAAGAATTATTTTGGTAGAACAATTGGTTTATGTTATGAAATATTCAGATATATTGTTGAACTAATTGAACTATTCTATGTGGTAATAATGCTTTAAACTTACACACAGTGTTTATAAAATATTCTTAAACAGTTATTAATTATATATATATATATATATATATATATATATATATATATATATATATATATATATATGTGTGTGTGTGTGTGAGTGTGTGTGTGTGTGAATACGTATTCCTTCACGGATGAATAAATATGACGGTCAGTTATTATCTGGAGTACATCCGTTCATTCTGCAGTGCATAAACTTGCAGTTCCGACGTTTCGCTAGAACCTCATCTAGCATTGACGAGGAGAACCCAAAAACAGTTGTCTCGCTCTTCAACTGATTTATGCACTGCAGAATGAACGGATGTACTCCAGATAATAACTATATATATATATATATAATATAAGTTTTAATATACAATTATATACATTTGTAATTTTTTTCTCGAAAACAACTCTAAGAATGTTTACTAAAATTGTTATATAGTGTGTTTCCAACCTCAGGAATTCAATGAGCTAAGTAAAGGTATATATTCGAAAACAAAGGCATGGGATCTCTAAAGGTTGTCATGTACATAAGTAATAAAATCCTGGATTTAAAATAAATTCACAGTTACTGATTCAAAAAAAGACGTTTTATCTTGGATAAGTTACCCATTTGACGTGTGTGCCTTGCATCAAGATACCAGGTTAAGAGTTGCTAAGAGTGTTAAGTCTGACAAATTGCAGTTTTTTTCGAAGTACGGTTGCACAAACTAAGATTAACAGCTAACCTCAACATGGCTTAAATGTGCTTTAGCAACTCCCAAAGTGGAAGGTTTTGTTTCTTAAAGCACATATTTCAACTGAAAAAGCAGATTTGAAAGAATATTTTTAAAACTCAATAAGAAGACTCTTTATTATGGTAATATATAACGTAAGATGTTTGCAAACAATATATTTTAAAGCAAATACTACTTTAGAGGCCCCTGAAATGTCTAGGAAAAGTTGATGTTTAGATAAAGTCAAAATGCAAAGCTAAAGTCAAATCAAAATAATAGTAGCCTAATCTAATCTGTAGCATAACCTAACCTAACCTACATTTAGAACATTAAAAAATAGCTAATATTGTAAATCTAACCTAAACTACATTTACATATATAATATTGTAGCCTAACTAAAGTAATAACAACCTAGCCGAATCTAATGCCTAGCCTGGCGTAACCCAAATTTACAATAAAAAATTGACAAACTAATGGGAAGAAAAATTATTTTAATATAACTTAGCTTTAATGTAACTTAGCACTCACACACTATGTAGTTTCCCCTTGTATAACGCAAACATGTGGTAAAGTTTAAAATATTGAACATTTTAAAATATTTTCAATATATCTGAACTTAAAATTGAAGAAAACATTTTTATTTATATAAAAAAATAACGACTTTTGCATTTCAATTTCAAACGCGTACCTTACATTCATGCATTATTCAAGAACACGTCCTAGACGAGCTAAACAGTGAAACATATTCAACAGTTGTATATATGTATTTGATTAAAAACAGTTTTTCACCTGAGAAATCGTAGAGCATTTTCCCACAAGTAATACTAATTTGAGAATAAGGACCTGTAACTCCATGCAATTAAAAGTTCCATAGTGCAAACAGTCCACCGATTCTGTAAGTGTAATTCGAACTGTTTATTCAACAACTACAATGGAATCAACGCTACCAATGAATAGAGGAAAGCGTTCTAATTTCGTATCGCAATTCGTGTGATCATATGGAGTAGTTTTTGCACACTTTAAAAATTTAACAACCCTATATATATATGTAAAAAGTATAAATATGTAATAATTATCAGTGAAATTACTCACCATTCATCAGGTGAATGAAAATATATAACTTATAATTTCATATAATTTTTGTCAAACAATTTATATGTTCACTAACAATAAAGAGAATTTTAAAAACAATACCTACACCTTAAGTGAAAATATGTGGTTAAATAAATCGAGAATATGAAAAAATATGAATATTGAGATAAAAAAGGTAATGCAAAACTTGTTAACCCCTCTACAAATTTACTAAATTAAAAAATTAAAAACTGAAAACTCTAACATAACTATATAAGTCTCATATGTAGTGCAAATTTTATATTGAGAAAAATTATATAAATAACTAGGAGCGAATTTAAAATGCAAAAATATGAACATAAATAGAGAATAAACTAATAAAGGTAATAACATAGTTTCAAACTCACCACAAAGAATAATATACAATTTAAAAAAGTAATAAATGTCATAGAGATTAAATAAAAAGAGGAGAATTGCAATTAGCTGTATATAAAATTATAAACAGAAAAATTAAAGCCAAAAAAAAGTAGACAAGAAAATTGAAGAAATTCTAAGCAGATTGGTGCCAAATTTAAGGACAAATGAACATAACAGATATTCATATGAATAACACAAAACTATTGCGACAGGATAATGAAGCGATCGTGAATTTTATAGAACAATTTTAATAGATCGATTGTAAAATTAGCATACGTGTAGGTATGTTGGTAAACGATATATATATATATATATATATATATATATATATATATATATATACAATAAAGTATTTGCCGTGGTGCTGTATGTGAATTACTCGTATTCCCTCCTATTATACTTCAGGTTATACACAAGGGAGTTATTATTAACTGCCATCATAGTTTCCAAGAGAAAATCAACAAATGATTTAAATTTTACCCACCTGTTAAATGAACAGAAAAGAAATTAAAACCATAAGATAATTTTGTAATAGAAAGTAAGTAAAACCAATACAGCAATATGTTATAGTATGTACGCCTAAGACAACGAAATAACCCAAACTTAAGAACTATTTTAGGCCTTACACACGTGAGTTATTATTAGGTGCCATAATAGTTTCCCAGAAAAAACACAAATAATATAAATTCTAAACACATATTAAATGAACAGTAAGAAAAAGAAAACCATCAGATCAGTATGAAGAAAAATTAAATAGACAGCAATGCGAATCCGTCTATTCGCAATCGAATCAAGAAAGGATTTTATTACGTCCAGACTCTCAGCGCACCCTTAAATTGAAGATGATTGCATCAGGGCTGTATGTCCTTTTCTAGCAATCAAATTAATATATTGCAAATGGTAGTAGTGGGATTTATTTATTTTATAAGATTTTAATCACCTTTATTCACTACCTCTATTCTTTACACTTGCAGAGATTCACCTTACCAAATGTTTGCCATAACTATGGCTTGTTACGACTAACTCAGGCAGACTGCTGTCTGTTTATTCGTTCTAACTGATAGGTTACACTTAATTTCTCGTTTGTGTTTACAATAAAAGATTTAATTTCGAAACAGTTTAAATACTTAGATAGTTACACTTTACAATTCCTTTTTTACAAGTTTTTACTTCGCAAATTAGAATACAGAAGTCTACATCTTTTTAAAATGTTTTGAGACAAAGCTAGCCCAAATGCACCCTGGTATCTTATATTTACTGATTTGATTTATTTGAAAAATATTAAAAAAATTAAATTTAAAAGCATACCTTGGCAATCACTTAAACCTAGGTTTTATAGGGTATATATTAATTTACACATGCTCACTTTTATAGCATATATAAACTATGAAAATAACAAACTAAACGTAAAAATGTCACTAATAAAACAATTTCCCGTTGTAAATAAATTTTGAAAATTAAATTATTATGACTAAAACACAAATTTTAACGACTACAAGCCCATGCGGTCCTCCTCCTACCGTGTGCCCTCCAAGAATGGACGGAACACACTTTCTCACGGTAACCTAGCACAAGATTCGAAATATACCCACCCCTATATGTTTAGACAAAAGCCTTGGATCGGTTGGCATATTCAACATGGTGTACATATTTACTAGCTCTGTCATAAAGTACTTTCAAAAGATTTTTTTAAAAACAACCGATTCCACAATAACTAAACAACAAATATCTATGCAGCATACTGAATTACAACGGAATTACTCAACTACACGTCAACACGACAATAGTAGTCAAACAATCACTAAATCATGTTTAGTTACCATAGATCATAAAACGTATACTACTATACCATAAAATACTCCTAAAATATGTTGTAATATTTATTAATGTCAAAACATTTAAACTACAAGATTATTTTCTTATAACAATATTCTTTGCTTCTCAATAATCTATGATATTGATATCTCTTGCACAGTCAGCAGCTAAAATAACACTTAATGAGCTACTTTAAGTTCCTGAACAATCAGTCACAATAAGGTCACTACAGTTGCAACTACGAACGAAACTAGGCATTAAACTGTCGCTGTCTCATCCAGCACTCGAAATATAATACTATGTTTAGGTTCAATCTGAATCTGTACTACTATTGATTTGTCTTAGGTTTTATGTTTATATAATTATATACTTTTATATAAGCTCTTAAGGATACTAATATATTTTTGCATATTGTTTTATAAATATTTTTTCAATCAAATTTTGCAGTTTATCCAAGAACAAGAATTACATCATCTATAAATTATTTATATTGTGAAGCAATTTGTATTATTAAATTGTACTTATATTTGTTAATTTTATTGCTTTAAATTATATTTTACTAACATTTTCCTTAAAGATTCTTTTGAACGTGTTTAAAATTTCACTTCTCAAATTGTTGTTTAACAGCTGATTACTAGGAGAGGCGTGTCACGATAGTAATGATATCAGAAGTCACTGATACTTACAAATACCTACAAATAAATCATTTATAATTACAAACACTCCGTCTCAATAGCCCATAGGCTCTTATGTTATCAGACGCTACACTAGAAGGGACGTATACTTTTTCTATTTGTTTCCAATCAGAGATAGCGTCAGGCTGAAGATAAATTGTCTCCTCTGCTTCCAGTCAGGCCGGATAACCCAGCTCAAGAAATAAAAGTGATTTATGTTGTTTTAGAATTATTTGCGGGTCGGGGCGATTAAGAATTGTTGTTTTGTAAAATGTCAAGAACGAATCAATTTCATCTTATTCATGCATACAAAAAGGTTAAATAAATGAAAAATGTTTCTGTAACGTCTTTCATATGCTGTTATTATTCTAAAACTGGAGTTGGAGTTTTATATTATTTTGTTTACATTTAATGTACGAGCCTTTCACACTGCGTTTCGTGCTCAGGTGTGTTGTAATTAGGATAGAACAGTATATTTAGGTTTTCAAGTATTGTACCATTAAAATAAGAACACGCGCCGGGGTGGAATCCATCCAAGACATTGTAAGTTCCGTGAGAACGGCAGTTTTTCGTTTACCCTGACGCTTTTCAGAAATAGGTACCTTTCCACTATTCCGTCCTCTACTCGCTCACAATAGATCCACTAGTTAACGTCTCACAGTCGCTTCGTATAAATCGTCAAAGTGGCCTTGGGTGTGTTACACCCCGCTCGTGTACTAGCGTTACAAGTTTGGAATAGTTGTTTTTTATTTGAAATATTGGTTTACGTATATTACTAATACTTTCTCAATTAATTTTTAGTTTATATACATGTATATATTAAGGAGAATATACTGTAAAAATTTATTGTTTTGAAGAACAACGGAAAATCTTTGCTATGATAAATGAGAGTTAAGGCGATCTAGATTCAGCCGGAATAAGTTACTGTATTATTTACAAGCCCTGAACAGAAAGTTCTTATACGAAGTATTGGGAAGGCAGTAGTTCTTATTGGGAAGGCAGTAGTTCTTATTGGGAAGGCAGTAGTTCTTATTGGGAAGGCAGTAGTTCTTATTAGGAAGGCAGTAGTTCTTATTGAGAAGGCAGTTGACAAATGTACACAAATGTGTGCATCTCTACAAAGTCTACTACTTGACATCAAGGCTGGTGTCAAGCCTATCCTTGGAGCTCCAGACGAACCGGCGCTAAAAGAAAAGAGAGGTTATGGTCACTAAGAGGTTTGCTCAAAAATCAAGGATAGAAAAACTCAGTCATGCTGTACTTGTAACAAGCTCCAGAACGAGATTGTTCATATATATATATATATATATATATATATATATATATATATATATATATATATATATATATATATATATATATATTGCGAAGATTACACACCAAAATATATTTCAATGTTACCCGACAAATGTCTTTATGGATAATAGGCCAGTTGTATGTCATTTGGTCTATTCATATTATTTTTAAATTTGTATGTATTATTATTATTATTTTTCGCTTAAATTAAATATGGATATTCTTTGACTTTTTATAGCAAAAAAATAAATAAATAAAAGGAAAATATCCCTTTTTATTTTTTTATGAGCCCACTGGAATCTGATAAGATAGTGAATTAATCGCTTTCTCCTTAGCTAATTTCAGTTATCAATGACTTATTTATGTTAGTCATGTTCGTCTGATGAGACCTTTTATATAGCTATCTTCCGTTAACAATTTCTTCAATGTAGACCCCCTTAGGATAACCCTTCGTCGGTTTTCCTAAGCTTCATTTCTGCTTCAACATTTCTGTCAATACGCCCCTTTTAGTCCTAACGTTCTATGGAAAATCTTTCACAAATAAATATCAGTTCAACAGTTAAATTAACCTCTTGGCAAGAACAATGTTCTTGAGATTAAACATGTAATTTGAACGCCGTCGAGTCAAGTAATTAGGTACTTCTACAATAACACTCAAACTCCTACAAGAATCAAATCTACCGTCTAAGCGTAACATAAAACCGAGGCAAATGAGCGATTCTCATTTTTAAACGCATAATAAACACTACAAAGCCGGCATTCTGAGCCACATCATTTGTCAGGGTGCGTAGTTATCTTCGATTCAATGCTTTGGTGACTGCGTATTTTTGTACCCTGCCAAATTATTTTGTCAATACATGCAGCGTTATAAGAGATATATAAAACATTTATTAATCTCTCCTTTAAAATAACTACATGTTTTAGCTAACACAATTTTTTATAGCAGTTTAAAAAAAATTATAAACAAATATCTCCAATCAAAAGACTAAAATGTATAAAACACACTGGTTTATTTAAAATAAACTTTATTGATGCTTGTAAATTGTTTTCTATAATATACTATCGTTACCATTGGGATAGAACTACCTCATGCTTTCTGTTCTACTTTTTGATGTCTTGTTTACCACTATTTTGTAAGGCCTTGTTTATCACTGACTATCTCATATAGTGCTATAATTATTCTTTTGTTCCACTAAACACAACTAACACATAGGTTCAAGCATAATATACTGTATGAAACCGGAATATTAAGAATATTACATTATGGTTTCATTATTTAAAAAAATTATATCTTAAAAAACAAAAGTACTTAACTAAGTGAATAAGTAATGGCTCACTTGCTGTCGCGTTTCAAAACATTCGTTCCTTTCACGAAGCTAACCCTCTACTCTTACCTCCAACCTTCTAAACAGTAGAGGGTTAGCTTCGTAAAAGGAACGAATGTTTTGAAACGCGACAACAAGTAAGCCATTACGTATTCACTTAGTTAAGTTCTTTTTAATGGTAGTTTAAACAGTGAATTCTAGATGATTACATCAAGCAACTTTAAAATAAACCTTCGAAAAAAGATATTTACAAAGACCTGTTCAAGTATCATTTATTCGAATAAATTATTTCTAACGTCCCACTGCTTGCATATAAATACAAAATTGTGCAACTAATAATAAAATAAAACACAAAATCGTATTACAATATATGCTTCATATTATATTTTTTCGTGTAAATTTCTAACACATTTACCTTCTTTAGAAATACATTCGTAATACTTTGAAAAATATAAACTTGTTCTCTGTGAAAACCAGAGACTTTAACGTCGTCTTCGATCAACAGAAGTCTGCGTGTGACGGGGAATAAACTATATCAACCCTTTGTGTTAAACGAAGCCATACACAAACTCCAGTATGGAATTTTGTTAGTAAGAATAGTGCGATTGGCTGTAACTATGAGTTTCGGGTTGTATAAGTTTATTATGTAAAGTTTTGTATATTTTGTTTTACTTTGATGTTTTATTCGTGTACGATTGGTTTATTATATTGTTTTAATAATGAAAAAAACAGCGTAAATGTTAGAGAAAGTAAAGTATAGACAGAGAGAAAGAGAGAGAGAAATAGATAGATAGATAGAGAGAGAGAGAGAGAGAAAGAGAAAAAGAACGCAAGAGGTAATATTATGATTTATTTTATTGTTTCATATTTTATTTTAACAGTTTATAACCCTAAAGTTATTATTAAGATATGTTGGGTTTCCTGTAAATTATAGTTTGTTTTTCAAAACAAATGCTATAAATTATTATTAAAGTCATCTATATTATCATTATTATTATTGAAGTCATCTATACAATGTTGATGAAGTCTCTATATTCAGAATAGGGAACGGAAACCTTATTTCTAATATATTATTAATTATTGTTGTCTGAGTTACAAATTGTTTCCTGTTATAATTGTTACCGTTAATAATATCCTATAAATAAAATGTGGAAAATAATTTAGAAATTAAAAAAGAATTCTATTTCTAAAACATTTTATATTTATTTTGAATTATATCACAAAGCTTAAAGTCTCACCACACACAGCTGTTGTTACAATGATGCATACAATTTCGTATTGGCAAAAGTTTACCTCTGGTATTTAGCAACTGTAATTTTAACTACTGTATTTTCCAGATAGCAATCACATCCCGCTGTAATTGGCCCTACGTTCCATCAATCGCGTGCAACAACAAATATAGGAATCCAAGTGATTTATTTTATTTGACTCTGCCTTTATTTATTTTGACGATGAGTTTTAATTACCTTTTGGAGGAAATGTTGTTCCAGCATTTGCCTTCCTGCGTGGGATATTTATTTGTTTGTCTATAAAACATTCAATTCCTGGGAAGTACATATTGTAAAAATTATCCCAAAATATTTCTTGTTAAACCTAGTTTTTCCATATTTACCTTACTTGAGGGGTTTTGATCATTCTGCACAACTTATACCCATAAACGTATAAATTCATTAGCATAGCTTGTATGTAGTCATAGGTCAAATAAAAAAATGAGAAACAAACTTCTATATCCTTCACGACCGTTAGTTTTCTGTAGAAAGCTTACGAACATTTATGAAAAGATTATGGTTGGAGACTGTCAAACCATCCATATTTTCTCCTATTTCACCCTACAAAGGTTGTAAAACAAGGGGGATGAATATACAAACACATTTTAATATGTGCGTGCGCGTGCGTGAGGTTTGAGCGTATTTCATTTTACCCACTTTAAGCGTATTAGCACTGTGGTCTTATCCCTTAGGTTAGTTACTAAGGAGGTATTTGCGCAGTAAGAGCTCAGCAATTTACTCAATTTGAGATCCAAATTAGTGGCTACCACCACCTATATTTCCCCCTTTCCTTGCGAAATGCATTAGGTAAATATTATTTGTTTAAATGATTTAGATTAACTGGAATGGACACAGTTTCTAGGTGGAGATGGTAAGGGGCTGTGTTACGTGTTACTTGACTCTGACAACCCTCTTATTCTAGATTTTAAAATTATAAGCGTATTTCCTTCTACTTTAGTTTAACAATTGAATAAAAAACGATAATTATATTAAATCATATTTCTAAAAAAGAATAATAGCTTTTTCAATTAAATTACAGAAATAATATTATTAGTAAGATAAAATATAACAAATATATTTCCAACGAAGGAGAATGGTATAATAATCAATCAAACCAGCTAACGCGAAACTTTTAATGTTTAAACATAGCTACCTTTAATCGTGTCTAATAATGCTCTTAGGAGATGTTTAAATGAAAAATACGTTTTTTACGAGTAAGTTGGCTTGAGAAAGTAAAAGAGAGAAAGCGAGAGAAGAGGGGTAGAGCGTAACTTGTGGTTAACTGCATTCAAAGATGGAATATGGTCAGCGCTACCGTCCACCATTGTCCTACGTTTGGTCCTTTGTAAACTAGAGTTTACAGACTTTGGGATGAAAAATACACTGTTATTTCACCCTACCTAAAATCGGATCCAGTATCATTGTGTTACTACTCAAGTACTCTACCCATTGCACAACTGAGCCGCCTTGTGGTAATTTAATCCTAATTTACAATTAGTAATCATTCTACTTTCGGCATCCTAATTACGATTATATAACTAAACCTATATACAGTTTATTGTATTATGTAAATAAATTAGGTATAAAAAGATATATTCCAAAACAAAGGTTTGGGACCTTTAAATGCGTTCCAATGTCCATAAATAATATAATCCTGGATTTTAAATAAATCTACATTTAATGATTTAAAAAACATGGCATTCATCTTGGATAAGCTACCTGTTTGATAAGTGTGTGCCTTGCATCAAGATACATGGCTAAGAGTTGCTACGAATCTAAACTCTGACAAATAGCAGTGGTTTTCGAACTACGGTTGCACAATTTAAGATTAACTGCTAAATTCAACGTGGCTTAAATGTGCTTTAGCAACGCCTATAGTGCAAGGGCTTGTTTCTTAAAGCACCTATTTCAACTGAAAAAGCAGATTTGAAATTATATTTTTAAAGATTATTGAGGAGACTTTTTATTGTGCTAACATTTACCGTATGATATTTGCAAACATTTTTTTTTAAATGTAAACGCCAATATTAAGAGACCTGAACAGAGACCTGAACTAGGGGAAGCTGATATTTCAAATAAACTCATCAAGCTCTACCACAGTGATTATATATGTCCTGTATATAACTATTCTAATTTAAATTAGGATTTCATACCACAACTGATTTCACTATACAGTTTACGTTTTAGAATAGGTATTTTAATACTTAGGATCTGTTACATTATTTATTGTACATTGAGTTAAAATATTATTAAATATTTGGTATCGGGTGTATTCAATAATTTATATCTCAATAAAGCATTTCACGGTAGGTTCAATAAATTGGTAATAATAATTTACACATCTTTATTTCTATTTTGAACAAAAACTTACCTAACCTTGTCTGATACTCTTCAAGGACCACATGCAATTAAATGCTGTAAATAATATTCCATTTAAACATCTAGGAAATATTTTATTTTTATTATTTCCTTTTATTACTATCTAAGCTCTTATAAAATACCGAATAATTAGGTAGATTCATAATTTTCGGGAGTCATACAGTTTGTTACTTTATAATGTTTTTATTGTAATTATAAAATATACAATACAATATTCTACATCTAATTTTTCTATAGTTATGGGCATTCAAACAATAATGTTCAATGCCATTAAAATATTCTTTATATTTAGATACTTT
Source organism: Prosapia bicincta (assembly GCA_036971475.1). Taxonomy (NCBI): domain Eukaryota; kingdom Metazoa; phylum Arthropoda; class Insecta; order Hemiptera; family Cercopidae; genus Prosapia; species Prosapia bicincta. Next base: position 3,924,784 of record JBAIZL010000002.1, read on the forward strand.
ACATATTTATGTTATTATTCCATCAAGAAGGTTTTCGCTCTGCTAAACTAAAATTTAAAGAAAACAGTTTCCCAACCGAGAGCACTATTAGGTGGTTACATTTGCTGTACAATGCTTTCCGTAACCGTCGCATAGAAGTTTTTATCAATTTTAAATCTAAATGCATTTTATACTCTAAGAACACAAAATAATTTTCTGATTAACAACTCTCCACGATCTTGAATAGAATTATGTGTTACGTTCAAGCTACTAGCTTTAACCATGCAAACTGGAGTAAGGTAAGGTGGAAGAAGTAGTTGTCAGCTACTCACGCCACGCTTTAAGCAAACTTCCGTAGCTTTTTTTTACAGGTGAAACTCTTGCTACTTGAAAATGTAAAGTTAAAGTCGTGCTCTGAATTTTGAAATTCATTAACGGATAATCCTGACAGAGCAAAAGCTTTCACGCACAACTTAACGCCGCTAACAATCACGAGCGCCTATCACTGTCTGTCTTGCGTGCTTCCAAGATATGCTGATGTATAACTAAATAGTCGTCGTTTGAGAATAAGCCAAACGTTATGCTCCTATAAATTTCGAGTTAGACACAACTAAATATTTCGTTAACTCAGTTAACGTACTTGTTTTGTTTTAAATCACCGACTCTTTGAAAGAAAAACGTCCGTAGTAATATGAAAGGGTTTAAGTACAATATTAACGTCGGTGATTTTCCAATACAGTTAATAAAAACTCTAAAGGGCTGCTCGTATTAAGATTGCATCCAAGTTCGTAAAGAGAGAGATTGGGAGTTAGATTGTTACGTGTAGTTTGTCACTTCCGGAAGTAGAACAAGTCTACAGCTGTATGACACTTTGGCCACCTTGTTATCTGACACTTCAGAAATTCTTTACTGACGGTAACAAGGATATATGAACTTTTCGATATAAAAAAAATAAAGCGAGACTCAATTGCTTTCGATACTTTTAATGATTTAAACTCAATGTGTATTGTTTATTTCTGAAAAATAAATCGAAGAAGACTCAAAATGTACACTTGTGTGGGTATTGAAGCTAATAAAGATGAATAGGCGGAATACAATAAAATGTATTGGTTGTTTTTAAATCTTTTAGACAGTATCTAGAGATTGCTCGGAGCGGGATGTCTCATATTGGATAAGCAATGCTTGGTTTAATAACGACGAATATCTGTCCTGAAGAAGGTTAGTTTTAGGTGACAGGAAAATAGAAGAGACAAAAAAAAAATAGTACCCTATAAATATGAAATGGAATGATCTGGTTATTCTGATAACTTTCTAATGGTAGCATACAGTGGTTTTATATCAAAACGTGTAACAAACACAACGGTTAGCCGATTAATACAGCTTAAGTACTTGGGTATGCTGTGCTAGCGTACACATGCAAAACAGGTTAGGAACGAGCTGCAGGTTACATAAAACACTGAGAATAACTCACATGAGACAAGGAGAGAGGAAAAGTAGAGAAATTATTTTTCTGAGTAACCCGACGGTTTAATATGATAACCTTCTTCCAAAATTCCGTAAGAAAGGGTAATTTTTTATTCTACTATTTATACAAATTCCATTATGTCCGTTGGAAAATACTACAATTATTTGCATTTCTCAGGGAAATATAACGAATGGTTATGATAATCATCACTAAAGCTAAATTTTTACTGGTGACGTTTTTAGAACTAGAAGAATTTTGGTAAGAAATAAAATAGGATGTTCATTGGAAGCTGTTTTAGGTTATGTTTTAAATATTGAGGTACATTAAACAGCGTCTGCTTATTTCTCTGTGAATGAACTGTAAGTTCTAAGCTCAGTTATCATTGACAAAAAAATTTTTCAAGTTCAAAATTAGTTGATATTTATGTGATCTAACACAAATATGACAGTACAAAATATTGCTTAGCTGATATAGTATAGTGACGGATCGGGTTATTATCATTTTTTGTTGACGGAGAGTTAAGTGTCTCCATGTTGGTTACATTGTGTACGGTGATCAAATACTGTGAGCTATATCATCACTTGTGATTCTTATCATCGTTTAGTTACTATTAGCTAGGAATATTGGTACTGGGGTCTACGTATATTTTAGTTTTCCATATTGTTTTTTTTTTACAGAATGCCGCGTATATGTGCAAATGTAGTAGAAAACGTTTCTAAGATATGTGGTGACATATAGTGTCCAGAAATAGATTCTCAGCTCACTGGGGAAACTGCTCCTCAGCACTATTTTGGTGTAAAGTGGATGAGCTGGATAAGCCTTCGGAACATCATATTTGTTGCAATTATTATTAAAAGATTCTGAGAGAATGGTTGAAAGGGAAGTGACAACCAACTGACATTCACATTACTTTCTGCACTACAAAAACGGAGGGTTGATAAAAAAGCATTGTACCCAAGTGTTCCATCTACCTTTTTCACATTACAACATTTTACCAAATATGGGATATGATTCTCCGATTGATCATGAAGGCTCTGAAGAAGATGACTCTATCAAAACTTGTTCTTTCCTCATGACCCAGCACAATGTATGCTATTTTGAGACGCCTCAAATCTGAGTGTAAAAACAGTGCTGCTGCGTAATGGTAACATTTACCCTTCTTTTTCTGTTGGTCATGCATTTCCCATGAAGGAGACCTATGAAATATAACAGCGCTTCTAGAACCCAATAAATAACCTGACCAGAAATTCCAAATTTATGGGGATTTTAAAGTAATTGCTTTACTCCTTGAATGAAATTCGGATATATAAGGCACTGATGCGTTTGACGCGTTTATGATAGCCGAGGCAGGAAGTCTCATTACAAAAAATTAGACTGTGCTGCAAGAAATCTCAAGCCCGGTGAGAAAAATGTACAGAGTGAGCGTTTGTAGATCCTAAAGTCGTAATTGAACCTTCCTTGCACATTAAACTGTGACTGATAAAGAAATGTAAAGGAAATGTATCAAGAAGATAAAGCTTTCAAGCACTTGAGAGGGAAACTACCAAGACTGGGTAATGCTAAAGTTAAAAAATGTGTTTTCGTTGGACCACGAATTCTCATAATTTTTAAAGATCCTAAATTTTAACAAACACTGAAGGGAAAACAAGAAGAGAGCTTGGTACTCATTGAAATATGTGGTGCACGGATGTCTTGGTGACAGGTGAGACAGTTACTATCCTGAGTTGTTCCAAGAACTACTTGAAAAGTATTGTCCTCCGGGTTGTAAAATGTCGTTAAAATACATATACTCTACTTCCCCTTAGATATTTCCCCCCAGAACTGTGGATTGGTTAGTGATAAGCATGGGGAAATATTTCACCAAGACAATACTTCAGAGATATCAGGCCCGTTGGATTGAATCAATGCTGGCTGACTACTGCTGGATTAACAGCAGGGATATTCCTGGTTGATGTACAAACAGTAGGCCCAAATAACATATTTTCATGAGGCTCCCATCTGTTCTGTAGGAAAATACTCTTATTTTATGAATGAAACTCACAATTGCTTAAATAATACAAAAATTATTTAACGTAATAGTATTGAATAATTATACTGAAAATAGTTTTATTGATCATAATTTTTCCAAATTTCATGTAATCATCTTGAATTCGCCTACTAACTGTAATTAAAACATACTTAATTAAGTGAAAACGAAAGGTCTTACTTGCTGAAAAACAATTGACTATCTCAGCTATCAGTTTTCATTCAATATAAAGAACTAAAGGAAAATCGACCAAAATAATTTTGTAAAAGGGTAATACTATTTAAAAATGTTGTTAATATCTTATTCATTTAAAACAATTTATGGAATTTTTGTTACCTCAAATGTAAGGAGTGGCGTAATGTAACTTCTATGATGTGTGATGCAATGGCTCCGATAATATCCTTTGCATTATTCGGCGGCAAGGAGATTTCATAACGAATACAGGAAAATACATAGAAACGACACAAATTTATATACGCTTATTTCTCTTTTACAGTGGCCAACGTTGTATCTTTCGGCGAGACACACAATGTCTAATACATCCTAATATATGTTAGTAAAATCTTTGAATAAAAGTCTCTCATATTTTGTTTTGAACGGTAAAAATTTACTGATTCAAAAGTTTGGACATTTCGGAGTATCTTTAGTCTATTGAAACAGATAACCGCAAGCAAAATTATCCGACATTGTTTTTATTAAAGTTATAAAAGCGAGTCTTTCGGGGATACTGTAACACTCTTAAAATAAGGTGTTACATATAAATTCATTTATATATTTAATTTTTATTTAATAATTATATCGTCCCATTATAAAAAAAAAGTTTGTTTTATTGGTGCACATTGTGAATCTAGCGTAGGTGGTGCGCTCCTAGCGGGCGAAATAGAAAAATATCGTACGAGTTAGTAACTTACGGTAATTAACCACATCACACCATGTGACGTAAGCATTAGGCGTTACTTGTGAACCAATCAGAATATTCATATATATAAATAAGGATGGGAGTTTGTTTGAAAATTTCAGTTAGCGCGTCCTTGCAACGACCCCACTTCACTAAAAGTCTTTGGATGAGACGGACAAGATGGCATTTTCGGACATAACTTAGAAATTAGTAAGCTGCCAGTGTTCAAAATTCAAGATGTCAAGGCCGGTACCAAATTTTATAAACGCAACAATACAAGAAGTCAGAAGCGATTATGTATGTGTTCCAAATAAGCAAAAGTTTATATCATTTTTGTTTAAGAGCGCTGATTCCAAAAGCGATGTGCAGTGAGTAGTGTACAAAATCGACGTGCAGTGTTTCATGTTATGTGATATAGTGTTTTACAAGTAATGTGCACAACCAGGTACGTTTTAGATAATAATAAAGAAAATGTATTTTAATGTTAACTAAGTTGAATTTTAATTGATAAACGGTTAACACATGAACGGCAGAAATCACCTTTGAATATTCACTTCTAAAAATTAAATTGGAAAACTTAAGTTACTATCTTCTCGATATATATAAATTTGAAAAGTTAACGAGTATTTAAAATATGTATGGAATAGTTAGCGGTAATAAAAAGTTACCCGACACATTGTTGTCATTTGTTCTTTTGTAATTTGTCATTGATTAATAAATTGTTTAACTTGTATTTTAAAACTTCCAATTCTTATTTCACAAGTAACCTAGTTCTAGCTTCAAGATAGAAGAGCGTCATAGACAGACAGTATCTGCCTGAGCTATTACGTTAGAACTAGAGTCCAGGTAAGTAAGGTAATTAATGTGTTAATTAGTAATTAACACACATTTTTAATAAAGATAAAACACTTACCCGAGGTAAAAAGGGTTAGTACGTTACAATACTTTATTGACACTTTTTTCAACATCTGCAATAACAAATTATCAACAACATATAAGTATCCGTATTTGCTGACAATTCTGTGTTTGCCGTCACGGAAACCAGGTCTTGCACTATTCCACCCGAAGATGACTTCACTGCACTAGAAACAAGGTTGGGCAAGTGGAGAGTAAAGGCGCATGTGGCCAAGCATCAGGCACTATTGCACTCTCAAAGCAAAACACACTCAAACTAGATACACAATACAATAACTCTCTCAGTGCAAAACAAAAGCAGTAAATGAATGATAGATATTAATTATCCTTTAAAAATAATTCAACCTCTAGTTTCTCTACCAATATAGATGTTACTGTTAACATTTTACCATACTTTTAAAATTTAATATATTCCTGGTCATTTATAGTGATCAATGGAATCGAAAGAAATTCTACTCAAATTATATCCCCCAAATTATTAATAACGATGTTTTGACACCGACAATTTAAACGTTTACAAACGAACGTTTCGTTCGAAAACGTTAAAAGTGCAGATAACAAGGTAACTCAAGTTTGATACAACATTTGACTCGTGTTTCCTTGTCATACTTTTCAGAGAACTGTGAAGTAGTGTTGCGAACTAAAATATAACAATCAAACTTACTTCTGTTATTCATTCTTCTTTCTTTGCCTCTTTTCTCAAAACTGGGTAAATGTAAAAGTAACTGTAAATAAATTTTTTGTTTCAAATGTGGTTTCAACAAATTAAAACTACAAACCTGAAGTACGAGTATCTACATTATTAAATGATTAAATGTTTTAAAATTCCTTAAACGTTAATTAAAAAAGCAACCTTTAAAATAAATCACTTAAATGTTTAACTCAAGTAAAAGTTCAGAACGTAAATAAACACTAACTTTCTAAGCAAAATTACAACAAAAACTTGAATAGATCAAAATGCCATCGTTTGTTAGTGTTATAGAACCGCTTTCAGTGCGGTTTAGGTAAGAAATTTCCCCTTTTCTATCATTTCCCCTAAAACCTACAGCAATTATTATGGTTCTGGAAGTATTTTGTTACTTTTACAGATATGATTCCCACATAAACGTTATTTATTTACTTATTTAATGCTACAAATATATATGTGAGTCTTAATTTCATGGGATGAGCTGGAATCCGAGGGCGATATTTCGCGAGTTGAAACTTGGACTGAATAATTTCAATCCAATAGGGTAGAAATATAGATGTCAAAAATATAAACAAATCCGTTCAAAAATTACAACATTTTTTTAATTTTGTTACCGACTTGGCCTTAAATATATAAATCTTCTCATTTTCTATAAGATCTTAAAGTTTTCAATTCGTATATAGGCACAATTTAACACTTTCTTGAAATGTTGACGATTTAGCTAGAATCATAATATCGTGGAAGCATGCAAGGCAGACAGTGACAGGCGCAGGTGATTGTCAGCGCCGTTAAGATGTGCGTGAAAGTTTTTGCTCTGTCGGATTATCCGTTAATCAATTTAAAAATTCAAACCACAACTTTCCATCTTCAACTCCTACGAGTCTTAACTCTAAACAAGGGGGGGGGGAGTTTGTTTACATGGTGACAGAAGTGTTGACATTTTTTTGCATTTGGTCTATCGACGAGTTAACAATACGTAATAGCTATAGGATCCCCATAAATTACCCATTAACTTGATTTCAGACCAATGTTTTTCTTATTTAATTTGACACACGAATAAAATTTCTTTACATGATGCCTATGAATATTCTTAAAATAGGGTTTTGTGAATTTTAATGATAAAGATCATTATTATTTTCACTACATAAACTGCCGGTGCAAAACCTATAACCCATAATTGATTCAAGTAAAATCCATACTTCTTTCATTCGAGTGTGCTTTTGAAATAGACACGACTGCCTAAATGTTGAAAATAAATATATTAGTGACAGTGGACTTGAGAAAATACTATATATACAAGTTACGTTTTATATTAAGCAAGAAAGGTTTTTAAAAATGATTTTTATTTTTACAAACCTTTGAATTTAATAAACAATTAATTTAGAAAACTGTTACATAAATTTTACTTTAATAAAACAATACAATTGATATGCACTCAATCGGAGTGGAAAACGTCTGTGCGATACAGAGGCGACTTACACACTGCCGGGGCTCTGTTCTCACACCTATATAATACTAAAGCTGCGTAAGCAGGAATCTTCCTAGCACGCATTTAATTATGAAATGTTCACATAAAATGTTTATATAACTCCTCCATCCCTAAAGAGAACTTCGGGGGTTGGCGAAGTTTCGGCGTTGGTTGAAGTCTTCTTCTTCTTCCTGATGAGGGCGAAGTATACAAGCTGCTGAATAGGCCTCCGTAAAGGGCAATTTTCGGCATGGGTTGAAGTCCTCTTCACTGGAGAAAGTCACCAGGCAAAGGTTGATTTCCAAGATCCAGTTAAATGGGTTGTCTGCGATTTCCAAAGCAGTATCCTCGTAGTTTGTAGGCGTTATTGTTTTTGATGATGGGCATTTTACAGTCTAATTTTCTTTTCATTATAATTCAACTGTGCAAAAGTATTTGGAATTGATTAATACAATTTATAATGAGTCTTTTCTATCATAGAATAGATACAAAATGTTTATAACATATACAATTGTTATCAGAATCTAATTTTTGTTCTACAAAATTTACATTGATTACAATAAAAGTTTTATATAATTTTTCATAATTTCTACCATCATTTACATTCAACTTGCCTGTTATAGATTCGATAAAGGATTCTAGTCAGTTTATAAGAATTCTTTTTGTTTTGTTATCTCTTTAAGAGTATAGTTTCTAATTTTCTTCAATTACATTTCTTTTTGTGATTAACATATTTCAAATAATTAACAATATTTATTACCATAATTAGTTACATATCATTTAATTAATTACAAAAGTTTGTAACACATACAGTTAATAAAAACAATGTTGTTTAAAAGTTTAATAAAGTTTCTTGCATAGAACTAGTGGACAAAGGTATGGTAGGGATTTTAATTTGATTGTGTCGAATATGAACAAGAAGGATTCTGGTCCTTAATTACATTTTTTATCTTCCTAGGCCTTTTAATTTTCGACAAATGTATTTTGTCTTTTGTGTTATGATGTCTAGGCTTTATTTTTCCAGTTTTTCTTTCTTTATCTATCGAAGCTATTTCTTCCTTGCTATATCTGTTTTTAGTTTTGCTTTGCTTCTGAACTGATTTTATATAAACTTCAGATGGTATTTCTGGAAGTGGTTCTTTGTTTACATTCCTTTTTTCTAAAACTTTTTCTTTCATTCTTTGATTGCTATCCCTAATGTTTTCGTAAAGTATTTTTGTTTTTTCCTTATGGTTTAAAACGTAGTCATTTACAATTTGTTTTTCTAAATCTATATCTAATAAATTGTTTGAATTTATGTGTCCAAATAAGACTTCGCTCGGCGTTAATTTTGTGACTGAATGTATGCTATTGTTATAGGCTATTATAGCATATTTGACTTTCTTAATTATACTGTCTTTTTTAAATTCGATTTGATTATTTAACAGCCTTATGTGTTCTATTAAGGTGGAATGAAATCTTTCACATAATCCGTTTGATTGGGGGTTTTGTGTACTGATAAAATGGATTTTGATTTTATGCAGGTCTAATATCTCCTTCACAATCCTGTTATTAAACTCCGTTCCATTGTCTGAGATAATAACTGTTGGTAAGCAGAACTGCGCAAAGTAATGTAATAACTTGTCTGCAATCTCTGTAGCTTGAGAGCTTCCCAAGCGATAAGCTTGAGCATACTTTGTGAAACTGTCGACAATGCTGATAAACGCATTCTTTTCTAAAGAGATAGTGTCGATGTGAATTATCTGGAAAGGCCTTGCAGCTGTAGGCGTCAAGTTCATCTCTAGTTGTAAGGGAATTCTGTCATATTTGGTTCTTTGACATATGTCACACTGATTTATGAAATTTTGGATTAGTGATTTTAAATTAGGCCAATAATATCTTCGCTTAATTTGTTCGTATGTTTCCTGTATCCCTCGGTGATTGGTTTTGCTAACATGATAATTACTTATCGTTTCTAGGGTATCTTCTTCCGAAGTTAGGTCTAAGAGTTTTTTATTACACTTAACTAAATTTAGTTCAGTTTGTTTGAAATTTTTTGCTATGCATGATGCAAATCTCTCATAAAAATCGTCTTCAAAATATAGATTATATTTTATTTTTGGTACCAAATATGATTTTACAAAATTAACTATGTCCTCTTTAAAATTATTTTCTGATATTTCGACTATTAAACGGGTTCTTGAAGTTCCAAATAGTTTTATAATTTTTACTTTCTTCGGCTCATATTTTACTAATGATAAAAATACTTGATTTTTTCCCAAAGTTTACAGGCTCGTCGGAAATTGGTATTTCAATTTGGGTGTTCCCTTCGAAGTTGGAATGCACGGTTTGACTGTCACTTTCTTGATCGTACTCTAAGTTGGCATTATCTGTTGCGTCGAGTTGTACGACCATAGACTCATTATCTTCATTCAATTCCGGGAAGTAACGTTGGATTAATCCAGCTGGAGATAAATCAAGGTCTGGTTCTACAGTGTGTTGGGTGTTTGTTGACCTTTTATTAGTAATGTTCAATTGTATTCTAGATAAGGCATCGGCGTTTTGGTTTAATTTGCCTTTTTTGTATCTTATGTCATAATCATATTCCTCTAATTTTAATCTCCATCTTAAAAGCTTGGAATTTGGTTCTTTAACTGAAAATAACCATTGTAAAGGTTTATGGTCTGTATAAATTTTAAATTTTCTTCCAAATAAATAAGGCCTAAAGTGTTTAGTGGCCCATACGATTGCTAGTAATTCCTTTTCAATCGCGGAGTAATTAGTTTCGCTGTCGTTTAAAGTTCTGCTGGCATACGCTATAGGAAGGTCCTTTCCATTTTTGTCCTGGCTTAAAATTGCTCCTAGTGCAAAATTACTAGCGTCTGTTGTTAGAGTAAACTCCTTTTCAAAATCTGGGTATTGTAGAAGGGGCTCATTAGTCAGTATATTTTTACATGTTTCAAAACATTCTATGAAGTCTGGATTTTCTATGTTTATTTTTGCATTTTTCTTTAAACAGTTAGTAAAGGGTTTTGTTATCTTGGCGAAGTTTTTAATAAATTTTCGATAATAGCCTATTAGTCCTAAAAATCCTTTAATTTGTTTGGTGGTTTTGGGTATTGGATAGTTTTTGATTGCCAAAATCTTTGCTGGGTTAGGTTTTACGCCTTCCGGTGTAACAACATGCCCTAGATACGCTACTTCTTTTCTTAAAAATTCTGTTTTACCCAGCTGTACTTTAAAGTTGGCTTTGCGTAATGTGTCGAATACTTCTTTAAGTCTTTGTATATGTTCTTGGAGGCTAGTGGAGTAAATTATAATATCGTCTAAATAAACTAAACATGTTTCATTTTGGATGCCTCTCAGAATATTATTCATAATTCTTTGAAATGTAGGGGGGCTATTCTTTAGTCCAAAGGGCATTCTTAAAAATTCGTAGTGTCCCGTTTCTGTTGAAAACGCTGTTTTTTCTATGCTATTTTTATCCATTTCTACTTGGTGAAATCCTGAAGCTAAATCTAAAGTTGTAAAATACTGAGATCGTCCTAATTTATCTAATATGTCGGTAATGTTTGGCAAGGGAAATTTATCGTCAATTGTTTTCTTGTTTAATCCTCTAAAATCTATTACTAATCGAAATTTTCTTTTGCCAGAAGCGTCTTGTTTTTTGGGTACAATCCAGACAGGAGAGTTCCATGGAGAATTTGAAGGTCTAATAATTCCTTGTTCAAGCATGTCCTCAGTTTGTTTATTAATTTCGTTCTTGTAAATCTCTGGATATCTATAATTTCTGGAGTATACGGGAATTTCATCAGTAGTCCTAATAACATGTTTTATTTGGTTGGTAAAAGTTAAATCGTTTCCCTCAATATGGAATAAATCTGCATAATCTTTTATTAAACTTGTTATAGCGGATTTTTCTTCCGAGTTCATATGTTCCATTCTAAATTTTGATAAATCTAAATTTTTTCTTCTCGAATTTTTTTGTTTATAATCTAATAAATTGAAATTAGTTTTCGTTTGCATTGTATCAGGTTTGAAAATATTATATTCCTCTAAAGATTTTACTTCTAATGGTTTACTTATTGTTAATTTTACATTTTCTTCCGTATTGTTTATAATAGGGCAATAGGCTTCACCCTTATGCACTGAAACTATACACTGCGGAATTTCTAATCCGTTCACTTGTTTGTGTGGTAAAATACCTTCTCCATTATGAATATTTTGTATTTTTAATTTAACTGTTTGGCTAGTGCGGGCTTGTATAACATAACTAAATTGTTCCTGCTTTATTGACGTGCTGTCTGTTTTATTACAACTTCCTTTTTCAGTGTTAAAATATTGAATAGGGATTTCCTCATCACAAAGTATTAATTTATTATTTATAAAGTCTAAGCTTATTCCTAAATCCTTTATATTGTCTAGCCCGAGTAATAGGTCGAAATTCTGATGAAAGTCAAATAAATAAAATTTAATTGCTTTTTTAGACAACAGAGGTATGGTGCAGCAAAAATTTTCTTTTGAAGTGCCGTGTGCGGTGATTACTTCAAACGGCTCTTTTTTTATGCTTGTTTTAAAATTTTTCCATCCTAAAGATTTTCGCATAAATGATCTAGTACTGCCTGTGTCAATTAATATTCTAGATTTGGTGTTTGTGTCGTATATAAATGGTAGCTCGTTATTTTCGCTTTGTAGATTCATTATTGAAAATCGATTCCGAGGCTCGTATGTCCTAAAAAATCGTCCTGATCGATTTTAGCGGTCTCTTCTTCGTAGTTGTCGGTTAAATTTTGGGATTCTTCGAAGTACTCTTCTTTCCCGAGATCTTCCTCAAAAGCGAATGATTCTTGTCCATTAGTCTGGTACATAGTGTAATCGTCTTTTTCGGCTCCTTGTCCGGTCATTTGATACAAATTCGTTTGTCTAGAAGGCCTATCTGTCTGTCTAGTGGAAATACTCATAGGGGTAGGTTGATAACCCGTATTTCGCTGAGGATACTGAGGATTAGTAGTGTTGTTGTTTGGTTGTCCCCTTTGAGGCTGGCCGTGATTAGCAAAAGTTGGTGGTCTATAGGAAGGATTTGGGTGTTGATAAGGTTGTTTAGGTATTTGGTGGTATTTAAATTCAGTATGTATTGGTCTTCTTACGTTATGAGTTTGGCTTTTCTGAAAGACTGGTTGTTTGCTTGGCTGAGTAAACATTTTATTATTTTTAAATTGAAAGTCGTTTGTGAGCATATTAAGTGCTTCGCTAAGAGTGTTAGGGTTCTTGGTACGCATTAGTGACCCGATGGGTTCATGCAAACCCCTAAGGAGAACTCTTAAAGCTAGTTTCTGAACGTATTCTATTAAAATGTCTTTAGCCATCTGCCTTTGAGGCTCTTTATTCATAAAAAATGAAATTTGTAAATTTAGTAACTTTTGAATTTTCTCATAGAATCGAAATGGTGATTCGTTACTTTCTTGTTTTAATTCTGACATCTCTAAGTTTAATGTGAAACAATCTCTTTTGTCTGAATAACTAATTAATAATACTTTTCTAGTTTCGTGCCAATTGTAAGAGTTAGAGTTTACAACCATTTCCAGTGCTTGGCCTTTTAATTTAGAAAGAATAGAGGAGAACAGATACTCATTTTGAAAATCCTCTGGATTTTCGCTTACATAAAACTTATTCACTATCTTATCACATATTGAGATAAATCTGTGGAGCGTAGTGGGCTCTCCACTATACTCGGGTATCATGTCAAGATACTCCTTTTTTAATATTGGCGTTGCCATTATTTAGTATTATTTTCAAAATAATAAAAATTAAAAATCAATTATATAAAATTAAAAAGTATTTACTCTACTTTTTCTTAATTCTATATCTTAAGATCTACTTACAAGTTGATCCAAAATACTTTGCTCATTTGAACAACTTTCACTTTTCACTTTTCACCTACACGATATTCGCTCGTGTTCTTAATAGATATGCGCTCTATTGAGTGGTTGTAGATATTCACTCTACTTAAAGTTTCCTCAATTAACGGTTAAAACCGACGGACGTTATATTCACTAACTTCCTTGAGGTGTCCTACCGTTTTCTTGATGTCGTTACAGATATGCACTCTGTAACGAATCGCGTGTTTGCAGTATCTCGGTTAACGATTGAAATCGAAAAAAAATTATGTTCATTAATTTTCCCGAGATGTCCTACCGACTGCGCCAGTTACGTTTTATATTAAGCAAGAAAGGTTTTTAAAAATGATTTTTATTTTTACAAACCTTTGAATTTAATAAACAATTAATTTAGAAAACTGTTACATAAATTTTACTTTAATAAAATAATACAATTGATATGCACTCAATCGGAGTGGAAAACGTCTGTGCGATACAGAGGCGACTTACACACTGCCGGGGCTCTGTTCTCACACCTATATAATACTAAAGCTGCGTAAGCAGGAATCTTCCTAGCACGCATTTAATTATGAAATGTTCACATAAAATGTTTATATAACTTAACATTAATGTACCTGAAACAAAAGAAACAGTATTAAATCAATTTGATGATAAAGAATACTAAAAGTGAATGAAAGTCAATACTAAATGGAGATGTGAACAAATCCAAGTAAAACGCAATGTGTAATACTATTGTTTATTAATTTAGTTTTTAAATTAATTTGTTTTGTAAAAATCTCAAATTGAGTTTTGCAACGAAGCTTAAAATTATTTTTGTTGTATTTTTTAGACGGGTTACGTTTAGAGGAGACAGCTATTTCAGACGTGAAAGAGCATGTCAGTAACCACAGAAACCCATGGACGTTAGACGTTGTTGAATCATATTTTAGCCACGTTAACTTTAGTAGTTAAATTTAGTTTGTGCAACCGTAGCTGGAAAGCCACTGCCATTTGTCAGGCTTAACACTCGTAGCACCTCTGAGCCATGTATCTTGATGCTAGTTACACAGGCTACTGATTTTTCAAATCCGTAGCCTAGGATTGGGAGAGGTACATGAATTTTATAGGTGTACGCTTTTTATATATCGTTTACAAGGTTAGCTATTCCCAGTTGTACGGAAAAACGATAGAGAAATGAAATACTATAAAATTCTCTACTAGGGTAGTATAGAGTTAGAGGCTAGAGTTATAGGTTAGAGTGCATGTCTACAAATTAGTTAACAACGAATGTGCTTATTAAAAGGAAACAGTTCCGCTTTCATTAAGGGTAACACCAAATGACCCTCTTAATATATACAAGGTAATATAACAGTATACGGAATATACAATAATTAGAAACCTAAATGTAAAATGTGAAAAAAACTTTGAAATGAAATTATTATTAGTTATATAAAACCTAAAAGGTTTTAGTCATAAACATTCTCATGAAACAATTCCTTTAGCATATTCTCTTTGTAAATGTGCGTCACTATAGTCTTATAATGTGTATGTAGGTATTGCGAGTCTCAGGTAGAAGTTATTTTATATTTTACATTTATTTTATTATACATTATATAAAATATATTGTTACTGATTTTTTTTTATCTGAAAAATATCATTGGGCTAACACTGTGTGTTTTAAAAACATTTATTAAATTGCGTACATTGTCGACAAATTTATTTATCATTGGTTCCGTCATAACAATTCAAAGCTAGGAAATAATTTAAAATTCGTGAATAACATTATTAGTATAATACCATGGAGTTGATAATGATAGTTGTGATATAAATCGTAGTTTTTAGAGGGTTTAACCTTTAGACTCTATATTATTTTCTGTGACTCCCCGAACTCAACATGGATTGACCAACTTTGACCAGAGATCGCTTATTGTAACACTTTCTGGATCCAATAACTTAAATTCAAAGAAAAATTCTTTATACGTTATTTCATCATTAGGGTGATGGCTTCCACAAATACTTCAAAAAATAACTTGGTGTTTTATTTCAACCAATTGTTGATTTTGGTCTGTTATGCAATATCGAAGCATTCGAGTTCACCGAACCATCCAAAATCTCAGAGGGAGACATTTCGCGAGTTGAAACTTAGACGAAGAATGTCAGTCCAATAGGATAGAAATAAAAGATGTGCGAAATTTAAAAACAATCCTTTCAAATATTACAACATTTTCTTCAATTTTGTTACTGAATTTGCCTTAAAAATATAAAAATTTTCTCACTATCAAAAACATCTTACAGTTTCAATAGACAATTTAACACTTTGTTGAAATGTTGACGATTTAGCTGAAATCATCATATCTTGGAAACACGCAAGGCCGACAGTGGCAGGAGCACGTGATTGTCAGCGTGAAGTTGTGCGTGAAATTTTTCCCTCTGTCGGATTATCCGTTAATGAATTTAAAAATTCAGAGCACAACTTTAACTTTCCATCTTCAACTCCTACGAGTCCTAACTCTAAACGAGTGGTGGGAAAGTTTGCATAACTGTTGTCATGTATCCTTTCGAAGTTGACCTATCTACAAGTTAAAAACAAGCAATAACTATAGGATCCCCATAAATAACCCCATTGCGTCAACTTGATTACAGAAAAATGTTTTCTTTTTAATAAATTCGACACCAATAACATTTCATCACATGATGCATCAGAAGTTTCTGAAAATAGGTTTTTGTGGTTTTTAATGGTATCATTCATTTATTTTCACTACTTAAACTGCCTGTGCAAAACCTATCACCCATAATTGATTCAAGTAAAATCCATTACGTCTTTCATTCGAGTATGCTTTTGAAATAGAAATGGCTGCTTGATTGGTGTAAATAAATATACTAGTGATAGTGGAACTGAGAAAATACTATATATACACAAATGTACCTGATACAAGGAAAACAATATCAAATCAATCTGATGATAAAAATACTAAAAATTAATGAAACACAATACTAAATGAAGATGTGAACAAATCCAGGTAAACCTCAATGTGTAATACTATTGTTTATTAGTTTTTTTTAATAATAATATGTTTTGCAAACACATCAAATTGCGTTTTGCAACGTAACTTAAAACTATATTTGCTGTATTTTTTAGACGGGTACTTTTACACAAGACAGCTATTTCAAATGTGAAAAGATCATTTTAGGAATCTATCCCATTGACCTTAGGTCAGTGTTGAAGAACAGTTTAGCAAAGTTGAGTTTAGCAGTTAATCTTAGTCTGTGCAACTGTAGCTCGAAAACCACTGCAATTTGTCAGGCTTAACACTCGTAGCAACTCTTAACCATGTATCTTAATTCAAGGCACACAGGTAACTTGTGCAACATAAAAGCTTGGGTTTTTCAAATCAGTAAACTAGGATTTGGTTAGGTACTTGGATTATATGGGTGCAGACTTTTTATATGTCGTTCAAATAATTAACTACTCCTAGTTGTTCGGAAAAATTTTAAAGAAATTAAATACAATAATATGTTGTACTAAGGTCGTATAGAAAGTTAGAATGCCTTTAACGAATCTCGACAAATTAGATCATGACGTATGTGTTTAGTGGAAAGAACCATCGTTCCGGTTACATTACGTTTAACACCCAATGTTCCTCTTCAGATATACACGTTATTATAACAGTATACACTGTATACACTAATTAGTAGGCAAAAATGTAAAATGTGAAAATAAGTTGAAAATAAAATTATTAACAATTATATAAAACCTACAAGGTTTTAGTTATAAACATTCTCATGAAACAATTCCTTTAGCATATTCCCATTGTAAATGTGTGTCACTATAGCCTTATAAGGTGTATGTAGGTATTGTGAGTCTCAGGTAGAAGTTATTTTATATTTTTAATTTATATTCTTAGATATTATAGAAAATTCATTGTTACTGTAACTTTGTATCAAAAGACGATCATTGGGCGGTTTTGAAAACATCGATTAAATTGCATATGTTGTTTTTAAATTGATAAATGTATTTACCATTTGTTCCGCCATAACAAATTCAAAGCTAGGAAATAATTTAAAATTCGAGAATGACATTATTAGCATAATAACATGCATTTGATTTTGATTGTGATAATTTAAATCGTATTTTTTAGAGGGTCAAACCTTTAGACTATCTATTCTTTTCTGTGACTCCCGGAGCTCAAGTTGGACTGACCGACTTTGACCAGAGATCGCTTAACAGTTTCTGGATATAGTAACTTAAATTCAAAGAAAATTTCGTTATACGCTATTTTATCATAAGGGTAGTGGTTTCCACAAATACTTAAAAAAATAACTTGGTGTTTTGTTTCAACCAATTGTTGATTTTTGTCTGTTATGCAATATCGAAGCATTCGAGTTCACCGAACCGTCCAACATCGATTGCTTAAAATAACAGTGCTGTAATACTCACAATAGCCTCAAGTTAGACATCTGTCAACTTCCAGCACATTACACCCAACTATTTCTTGTAACCCTGACCCCACTAATGGCCGTGCATGGATGAGCGTGCACTTAAGGTTTTTTATCAGCATCATTACAAGGTGAGTAGTGTTTTGACTGTGCATAGAAAATGTTATCACCTTAATTAAATGATATTGACCACCACTGTTCTAATTTGGATATGCCGTAGTTTAGAGAAAATCAGATATCATACTCGCGGCAAAACGAAACGATATCAGTGTTGAAGAATGTTTGTCAAAGTAAAAAATATTAGGTAATTGAGGTATATGTTTTACAAACACTGTGATTACTGAAAATTACTGAAAGTGTATAGAAGCTTGACAATACTGTCTGTATGCACCGTTATTAAAAATCCTAATAATAAATTACTCAGAACTAGTTACATCAGTATAAACATTAGTCGTGCGTAGCAAACCTAATTCCTACATTAATTATTTTAACGTCCCTGCTTTAACAGGGTCAGCGGTTCTCCGAATGAAGCTAAATTGCATACACAGCGCCGTGTTTTGTCCAGTATAAAGTGCATAAACACATATATGATTAGTTACGTTTAATGCATACACAGTTCCGTATTTTTTTCGTATTGAGTTTATTAAAATCAAAAATATATATTAGACGTTAATTGCATACACAGCGCCGTGTTTTAGCCTAGAGTCTATAAAGTGCATAACACATGTTCGGGCACAATTAGCACCATGTTTTTTATATGGATTCAAAATTTTTAAAAAGAATTTTTTGCAGGAAATATCTTTAAAATACCTATATGAAATGAATTATATACATATAATAATTTATATAAAAAACAATGAAAAATTAAGCAATTTAATATACCACTGGTATATACTAAATTTTTATACCTGATGATATTTTACATAAACTAAGTGACAGTTACTGCTATAAAATTAGGTCTATTTGATTAAAATTGTTTCTTAAATTGATTTAGCTACTAAATATAATCCGATACTAAAATCTACCCGTCATAAAAATTCCCCCACTAATGCTTGTTATTTAGGTTGATAAACATTTCGTTTAGTTTCTTCTGCTTAGAGATCGTTTTAGGATTGTTTTAAATTAAGTGAATTTAAACTTAACATTTAATATAATAGCTTACAAGACAGTAACATGAACTAAGAGTATTAACAACAATAGTCTTAACAAATCATTCTGTATCAATCCAAGAAACTAAAATAAAGATATATCTAATTTTAATCGAAATTTGCTCAAACATAATCCAACTGAAGATGAACCGCTTTTAGTTTTAAAAAGGTCCAATGTCAAAGGTAAATATCAGGTTCGTTTACGAACAAAATACAAATCACACATACTCTTTGATACTATCGAAAACCTACCTTTAAAACCGCCACCGCTTGACCCAACATCTCCAAGCAGAAGACACTGATGAAGATCGGAACATAGCGATCGAAAACGTTCTGTCTCAACAAAACGTGGCCTTAGTGTTTCAACAGTTTTTCATGTTATATAAAGAGTCATTTTATTGTGAACGATAATGTGAAAGCAATTTTCTACACAATTCTAGTGGAAAATATAAATTCAGATTTATTTTGTTTTTTTGTATTGTAATTATTAATATTATTATTAGAGACAGTATTGCTGTTGGTATAAGATATTGTATTATTGTTACATGACGATTAGCTAAAGAAGGACTGGCAGCTACTTTAATTGGTAGTAGACGGGGAGTTTGATTTCTAGTTAGGAAATGCAAATATACAACTCTAATCGAAAAAGTGTATAAGAGGTTAACTTACTGAATTTTATACTTGTTGCTAATATATTACGAATAATTTCTGTTTCACTATTAAAACAAAAAGTCAAGCAATCGAGGAGAAATCTTCTCTTTGACCTCCAGAAATATTGTTTTAGTGTTCAATTATTTCGAAATTAGGTTTATTAATTTAAGATTCTATAAAGGGAAACTGAGTGAACATTTTGTGCAGGAGAAGGTTAAAGGCAATATTTTAAAAAGATTCAAATTATGTTATTAAATTTTAATTTAATTTTCATTTTGAAGAAAATAATATAACAGAACAGAGTCTCTAATATTACATTAAAACATTTCCAAGAAGACAACATTATTAAATATAAAACTACTACATTCGTTGTAAGAAGAAAGTATTTATTAATAGCTCGAAACAATAAAGTACTTAGACAAGAACTCTCTTTTATCCCTCCCTTTATCTCACCATAAAGATGTGTCCCGTGTTTTGTCAAGAGGTTGCTTACATGGAAGGTTGCTTGCAACCATAGTTTTAACTCTCTTGTAGCCAAAATGTGAAAGGCAACGGACGTATCCGAGAGCGAGGAAATTTTCTTTAGTTTTCAAAATTTAATGTAATATTCATTTTTTTTTAATGTTATAATCATGGTGTAGAAGACGGCGTACGTAGCCAAGTACAAAGATGGGACGCTGAAGGTATTTCGTGAGACTTTTCCACTAGAAGGATGAGAGACATGTGAATACAGCTAAGTGGACGATTTCAAACTTTAGAGATTTATTACAAAATTTAAAATGTTAGACAGTTTAACTCAAATTAATGAACCTAGAACGTTTCAACAAGTATATAAATGTAATTTATGCATCATTTGGTGAACTTGTGTTTGCCTTGAATTGTAAGATTTTATTATAAAAAAAAGCAAGTAAACTCGAGTACAGATCCATTTTCAGCCATTGATTGATTCATTGATTGATTGCTATACGTAAGAATTCATAAGTCAAATATTAAATGTTCAATAATCCGTAACTGAAGCAATGTCTCGAAATTTGTATCATGATTATAATTTATGTTATTTTTTTGTTAAATAAAATGAGTGTAATTTGCTTTAATTGAATTCAAAAGAGTAATTATTTAACCAGCACACTATTCCATGCATTTCAAGTTAATAAGTTTTAAAAATGATTTTAATGAGACTCTGCTAGTTTAAATGATTTAACCTTGTATTTTAAAGTATTTTAATGTAACGTAGTTCTACCTTCAAAATTTGAAGAGCGTTACCGACAGACGGTCATTATTACGCCTGAACTGTAAGCTAGAACTTAAAACTAAAACTTAAAACTAATTCTAAACTTAAAACTAAATAAACACGTGAACGTTACAAGTTGGTAAATCAGATAAAATGAATCACTAATTGCCTCAAGTAATTCGTAAACAATGTTAAATTTACATTATACGAACAGAAATATATTAATTGAACCAAAACATTAATTTGAACAAAAACATGTTTCGACATATTTATTAAATCATATATTTAGAGCCATATAACTATTTTTAGCAACACTTAAGAAGCAACCTTATATTTGTCTTTGACATTGGAGCTTTTTAAAACTATTAGCGGTTCAACTTCAGTTAGAGATCATTTGGAACCTGCGAGTAAATTATTTTTGAGAAAATTTCAATTAAAATTAGATATATCTTTATTTTAGTTTATTGGATTGATACAGAATGATTTTTTAAAACTATTTTTCTTATTACTCTTAGTTCATGTTACTGTCTTGGAAGTTATTATATTATTATATGTTAAGTTTAAATTTACTTATTTTAAAAACAATCCTAAAACGATCTAGACTTTTTATAAATCTAAAGTTAAAAGTTTTAAGATTTTTGTAATATCTCAACTTCTGCTTAAACCTATTAACTTTATATGAGATCACGTTTCACCTATCCTTTGGTCTTACCACTGTTTTCGTCCATTCTTCAACTCTCCATGTTTTAGTCATAAATCTCAATTTATTATTGATACATATATTTCATACATTAGAATTAGTTGTGTATTAGATGTTATTTGATTTTTATAAAATAAAGACATTGATGTGATACATATATTGGGTTATTTCAATATTGAAAATAAATGTATGAATGTTGGCAATATCAAGGTGACTCAATGTTTCATTTTTGATTTATTGATCTAGTGATACTTGGACAAAATGTTGGAGAATGGAAATGCGGATTGATACATTCAGTATAATTTATTTCAACAATTATGAGTGCATATTTTTACTGATACCAAAATTGTTTTAACATATCAAAACTAAATAATTATTTCGAACTGTTTGTAGAAGTAAAGATAATTTCAACAAATATATATGGAATATTGGGGCAGTATGAATTTTGTCAGTGATTTTAACGACGCATGTAAGATGCCGTTTCCAATTTTCCTTATAAATGTTGGTAGTTTCTGTTCTTCTAAGCGGATCTGTTTTACAATAAAGTAATACCCTCTCTGATAACCTTTATAGGATCAATAAAAGTCACTTTTGCAATTTAATTAATCTAGAAAGACCTTCGATCCTGATTCCGACGCAGTTACAGTGATAAATTTGAAAATTTTGATTTTATTTCAACACTATCGACACTTCTATTTCTATCATTCCACAAACTTTATTATTTTTAATTTTAATAATTAAAGTGTTATATATATATATATATATATATATATATATATATATATATTTTTTTTTTTTTTTTTTTTTTTTTTTTAAATACTATATACAAAGTGTATTGCAAATAATTTACAAGGACTTAATAACAAAATCTATTAACAGATAATTTAACATAACCTGAGCGTTTGTGGTTTTAATTTATTATATGTTGTTTTACAATGGTATATCTTCATTTAATCTTGCAATATACTCGTACAAAAGCGATTGATTGTTACCAATATTAAACCCGATAAAAGCTCAGTGAACAAAGTAATTACATTTGAAAGGTTTAATTTTAATTAAATTTGGAATGTTTATTAAGAAAATTAGATTTTCCTATTATTAAAGTGGTATGGGCTGCTTACAATATAATGTTTATTTGCGAAGTGATCATAAACCTTTTAATTTTCAAACTTATTTGATATTTTGTGAAATAAATCCGTTATCCACTACGAGATCAACTGAAATATTGCGAAACTGATTACAATATTTGGATCGCTATAAGGCTCTATAGGCTCGCGAGGTAGGAGAAGAATAGATGAAAAGAACGGCTGCGGCTCCCGTTATTGAGTACATTTTTATTGGAACACCTTATTTTGCAGTTTACTGTAGTCATTACAGAAATGCTCACAAATGTGTATTTCTGTAATTGTTATTCTCATAAAACCTCTGTTGGTCTGTATGTATATTTATCTTTGTTTTTGACAGAAATCTGGTATTAATAAAGTTGTTTCTCTATCTTTCTATCTGCCTCTGTAAGCATTACTCTATGCATCATTTCTATTTTCTATGGCCAGTCTGTCTGTGTATGGCTGTATTATTGAATTTCTGATTGTCATTTCCTCTGTGGTTATAATTTTGCATTTATGTCGCTATTGTCTACCTGATCACGTCTCTTTCTACCGAGCTGTTTTTCTATATGCCCATATGTCTATTTCTATTGATCAGTGTAACTATCTATCTGACGTTTTCTGTCTATTTGTCTATCAATGTATTTTTCATTTGCGGCTCTATCTGTTCTCTGCCTGTATCGACCTTTTCCAATCCGTTTACCTGTAAGTTGCGATCGGATAGGTCTGCCTATCTCTCTCTTTCTCCCCATCTCTCACTTTTTGCCTGTCTCGGTCAGGCTTATTTCGTCTATCTATCTTAACAATAATTCAAGATAGTCACAAATATAGCGAGTACAGAAGCATGACTTTGAACGACTGATCTGTGTTACGAGAAAACGGCCTTCTCTTTAAAAACTATTATTGACTCTGAAAGAGCTATGTCTCGGAGCGGGGATGCAGCAAATACTCTTACTTCCTCAGACCAAGGACGATTTGCAAAGCTTAACTTTACTCTTAAATAAATAAAAAATTAATCATAAAATATTGTATACCTGAATACTTAACTATTACGTAATTACTGAAGCTAATATTCGTGTTATTGAATGAACTTTTAAACAATGTTATGGCTTAGTTTTACTATTTAAACAGTAGCGCCAATAATTTTGCGGCCAATAAATGTCATTAACGTTTTTTATATTTCTAAAAATTTTGTAAATTCATTGATTTATCTATGTTTATGTTTTGATATTCAGTTGTCATGTTTTTCATGGCGTATTACTTTCCGTGTCAAATGTGGCATATAACTGATTTCTGAATGCACCCTCTCTCCTTATATATATATATATATATATATATATATATATATATATATATATATATATATATATTTATGGACCACATCATTGCAATGTTATCAAATGATGATTTTAAGATCACAAACACACACACACAAACATACATACATACATATATATATATATATATATATATATATATATATATATATATGTATGTGTGTGTGTGTTTGTGTGTATGTGTGTGTGTGTGTGTGTGTGTGTGTGTGTGTGTGTGTGTGTGTGTGTGTGTGTGTGTGTGTGTGTGTGTGTGTGTGTGTGTGTGTGTGTGTGTGTGTGTGTGTGTGTGTGTGTGTGTGTGATAATACAATATATAAATATAAATATATAAATATAAATATATAAATACATATATTTATATATTGTATTATCACACACACACACACACACACACACACACACACACACACACACACACACACACACATATATATATATATATATATATATATATATATATATATATATATATATATAATACATGTAATGAATTGTTATTATAAGGAGTAAACTACACCCGTTCATTTTGCAGTGCAACGTATAATTCACTATTCACTGTTGCTGGGTTCCCGTCATCAATGGGTTCCCGTCGCTAGAAGAGATTCTAGCGAAACTTCGCAACTGCGATTCTATGCAGTGCAGATATATGGGATGCACTCCCAATAATATCTATTTCTCTTTTTTCCATGAAGAAATACGTATCTGCATATATATATATATATATATTTTTTTTTTTTTTAACAACATAGGTAATTCAAATACAAGTATATTTATTAAATTATATTCAAAGCTTTTCGGTGGTAAACAGTACCAACATCATCAGGAATGGAAATTTTCATTATATATTAATACATTTATATATAAATACAATTATTTTATATAATACCAACGTATATTAACAAAATTCCTAAACATTATTTCGAGTTGATAAATGGTTAGTAGATTGCCTCAAATTTATAAAAGTGAGAGACGCTTACGGTTCCGATAAAGTGAAGCTATAGAACCATAAGGAGTACAATAATAATTCACGTTAGTAATAAATTCTAAAAGTGTGAAACACATCATGTGTGTAAAGTACATCTAGTTCTAAAACCTGTGACAGTTATAAGAAAAGTGTAAAAACGAAAAATTTCCGGACTTAAAAAGTAAAAGTTCGATCCAGTTAAAACGTAAAAGTCAATCTTAAAATTACAAACTAAAAATCGCTTACGATAGACAGGTAAAGGTAGCTGAAAGGCTTGACCAAAGTAGTAGAATGAAAAGCACTATAGGAAGGGAAATATTTTACGAAGATATTTCACGGTTAACGGTATAATGATAGTCCGTGGAAACACAATAAACCGTTGCTAAGAATCCAAAACAAGCCACCTGTCATTAGTTTTCAAAGTCCCTGATTAGTACTTAAAATTTTTATAATGTAATAACTAAAAAACAGTATTAAAGACGGTTTTAAAACCGATCCCTAGCGAGGGCAGCAAGTTTCCATTTTCAGGGAACACTGGAGGACGTTTCACCAAAACCATGGGAGAAGTGCAGCACCAAGGTGATATTTTTGGGGTAGGTCAGAACTTTGTTGTATAACGATTTATTAAAATTTGAAAAACTATTGAATTAATATTTGTTTTGGTAAAATATTTATAAAAAAATGATTATAAATAAATAAGAAATATATAAACTATGCCTTCATTTACAACAATAAAGTCAAAATATAGCATTTATTAAATAAATAGCTAGTCAGGAGAATTTTTAATAGAAAGAGATAATTAGGTACCTGTCTGTTTGTCTCTGTGTGTATACATGTGTGTGTGTGTGTGTGTGTTGTTTAAAAATACATTATTATAACTATTGTAAATACTAGCTATAAAGCCTCCTACATTGGAAAAAAATATGTTTTAGAAGAAATTCAATTTTAGATTATCATGTGACATGTAAAATGGTTAAAAATAAATTTCAAATTATTGACGTAACATATTCCTGTAAATACTTCCTACCGCAGTGTCTCCCTCTTTAGAAATGTTCCGTATGTATTATATTTCCCTAAAGATAAATTTGAGTAAAGCTTTTTACAAAGAAACACGTTTTACAACATCGTCCTTCGCCTCCAAACAGCGCATCACTTTGTCTAGAGTGGAATGCAAAGTTCAACTCTGATCAATCAATCCACGTTTAGCCTCAATAGGGTTTGGCTGGTCTCATCAATCTCTCTTAATAAATGTTGTCGACCGCAGCTCCGTCTTTGTTCTCAACCTAAACTCCCTTCTCTTTAGGATGGAACATTAGGGCCTTATAAAATTTTTCCGAAGTTCGCCCAACGTCGTAAGTTTGTTTGAAGAATAACTTACAAAGAGGAATGAAATGTACTCTATATCATACAATTTCCATGAAACGACTTCGTGCTTCGTTAACAGGTCACGTATGTAATGACAATTGTTGCCAGGTTCAAGTTTAGGTATCGATAAGGTATGGGAAACGGCCACTTCAATCCGGGACAGGTTTCTCGGAAAAGTAATAAAAATAAATATCTGGAGGTTAATTAGTGACTATGAAACCGACAGGATTAATTGTTTATAAAAATAGTCTTTTGCCGAATTATTGTTTTGGGTAAACTAGAACAAAGGAAAGATAAGATCAATTACCAAATAACATAATAATAAAAAGAAACTATTTCCTGTATTTACTTATATAGTTTTAAACACAATTACCTTCAAACGTAAACAAATTCATCCTGTACTCTCTTCCAAAGTGGTATTTTCGAGAATGACCACTACAATAAAAGTTTATAGACAGAAACGTCTATCAAAATAACATGCACATTGGTTACAAAAGTCTTCCCGTAATAGCCTTACAAACAAAGTAATTAAAAGAATCGTTGGTCCATAGTTACAGAAATTACTGCACTTATAGCAATAGTATTGTAGTCGTTGTAGTGGTACTCACATACTTTATTGAGTTAACTGAATTTCGAACAGAAAAGATATTCAAGGATGTTGCATGCCCGTGTTAAGGTACAAATAAACGTATAAATAAAGTTCGAGCTGCCTTGCGAGTGCAAGTTATAATTAAAGAATAAATATGCTACAACTCAGAAATGTAAAAGTAACGTTAGTTACAAGAACTAATCTAAAAAATCTATTAGGGAAGATATAATAAATTAATATAAATCGAGAATTTATAGTCTGCAGTGTTATATGAGCCAGATGAAATATATTGGACAGACAAAAAGAAACATACTAGTTAGAGCAAAAAAACATTTTCCCCATTTTAAATATAATAGGCCTGAAAAATCAACTATGGCAAAACATTTTTTGGACGAGAAACACGAATTTAAAAGTAAAAATGTTGTCCTTTTAAAACAATGTGATAAACTTTAATGAATTAGATGCATAGGCAGCTTTATTTATAAATAGAAATAAAAATAAAATTGTTAATAACGAACTAGGACCAATTCAAAATTCAATATTATTTTAAATTAATTTAATGTTAAATACTATCATTTTAAATTTTTTTAAATTATTTAAATAATCTTGTTATTATTATGTGTTACTAATATTATAGGCTCATCAAAATTAAATATTTTGTAATTATCACATGTTATTTATGTAATTATATTAGTAGTTGTGGCTATAAATTTGACAATGCCCAGATCTGATTTTTACTTTTGTTAAAACTTTATAGGTTATGTTTACTATTTTTTAGTTAAGCTTAATTTGGTTTATGTAGCATCGCTGGAGGATGACGACAAATTAGTCGTTGAAAAGCGTATGAAAATAAAACTTTTATATTTGTGAGTTGTAGCATATTTATTCTTTAATTACAAATAAACGTGCCAAAGATATTTACATTCCCGTAACATATTTGAAATACTACTTTTTTATTCAGTTCTATGTTTAACAAATTTGAGTCTTTTTCATTAGCATGATGTTCCCACTAAATTGTTTTATTTCACTTATATTTCTTGCTCTGATATTAAAGACATTACCGATGTAATTTATTTATTAGTAAATTTATATTATTAGGTTTTGAGTCATTTTTAGCTTTTTATATCCACAAGTTGGTTAAATAGTAGAATCACTATTCTTCTGTCAATATCTCATTTACTTTTATTTATTGGTGTACATTTCTTCACTAAGAATTAAAATTACCAATAAAAATGTTCTTCATTGAATCCTCCGAAACGATGGCATTTGTTGGCTTTACATTACGCTCAAACTTAACATAATCTTCAACTTTAAATACTTTAAAACGAAAAAAAAAACTACACTTAGCGAAACAGTAGAGGTAACACGTAATGATGACATTTCCTGGAATAAAAAAAAAATGACGTCACAAAGCTACAATGCAAGCGCTCTAAGAGGGGTTTAAGGTTTATTAATGCGAGATGATTAATTGCGTGCCAATCCTTTTTGAAAATAAACACGTTTTTACTGAGATCTTCGTTTTCATGGGATGATTGATGTGACAGGGGTTTGCAAAATATTATTAGGATATTGAGTGAATATTTAAGGTGATTTTATACACCTTATGTTCTGGATATATTAAAATATGTTACATGTGAATATTTTTCATTCTTACATTCTTTGACTTACATTTTTGACCAGGTTTTTTACAACTTCATTTTTTTTGAGAAGTAAATTGATTTGAGCAAAAGGTATTTATTATTGTGATAGAAAATCTATAACGTATTTTCTGGTTATATCAAAATATTTACGGAAAGAATTACCTATCTCTACTTTAACTATAAATTAGGTGAAACGTAAAATAAGCGATTTCTTCCTACAAAACGGAAAATGTAATGCAAATCTGACTTGAACTATCAATGTTCAATATGTCATCCAGATAGTGTTTTGTGTGCGAGAATTGGATGTTAGCACCTGTTCAGTCGACTTAGACAACAGAAATATTAAGAGAACATCAAGTAGGCTATCAAGTTACTGCATCCTATATTATCGTGCAAAATAAAATGCATTGTTTAAAACTTTAGTTTTACAAAAACACACATTCATCGAAATATTTTAAAACTGTGCAAGAAGTAGCATAATTATAAGTGAATATAAATATTAAAATTAGCTTAAACAGGTTTATACAGAACGACAAAGAACAAATTACAAACATTAATCACTATTGAAAAGCTAAAAAGGCTCTCAGATAAACTCTTGAGGTAATGTAATAAAATAAATGATTATTTAATTATGTTTGTAAATACCGGGAAATAACCATATCTATCGTAGTTTAATGTAAAAAGGTTTAAAGTAATAAATAAATATATTTTTTTAGTTAAATGCTTTCTAAAAAACTGTACTTCAAAGTTTCATTTATACAGGGCGTTTCAGGAGGGTCAGCAATACTACACAAACTTATTCCCCTCGCAAAAATAATGGAGAAATACATATAAACTTGGATCCGGAAATGCTTATAAGTTATACAGGGTCAAAATTTTAACCTGAAATTTACTCCATTAGTAAAATTAACTCAAACGAAATTTTTAGATTGGTAATTGAGTTTGTTAATTAGATACTATCTTTAAGGAAGGGTGATAGAGAGGGAGAGAGAGTTTGATTTTTCTCAATTTTCTATTTAGGTTTGTAAACAAACGTTGTAATAAAAGGATTTTTCTCCGGAATCTCTGTAATTAGTAATACAATTATTTTTAAATAATAATAACTAGATAAGAAACATATATTTGAAACTATATTTTTAACAAAGTGTTTGTCTTAACCTTTGAGTGTAACAAATAGAATTTCACCAACTTTTAGTAAGGAACAATTGGTTGGTGAACGAAAGCTGTATTTTTATTCTAGATATATTTAATTTTAAATTAATTCGAATGACGCTATGCACATTAATTTTCCCTAGTAAAGTGGATTTAATTACACCTGGCCCCTTGGGGTTAATATACACGGAATGGTTGCTAATCAATATCAGCCAAAAGGGTTTTATTATTACCAAAAAAGTATTTAAAACACACTTTTAAATTAATAAAACAAATGAAACAAATACCTTCCAAAGACGTTTTCTAGTGACATTTAAAAAACACGGCGTTTATTTTCTCAGATTGTGTAACTATTCTTTATACATCCAAACTGAATCTAAAATGCCAGAAATCGAATCATGCAAGTCGATAATTTCTACAGTTGCTCGGAATAATGTAATACGAAAAGGTAATGTGGTAATATTGAAAAGGATTAATATATAATACTAACTTTATCACATAAAAGAATAGAAGCAAGTAGTAACAAATACATTTGCGGGAAAGCTTCCAAACGTCCTCAAATCTATTGAGCCTAAAACGTATAATTTTCATTAACTTTTCATTGTTGCAAAGTGTAGAAGCAAAATATTTGAATATTTGAAAGAAAATACCAAACTTTATCATAATACAATAAAAATATTGAAAAGAAACCCAATACCACAAAAATAATCAGAAATAACAAATAAAACAAGTTACCTACGATTAAACCCTTATGTACATTTCGATGGCCATGTCATCATCATCAGAGGGTCTTGTTACAAAATACAATCTAGCACACAAGAAGTTACAAACTAGAATGATACCAATCGCTCTCCGCGGTCGCTATATATAGGCGTGAGCTCCGCCCCCTCTCCGCCCTCGACCGACAAATAACGATCGGCCATCAGGAACCAAATAGGTTATGTCAAAAAGTACATAATAATAATAATAATAATTATTATTATTATTATTACTAAAGTCGGAGGGACCTTATCGGTGTAGAGCACTTAGCTGTAGCCTTTGTACTCTCTCCCCATCCCTACCACAGGACTAGCTTAGTGGATACCTACCTCTTTGTAGAAATCAAGTACCCACCTGATGCTAAATCTTCTGATATCCTCTGGTGTACATACCTGCCAACCAAACCACTTTCTCCTTGCAGCTTCCAAAGCAGGACACGTAGATTGGGCTTTCCTCTTGGTCCTCGTCGCATTTCTTGCAATTTTGTATTGGAACCCCCTCAGATTCCCATGGCCTGTAACCAGCTCTACAGTATCTCTGAGTTGATGCCTACTTAAGGAGAGTAGTTCTTTGCCCCACAAATCTCCTGAGTAACCCCACAGTACCTTGGATTTGTTACACCCCAAGGTTGCATTCCATTCTTCCCTGCACAACCTATCTATATGTGCCGTGATCCTCTTGCGCCCCTCCTGAGGTGGCATGCCCACTGCCTTCAGCAACGGTCCTTGGGTTATACACCCTTGTTTTGCTAAGGCGTCAGCTCTCTCATTCCCTATCCAGCCAGAGAGTCCTGGAATCCAGGTTAGGTTGAGTGAATTATACTTACTCAGCTCTGCTACAGAAGCCATAGTCTCAGCCACCAACCTAGAGCTGGTACTAGCCTCACCTAAAGCCTCCAGAGCTGCCTGACTGTCCGAGCAAATCCAGATGGTCTTGCCCCTCCTGCCAGACCCTATTATTTCCTCAGCACATAGTTTGATCGCGAGCACCTCCCCCTGGAAGACAGAGTTGTAGTCCTCCAGGCGATGACAAAATCTGTCTTGGTGTCTTGGTCCACTAAATCCTGCTCCCACTCCTTCCTTCATCTTGGACCCATCGGTGAACCAGATTTCACCATGTCTGGGTCTATACTCCGCCCATGCCTCTCTTGCAGGGATAAGGATTTTGTAGTTCCCTTTTTCCCTTTTAAGAGACAGTATCTTATCCTGAGGTTCTATCCAGAGCTCCTTCAGTGAATCCCCAAATAGCTGTTTATGAAGTTTGCTACTTGTCTTCCACTGCGCGGTACAGCTTAGCCGGTATGCAGTTTTCTTTGCCTCCATCCTAATTTGAAGACTCAAGGATGGAAAACCCAACATAACCCTCATGGCCGGACATGGTGTGCTTCTCCTAGCAGCTGTTATGCCTCTAAGGAAGAGCCCCTGCGCGCGGTCCTGCATTCTTTTACTTGTTTCTTTCTGTGCCCTGTCCCACCAGACGATAGAGGCAAAGACCAACCTCGGCACCACAATGGCGGAATAAATCCAGTTCATTTGACGTGGACCCAAACCCCATCTCGTGCCTATTGCTCCTCTGCATTGCCAGAACGTAGCTATGGCTTTTTTGCACTTATCCTCCAAATGCTCACGCCAGAGTAGCTTCCTATCCAGAATAACTCCCAGATATTTAGCGCTCTCAATAATCCAATTTATAATTCCATCAGAAATCCCGTGATCCATAGCTTCTCTCTTCATGGCCAGTCTATAGGTACTATTAAAAGCCCCCTCCACATCAAGAAAAGCCCCAATACATATCCCCTTGTTGTTGATCTTACCCTTAATAAAGTCTACGACCGACAACAGCGCAGTCTCCACTGACCTACCAGTTCGGTAGGCGTGTTGGTCCTGATGAAGCGAATAGTAGCCCACCAGCCTTTCCAATGTCTTTAACAAGAAAGATGTGAGGCTGATAGGTCTGAAGTCCTTTACTTCTGTGTAACCTTTCCTCCCCGGTTTGGGGATAAGGATAACCTTCGTTTTGAGCCACTGCCCGGGCGTGTTACCCAAGGCAACACAGCCTCTGAGTAATCCTGTCAGTGGCCCTATTATTTCCTCCAAGCAATTTTGTAGTAGTGCTGGAGTAATATTATCTAATCCAGGCCCTTTAAAAGACTCAAAAGACAGAATCGTTTCTCTCATCTTTTGCGCTGGGATCACCTGCCCAGCAATACTCCAGTCCGCCCTTAGCCCAGTATGTCGGAGGTTTTGAGCACCGTCTCCTACCGGTCTAATATCGGGAAAACTGTTCCTCATAAGCAGACGCAGTGTTTCCTCCGGGGTGTCAGTAAAGCTACCATCAGTCTTCTTGACAAACTTAAGCTCTCCCCTCGGTCCACCTGCTAACACCTTAAACAATCTAGCAGTGTCACTCAGTGTGCTTGTCTCTGAGCACCACTTTTCCCAAGAAGCACGTTTAACCTCTTTAATAAGATTCTTATAGAGACCCTGGCTGTCTTTATATGCCTGCCAGGTCTCCGCCGTTTTCTTCTTCTTTGCCCTATTAAAGAGCCTTCTAGTCTCTTTCCGTCTTGCCTCTAACTCGCTGTTCCACTTAAGCTTACCACTCCCAGTGTTTATCCCCGAGAGAGGGCAATTTTCCTCAAACGACGTGGAAATTGCAATCCTGATGTAGGCCTCAGTATTTTCCAGTTCGTTTGATGTACCATATTTACCACGGAAGTCAGACATCCGCCTCCTCACCGAGGACTTAAAACCTTCCCAGTTTGTCCTTCTCGGGTTCCTAAACCACACCACATGGGGAACAACTCCCCTCATCGTAGCAGAGATGATCCGGTGATCAGACATGGAGGGCTCATCCGAAACCTGCCAGTCATGCACCCATCTTACCATTTGTCTATTACAGAAGGTGATATCTAGAACCTCCATTCTATTTGAAGTGACAAATGTTGGCTCGGCACCTGTGTTTAAAACCACAAGGTTTTCTTCAATCAAGAAGGCTAGGAGCTCCTCACCTCGCTCATTTGTGTCTGTGCTGCCCCACACCTCATTATGAGCATTGGCATCACAGCCCACTAAGATTCCTATATTCCTCTCCCTGCAGTACCGAACTAACTTACGTAATTCTGCAGGGGGCGATTCTCTATTGTGGGCACAGTAAGTGGAGGCCACGATGAACTCCCTGCTCCCACTTACCTCGCCCTTGCCTCGAATTCTAACCACCGCAAGGTCTTTAGTTGAGCATTATTGAATCAGCGTGGCTTCTAGTCCTCTGACTATCACACATGCTCTGTGCCCCTCATGTTCCCCACTTGCGTAGGTGCGCCCAGCTGCAGTCAGACCCCTCATACGGTTCCTGACCAGCCACGGTTCTTGCACCAGCACAAGCGCTGGTAATGTGTACCTCACATTTAAGCACCTGGTTAGGACCACCTAGGCGCTTTTACTGTGATGCAAGTTGATTTGCAGGATCATTGCTCGAGGGTCAGCCATCTCCAACTGACCCCTACGCCTTCTTCTGATACTCTCTCTCGCCCTTCTCTTCCAGGTCCTTGGAGTTCCACTTAAAAGTGACCTCTGCAGTCCCAGGAAGGCTTTCCCATCTCTTGCCTTTAATAGTCTAGCTGATGCCTTATCCAATCCTAGGCAGAGGAGGCTTGCAGGTCCCCGCTCAATGCACTGTAGGATCTTCCACTTCGAAGTGTCAATTTCTGGGTTTTGCATCCCGATGAACTTGACCAGCTGAGTGGCCTCCCTTTTTGGTGGTGGTACTAGCACCGTCACTTTCACCCTTTTGAACAGTTCATCAGGCAGTACTAGCCTTGCCTGAGTCCCGTCCTCGAGCTTAACTGACGGTACCACTTCTCAGCCATTTTGCCGATTCCTCCTCAGCACAAATAAATGCTGCGACTCCATCCCTTAGGTGAGGGTCTCTGAACCGCGGATCAAAACCTCCACTAGGAGTGTCCAGAATCCGGTCCATGACGGTGCCCTTAAGGTGGTCGAACGCCGCCATCTCCATCCTCACGCCTACACTATCCCCAAAGGTCACAAGAACCCTCGGAAGGTTGGCGGAGATCGCCGTGAAAGACGGCCCTCCCGACCAAGCAGGCCTAGACCTCTTGACCTCCGACTCTGGAGTAGGATTAGAAGTACTCCTTTCCTTTCTTTTCCTTTCTCTCTTTTGTCGTACTAAAGTCCTACCTGATCCATTGGCTTCCGGGATGACAGGGCGGGTTCTAGCCCCAGCCTCCGTCAAACCCTTCCGCTGCCCGGACCGGTGTTTCCTCAAAGGGGGTGGCGGTGGTTCTCTGGTAAGGCGACTTAAGTACTATGGGGTGGCGCCAGGTGCCCCTGAGGCTCCGTTAAAGACCCTCCTTACCATGAGGGCCAGGAATCTCCATCGTCACGGAACATCTTCCGATCGGGGGTGTAAGTGCCCATCCAGACCACCAACCTGGATGAGAGGTGCTTCTTGGCGCCCGCAATGGAAGGGCAGGGCGAGAGCCGGGCAGATAACAACCCTTCAAGTGCTAGGACTGGCCTTTTTTTGAGCCGCCTTCATGCACTCACACAATTGCCTGGACTTCCCGTTTATAGGGAGCCACATACGTACAGCTCCGCTCCACCCGTCCCCCAGGCCCGGATTAAGCCTCTCCACCACGTCAAGGTCAAGCAGCCCATAGGAGAGGACATTATAATAATACATATGTAATAAAAACTACAGCAATAACAATACATAAACTAAAAGTAATTAGATTAATACATCGTATTTGAAGAAAGCTATTTAAGTAAAGTATATAATGGCGAGTTAGGAATAGATCCTTTATCTGCATTCATTAATTTACAATTTGATTTGACTATAAAAACGCTTTCATAACTATTGAATATCTTTTTAGAGTTTATACATTTAACTAAAATAACATTTTTATCTAAATCATGCTGATTACTAAGGACATGTTCTGCTACACTTGATTTTTCAGGTCTATCATATTTAATATGGGCAAGATGTTCTTTATATCTAGTTACAATTTTTCTTTTTGTTTGACCTATATACGTCTCGTTACAAGTACTACAATTTATCTTATAAATACCTGATTTTTCCAACTTTGGAATTTTATCTTTCGGGTTACACAATAAATGCTTGAGTTTATTTTGAGTTTTATAGGCTATCTTAACATTTACCTTTTTAAAAAATAGAGTCTAATTTTGGTATCAAAATCGTTATATCTAGCCACTCCTTTGATATTATTAATTTCCTTATAAAATCGTCTAAGACTAAGTGGTACATTGATAGCTCTGTTAACCAAACTGTTAAATGCGTGTATGTGTGTTAATGTGTAATGTAAATGCCTGTTATCTGTGTAACATTGGTTGGAACTATTTAAAATATATCTGTTATTGTTAGTAGGTTTCCTGTAAATATCAAATTCAATTTTTTCATGATTTTTAATACACAGAATATCTAAAAATTGTAAACGATTACTAGTTTCTAATTCATAAGTAAACTTAATGGAACTATGTATGCTATTACGTTTGTTTACAAAAACATCAACATTACATTTACTGCTATCAAAGATCGCAAAAACATCGTCAACATATCTTAAACTGGGTTATTTTTGATTACTAAACAAGAAAACATATTTTGTATATATATATATATATATATATATATATATATATATATATATATATATATATATATATATATATATATAAGTACACTGCAAAAACAAATAGATAAAACTACGAGTTTTATAGGCAATTGAAGATTAGAGGTAAAAGTGGAGTCCTGGAGTTGTTACGAAACTGACTTAAGAAAATGGATTTGAAAATAGACATAATACGCAAATAAGTAAGCGTTATTAGATTGTTACAGATATTGAAATTCGCACTTTGTAACAGGCTAAAACCAATCAATAGCTTTTGGGCTATCTTAAGGAAACACACACACACACACACACACACACATATATATATATATATATATATATATATATATATATATAATTCACTACATGGAAGTAACAGAATTTCTTTCAACACTAAGAACAAGTTACAACACAACATACAGTACAAGATAAACTAGACAGATAAGCCCCAAACACCGCATACATATAAACTAAACTGTATCAAAATCAAACTTGGCTAAACAGGTACTAGCATTAAAGAAATAATCGCATAGCATTCCTCTCTATTACATAGGACACCGATCGATCTTTGTTTAACCACTTAATAGAACAGGGCAACCATATACAGGCATCAATCACATGCTATTAATATCAGCACAGTATTGAAATTTAAAAACAAATTACACAGTACAATGTATAAAATAATAGACCTACAATTACAATTTAAAACAAACAAGAACGTTAAACTCCATGCATCCTACACATGTAAACCAAATTGTAAGAACTGTAAGAGATTTTACTTTAGGAAAACAGGTTACAGAACAAAGAGTCATTCTACACCCCACTCTATAAAATATGGCAGCCACTCATATTTCACCAACCAATAAATAGAATAAACCAGACATATACAGATATCAACCATAAATACCCTGATATATAAATAGCAGGATAGTATTTAAAGCTAACAAACCTACTACATTACGACATTACATAAAACGCACCATGTCTAGAGAGCCACCTACAACAGAAACATTTCTACAGGTGAGGGGGGGACTTTTACATTGCGTTAGCAGTCATAGCTTATAACAAAGATTCAATAAGCACTTTGGGCGATTTCTGTATCATCACAATATATTAAAATGACATAACAAGTCTTGAACCAGAAAAAGTAAAAAACCAGAATGTCTCCAAAATAACAAAATAGGACCACATCCATAAATGCTGGAACAACTTGAAATATAAAAATTTACCAAAACACAAAACAAAACAAAAACGTAATATTTGAACCAATGCATTATAGGTCAGTAAGTGTAAGGTTTTATACAATTTATCAAAACACTACAACCGACGCCATCCAACACACTTTGGTATCCAACATATGTTCTGACGCCTGTAGTGTGGCCGTTAAACGTTTTGGTAAATATACTTTAAATATAAATGTCTGCAAAAAGGAAATCTAAGTGAATTTAACGAAACAAAATCATACAGATATGGTCATCCCCTACATAAAAGGGTTTCCATCTGATATAAACCTGTTTCTGAGAATACATCCGATACATCCTTTACATTGAATTATGTTTTTGGAAAGTGTGTGTAAAATTTAGAAATTTTCATTAAAAAAAATTTTTTTTCAAGCATAACGTAAATTGTGTGTAGTGACTTTAACCAAATGATTAAGAAAAGCAATTCGTAGTGTTGATTTAAGCAAATGATTAAGAAAAGCAATTCGTAGTGTTGATTTAAGCAAATGAACCCTCATAATGATATAGTATTGTTTTAGCCTCGTTCATCGGGATAGAACAAAAGTGGTTAACCCCAATCCATTAGTTTCAAAGTTATTGTGTTAGCGGTTAGTGGAGTGGTTTACTACTCTACAATTTTTGCCATGAGGTATGTGCAATAATTGTTACTTTTGGTAGGAGCTCATTAATATTTCATTTATAGGGGGGACTAAACGAACATTGATATTTTATTGTGCTATCAGAGACATCTGCCGGCAAGGTCGCAAAACAAAATACTATTTAATCTTCCATTTATCTTATGTAACAACGTTAACGCTACTCATGGCAGATAAGTTGAAGCTTTACTTATTGATATCTACTTTTTTATTCATTTATTTATTTAACAATGTGAATATTAACATTACTTGATCTTAAACAGAAAACAAACATCCGGTAAATCAAAAACCTTTTATTTTAATCTCATATAACTATAGGGGGTTGCAACATATGCTGTTTAATGTATTTCTATATAAAGTATCAGTATTACATAGACGTAGATTCCTTTTGGTAATTAGCTCCAAGATGCACATATTTACCCACACTTTAAAACTTTTGTTTATACTATTTATTTTACTATTTTACTATTAGGTGGTTATACTATTAGTTTAAACTATTTAACGTTCGTAATGCAGTATACGTGTTTTAGATATTTCAACATAAAATGGATAAATACGTAATTTATGGCCTGAATTAATGAGTTGGTATACGCAAGGTATTCGATTAGATTGACTCGAATTATTTTATATTAGGCGTCTGTGATGAAAATTATATGAATGTTTTAAAGTTACTGTAATGTAAGGTTGTTTCAGCTATTAAGCAGCGAATAATAACTAGCCTTATATAAATTCAGATCGGGGACTCGCGCAGATTTTTCCGATATTCACTCGCCACCTACTACGAAAACACCGAGAAAAAACGTCTGGGCCTAATTGCCTAGTATACTATTTTAGAATGAATATAAAGGGAAATGTTAGTAAGAATCGCAAAAAATTTTTCTTAATGTTCAGATATTGTGCATAATCAGTTTTATTCTCACTTAGGTATTGCAATAATTAGTTTCTAGTTATAGTTCAATCTCCATTCATATTTTACTGGCGGGTAATAATGGTATTCGAATTATCCGTACTGATTATTAAGTGTCATGTAAAATAAAAACAAGTTTAAACTTTTTATTTAACTAAATAAATACAACACACCAACCACAATATAAACATCTTTATTACAATTATTTTATGTACATTTCGTTTACATGGTAATCATCTTCAGAAGTACTTTTTACATTACACTTTGTCATTCTCATGTTAACAAGTATGACAAAACTTAATGTTAAAAAGTACTTCTGAAGATGATTAGCATGTAATCGAAATGTAAATTAAGTAATTGTAATAGCGATTTTTGTATTGTGGCTAGTGGGTTTATTTATTTAGTTAAAAAATTAGTCCACAGTACTCAAACAATTTATTAAGATCTTGGTAATAAAATTTATGTAACTCACGAAATTATATTTTATCTCCATTTTGTGAAATATTCTACCATGAAAAACTAAATAGGTTTAGAACACAATATTGAATTTTAAATAATTGTTTTCCAACAAAGTTGTTACCAACGATCCTTTTAATTCTGGAACTTTTCCAATAATTTTAGATAAAAACATCCTTTAAATTATATGTAGTAAATAATAATGCTACACATGATGTGTTATATTATTTCTGTACAAATTTTGTAATTTTATATCAATATGGAACTTTTCTAATGTAAATATATATATATTTTAAAAAAGGTACATTGAATCTTAGCGACGATATAGCTAAGCCCCAATTTAAAATAGGGAGCATAGTCCCTTAGCCAGGAAATGACAGCAAGCAGTTATGAAACTAATTAAAAGTGAAAGTATCCGATGAGAGAATATATCAAAACGAATGTATTACTACACTAGTAATAATGCTGAAACAGGAAATCGATCGGAAAAATAAAAATTGTGACCGCTAATATATCTTACATATTAAAAAGGCAGCATCTTTTGGAAATGACAGCAAACAGTCAAAAGGTTAAGAAAGTCATAAAATGAATGATGACATAATACATTAAAATAAATGTATTGCAAGACTAAA
Organism: Prosapia bicincta; assembly: GCA_036971475.1. Classification (NCBI taxonomy): domain Eukaryota; kingdom Metazoa; phylum Arthropoda; class Insecta; order Hemiptera; family Cercopidae; genus Prosapia; species Prosapia bicincta. The sequence continues at coordinate 3,964,675 of JBAIZL010000002.1, forward strand.
AGTAGCAATTAAACAAGAAATTGGACGAAATAATATGATAATAAAATATGACAAATATTATGTCTTATATTTTAAAAACCTATTTTTGAAATGTGGTAATAAGTATTGAACTAATGTGGATTAATTATTTTAAAGTAATTTCGTACATATTAAGTTTAAACATTTCCTAGGCATGCCAAATGGTAGCAATTCCAACAAACGAGACTTGTGTTTGATAGTAAATATTGACGTTACTAATACGTTCAGTGACATTGCGCGTATTGAGGCTTATTTATATCGTCAAACATTTGATCACGTATAGGCCATTAAAATCCAACGCAGAATTTTATAGGCGCAAAACGTTCAATTTTTAATCATGAATTCGAAAATTTCGAGGCTTTTCACTTGCGAGCGGAGTTTATTCATAATACTCACTCGAATCAACAAGTCTCTTAGACATGTGCCATTGGAGAGTTGGGTCATAAGTATAACCAATAGGGTATTGTTATCAGTAAAATATAAAATATAAATATCAGTTAGTCAATGAGCGAGCGTAACTGAGATACTGATCTAGATAACTTAAATGACATAATTCCCCATTTGAAAAAAAAACAATACCTTTTTTTGAATGTATTTGTATATTGCTTATTGTGGATTTGAGGACAAATACTTCCTCAAGTATTTGATGATGCTAGATACATTGCCTTTTAATGGTGTTTTTCTGGGAAAAAGAAAGAGTCTATCACTGGTCATACATTACCGACTCCACACATCCTTGGCGAATCAGCACATGTTTTTGCACAGCATTAGGTTGTTCTGAACTCTGTAACGGATAATTGTGACGATCAACAACACCTTTGGTGTAGAATGTAGCTGCGTTTCTGAACAGCACTATTTTAACCAAACCGGTATTGACATCAGTCAAACGTTAACCCATTTTGCTTGTCAATAATATTTACTATGACGGTAAACAAGACTTTATAATTTAAAATTCAGATGATTGTTTAAATCGTCTATTTATCCTTAACATTCTTTCACTATCACTCGTTCAGAATCCCTGCATTCATTTTGGAACCGTCTGTATTATGCAAACAGCTCAATCAGTTGATTACATATTTCTTTTAGAAAACGATATGTGTCGGAGCAGCTAGTAGACACAATTAAGAACAAGTCTACAACGGGTATGCAATACTTCCAGCTCAGTGTTATAATCCCCCCTACTTTCAAAATGCCATTTCGGATCTAGCTTATAAGCATACACCTTCCTTATAAAGGCAAACATATCCTCTTTGAATGTCATTTCGAAAGGGCATTCAATATGCTCGTTCTTCCTAAACGACTGTGAGAGTCCTAATAGAGTAGCTTATACTGGAAATACGCGAATCTGAGCCATTGATAGGCCTATATAAATGCTCTACCAGGAGTATAGGTAACTACTTATATTCTCCAGGTCCTTCTTGTGCTTCGTCTGTTATTACATTTATTCCGGCGGATCGTCTGATAATAACGGATATCTACAGGATAACTGATACACAATTAGGTTCTTGTTGCTTTTATTCGAAATTATTATTCAAGAAAAATAATTATTTTAGTTTAAGATTTCATTTTAGAAATATCGACTATATTTTACCAAAATCATTTTAAGTACAAGATTCCTGTGTCCATACGGTATCCATAAACAAACCACATTTCCAGAACTTTATTTTTTCTCACAAATTTCTCAATAAATATATACTGTATGAGTTATAATTTTAGTTACGTTGACATATATTATAGTTACAGCAATGTAAGTTTAAGGGTTTTTATTTTCTCATAAATATTAAACAGAATACATCACGTTTTTTAAACGAATCAAATATTATACAAAAAACCTTGTCAAACATAATATTTATTTATCCTTAAAACCTCATACAGATTCATAACCATAAACGGGGTTGATCTAAATATTCTGTTTAACAAATAAAAATACTTATAACTTTCAAAACATAAAATCTGAGGAGAATGAAGAAGATAATTGATGTGAATTGTATTTTTAATTTTAGGGTATCTAATGTTAACTACAAACAAATGCATGTGCCCAACGGTTTTCGGTTTTTCATATTTTTTTAAAATTCACAACGTTTAGGTCAATAGTTATGAAAATATGCCCATATATATATATATTTATATATATATATATATATATATATATATATATATATATACACGCCTGATGATATTATATTTTATATAAAATTTTGGGTTATTCAGATTACTGATTTATACATAGGGCCGTACATACAAGAGTTTGCCTATGCACACACTGCTAGCGTTCCCGGCAAGACTGTGACGTCATAGACGAGAAGCTAGACGAGCAGGACATTCTTTCAGCCGGTGTTCAGACAGCATTTGTTTAGTTTTGGTTAGTTAACGTTTAGCTTTGTGAGTGTGGTTGAAGTTGAACTATGTCCTAACTTCAGTGTAGACATGAACTACGTCTAACTGCACAGTGTTTGGATGTAACAATATGAATAAAAATACTAAAAATAAAAAAGTGAAGTTTTATACATATCGTAAAAACATAGATTTTGAACTGACATGGCTGCAGGCATGTAAGAGGGATGATAGAGTTAATGTAAAACATGCAACAGAATGGTCCATTAATTTTTCTAAAGGCTGTTTCCTGGAACTTCTAAAACATAAACTTCCCAACGACAACTCAAAAAAATTTAGAAACTTAAAGAATTATGCTGTTCCAACTATAAATTTGCGGAATGAGAAAAATTCACCTAAGTTAACTTCCTGTAAGGAAAAACGTATTTATGTGAAGGGAAAATAACCAAACAATAAGATTGGTCGCAGTTCCTTTTCCTAGCTCCAAGGCAAAAGCTCTCAAATACTACTTAGAAAATGGTTCATTTTAAAATATCCTAATTGAAAGATACTTTAGACATAATTCAGTGATTGGTTTAAAAAATGTAAATCAAAGACACCATATTCATCTCAGGCAGATAAATATGCTTTTAGAATTAAAATATAACAGCAAATGAAACCATTACAGAACATGACGCATATTATACAGTACACTTTAGTGTAGCACGGTTTCAATAAAAACTTGTTCCTCAAAATGGTATTTTATTATGGATTCAGTCTTAGGTAGACATGTTTGAGTATTTGCAAAAGACATATAATTTTGAATACGTGGTACTGACCACTAAAGTAAATCATGTTGTCTTGGAAAACATATTTTCTGTAATAGGAGTGGAACGAACATATGATCACCCCGATGCATTGGACTTCAAATGCAGATTAGGATGGCTCGTCATGATAAAACAAGAAATTTAAATTATGACAAAAAAAAATCAAACACTGATGCTGATACTGAAGAGTGTTTAACATTTAATGTATCTCTGGGAAGCGCAGAAGTCCCGAATAAAGTCTTTCTAACAGCAGATATACTAAAACAGTTTCATGAAGTCAACTATGGATCTATTAACCTCTCAGAAAAAGATACCCTGAGATGTTCAGTGAACAAGTGTTAAATTTTACCATTGTGTGTGACATTTTAAAAACAGAAAGTCTCCATTATGTAGCCGGCTACGTAGCTTTTAAACTGCAGGGCAAATATACACACTTATGGGTGAAAACTGTTTTTGATATCTACAAATGTTAGGCGAAACTTTTCTTGGCGTGAAACGATATCTAAAGGTGGATTAAGAGTTGCCAATTTGTTCTTTGTTGGTCGAATAGTCGAATGTAGATTTATTCAAGTCCATGTAGAAGACTTTTGTAAAGACAGTGGAATCGTAGAGAAGGTAAAATATATAGCTTTTAATAAACCATCAGAAGTGCATAGTGTTATCCTTGAAGAAGCCATTAAGAGTAGACCTAAAATTCTCGTCCGTACCTACATCAGAGTTCAGTTGCTGAATGAAAATGTGTATGAAGAGGTAGATAGTAACAGAAAATGAACTACGAAACTTTAAAAAAACTAATTACACAGTTCGAAATAATAAGGAAAATAAACTCATGATTTAGGGAGAGTATACTCACATATTACTTTTGGAACGATTATATACTTTTTAAACGTATGCATCATTATGTTGGTTACAATGTTATTGTAGAATTAAAAACATATTAAAACTTGTATTTTATTTCATAATAAAATTTACGTTAGGTTATGGAATCGTTAACGACACTGCAGAACGTTTATGGAAAATAAGTCTATTCACAATATATTATAATGTAGTTCATTAAAGTATGATGATTGTTGTTTCTAAGATTGTTTTCGTGTATAATTCTTACTGTCAGCTCAACGTAAAATATACTGCGCGAAATAAATTTTCTTATTTGATGAGTTGCCTCTAAAAATTATTGAGAAAGCAGTAACAACGTAATGCTGGAGTAGGGGCTCGTCTCTGACATCATGCACAAAGCAATTCAATTAATGTCTCCCAATGATTTGGCCCTTGTATCTACAGCCCTGGTCTATACGTAGGCCTATATCTTGGGAAACGTATTGTAGTCTATACGTTTTAGTTTCTTTCAAAAATGTTTTGAAATTTTATTTATACTCATTATTTGTCTTTTAGTAATAAAATAAACTAAATATTAGCAACCCTTCAAATCCACACAGCAATTTTTAATTTCATTATTAAAAAAAAAACTTTAACCATCAATTTACCTTTTCAACTCGGGCGATAAAGTATAAATAACCCAATATTATAGCACTACTATCTAGTTCTGAGCTGTGTTGGAAAATTTCAGCTCCTAATTGTAAACTCCCACCCAGACAGATGGAGAACAAAAGACGTTATTAGAAACGTGTTGCAAAATTAATTTATGACGTCACAAAGCTAAAACGAACTGAGCTAGAAGGTTTTATAATCAGGTGTATTACTGAAGGTTGACCAATTCTATTATCGTCCCCTTTGCAACGTAAAATGAATTTTAGCCTGTTGGTCCACGGCATGAAAAATTCCACGGATCTGGCAAGCAAAAATAAGCGACAAAATAGAGGAATATTGCTGTAACACTACAAGTTTGTTTTACAACTCGTGTTATCTATCTATCTAAATATGTTACGCCGGGAACAGGTGTTTCCAGATATATTTATCGTCCCATGTGTCCTAACGTATGTCCTTCCATTAGGCGCAGTAATTTGTCTGGCTTATTTTGCACGGCCTCTATTGCCTTACAGAGTGTAGGTACAACTGTGTAATATTAGCGGACTGGAAAATTGGAAAAATTCTAATAGTATAGTTCATTAGAAAGACAGAAAATATAAAATGTATTCCCCAGTAATATATATTCTCACTCTCACACCGACACACTTATTAATTATTTATAAACATTATATGACTTACACGTATTTGATTGTAAACAATTTCTTTACCATAGGTTATCCTTTATTAGAAACTGTACTACGGTCATAAACTGAAATTAGCTTCAAAAGCCTATTATAATAAATCATATAATTGATCTCTCTCACAAATTTTAGGTACCTTTATATTATATATATATATATATATATATATATATATATATATATATATATATATATGTATATATATATATATATATATATATATATATATATATATATATGTATATCTATTATATATTATATATATGAAGTACTAAATTAAAAATGTCAAAATAAAGCACAGAACTAAACACTGGGATAACAAAATAATAATTAAGCCATGTTGATTTACGGTTTGGCAATTATATTTTATATCATTATTTTCTTTTGTTCACATACTAATATCAGCAACGATAACTTCTATTGCTTAAGGAACATAGAACACGGTTCTGAATTTAGGTAGGCGAAAGGTAGAAACATGAAATAAGGATATTTTTGTGGTAAACAGTATCCAGTGTCACGCACTTTAAGATCACCCATATTTTTACATAATTTTGTTCCAATCACATCACTACGTTAACATCAATCACACTATTTCCGTTGTAGGAACTTTACTACTTCCATTGGATTAACCACACTACTTCCGTTGCATCAATCACACTATTTCCGTTGTAGGAACTTTACTACTTCCGTTGGATTAACCACACTACTTCCGTTGCATCAATCACACTATTTCCGTTGCAGGAAATTTAATAATTCCATTGGATTAACCACACTATTTCCGTTGCATCAACTACACTACTTCCATTGTAGCAACACCATTACTTCCGTAGCTTTAACTACACAACGTCCGGTCTATCAACCACCTTTTTGCTCCGTAACCGAAGAAGCTTCTAACAAATGAGTTTTTACACAAAACCAAGTCAGAAGGTAATTTATCACTTTAATTGTATGGAGTTTCTTTTGAAAAAGGTAATGGGAAAATTTGACGTGATATATAAGACTTATGTGTTATTTTAAATCAGACCTTATGTTTAAGTACACAAACAAGCACACATATAAATAGTTTGATTCTATCAAATTAATTTGATATTGTTTGTGAAAGAACAAAGCAAAAACTAACCGGGTTTGTTACATGTAGGCTTTGTAAGTACTTTATTTGCATATTTTAAACTTCAAGTGTTGTAACTGCTTTTTTATATCACCTCCAAACAGCCGGCAATTGAGGCAAAGAGGTTCTAATAACCCAATAGTTTCCGTACGAGGCAGCCCGTTCCAATCTCCATTTAACCCCATTAGTTTCTTACAAACTTCATTTTTCTGGCCGTTAGTTAAGTAAAGGAAGTCGTAGAAGAGAAGTCGAAGAGAGAGTGTCGTAAGACTTACTGGTTACTGCGAAAACGACTCTCGAACGATCTGAGGATATTCCAAGGAATCCAGCTAACTACTTCCATGGAAGTAACATATTTCACTAAGACCCCTACACATAGTAAACCTTGAAATATATATATATATATATATATATATATATATATATATATATATATATACTCGCTCTTCTACTGTTGTTGGGTTCTGCGAACGTCGGAACTGCGAATTTATGGACTGCAGAATGAACGGATGTACTCCAGATAGTAACTATTCATCATCATCATCATCATCATCATCATATATATATAATACTTATTTCAAGATTGCGCACCTTCCACGGCCCGAGGAAGGCTGTTTGTCAAAATTCCTTTTTAGGGATGAAATATTCTAAGTTCTATTTTGAGACATAACTTAGCTATTTAGCCGTCTTATGGTGGTGTGTTTAGTTTTATAAGTTTCCCTTTAACTGAATTTTTTCAGCAAATTTACTGTTCCACGATTTCCACTACGATCGTAAATTGCATACAAACCTTTATGTTTGCCTATTTTTACTGAAGTGTATATAGATATTCTGGACCACGATTACCACTACATATAAATATATATACATTTTTTATCAAGTAAATAATATAATAATTTCCATCGTGTGTAATTATATTAATGTTTTACCCAAAAGGCGTTGAAGACTTTAAAGGCAATAATGAACGTATCATAGAGTAAACGAGGGCAAAGTTAAGCCTCTGTCCCTTTAATGAGATCTTTCCAGCTTCAGTTCCGAATTCTTTTGGAATTATTGTTTGTTTGAATTTTGTAACTACGGTGTGTATTCTATTTGATTCAAAATTAAATATTTAGTGGTATTTCTAAAAATTAACTTTTTTTTCTCCTTTATACTGTTAAAATAGGAATACGATCCAGTGCAAAATAATGTTCAATAAACTGATAAAAAACAAATAACTATCCTTTATAAACCTGACTTAAGTATGTAGTGTAAGTAGTATACAGATTTGCTTTTTCTTTATCATTACCTGCCTTTCAGTTATTATAATTATCATCCTCACTATAATTATTATAATTCTACTCCTCAATAGGTTCAACAATCTTTCGTGCATATATCCAATGCCCTTCTATTATATCCTCTATTTGGTTTACAGTGTTTTCAAATCCCTACTTTTACGCCAATATTTTTTCTAATCATTCCAATTGACTGTAAAATGTACCCCGGTTACACGATACAGAGGAGGTGTTATATAATTACGTGCCCAAGTTCTGAAGTAGAGCTAGTCGCTTTCATGTTATAACGGAGTGCCAACACCTACGGAACGACAATAAAAGGTCATGTTGAAAGATACGCGCTAACTATACGTAGATACATTAAGTAACCGAGATGCCTTTGGGAGATAAGAAGGAAGTCGCTAAAGTAGATATCATACTGACCAGAAGAAAGAACAAGTGAGGATGATATTTAGGGTCGGATATTTAGAGACAGAGATGAGTGGTAGAGTTGAGGGAAGATAATGCGTGACAGCTGTATAACTTCTACATTATAAAGATCTTATACTGACTTGAAGATGAAATTGAAATGAGACAAGTGGATTAAAGGTGCGTATAACATCGCAGCGAAAGTAGGCACACAAAATAATTCGATAAATTTAATGTTTCATACAAACTTTCAAATATTTCCATTAGAAAGGTGGTTTTATTAGAAAGATTGGAAACTTTTTTTATTTTACTTTGAGCAGAAAACCGCTCAAAAATAAAATTTTAAAAATTATACTGTACGGCAATAAATAATGACTATAAAGTAATAAATATAGCAATAAACATGTAATGCAAAACGTCCTATATTTGTAAATTAAAAATTCATTCCCTTTCTTACATGAATTATCATAGGCACTGTGCAAGAAACAAATACAATTCAATATAATAATACTTAAATATCAAAAGTGAAACATTATTAGATTTTCAATTATCATTTCACTTGTACAAAACAGAACAAGTACGTGACTTAATTCCCAAAATACAAACGTTCTAAAGAGCAACCAATGCATTGTTTTAGACTCTGTCTAGACGCAGAGCTTGGAAAAGTAAAACGGAACCACCCCAACCCTTTAACGGCGTCATCCCAACCCTCTTTTGTCCTAACTCTCATTACAGTCTTGTAGAACAAAGACCACTGTCGCGTAAGGAACATTCCTTTTTCTAACAGCAAACACCATCATAAACTGTTCTTTTACGTCACATTTTTTTTAAAAATCAGTTATTATATTTTTGTAATATTTTCAGCGCTGTGTGCGTACACAAAGTAGATATTTCCAGATATATGTGACAAAGTCCTTTTAAAATATGTACCAAACTCTATTACGTTTTTACATACCAAATATTTATTTAAAAGGAATGGAAAAGAAATAAATATTGAAAAAGACAACAAGGTCGAATATGACGAGAGTGGAAAGTAACAAAAATAATGGAAATGCTCAGTAAAATATACAAACTTTATGAAAACCTATGGACCTCATGCTTAGTAGACATAAAAAGTTCCTCCAAATATATTTACTTTTTAAATACTTATTTGAACAATTTTAACATATAAAGTAAAATATGGTGTTTATTTTACATTATTATAAAAGACAAACGCTAATTACATGTTAACGTTGTGGTTGAATCCGTTAAACCAGAACTAATTCAGGACGTGGGCAAAGAAGTGATCCCCGAATAGGCGTGTAACGTGGGAATACGTGCGTTCAGAGAAAATTGGAATAACTTACAGCGGGAAATACTATTTTAGAAAATATGCAACAATGTTGTTACATAAAATACTTTTAAAAATTGCATTATTACCGAGTGTTTTTTAACATTTTCAGGTAGTACAAGGAAATGCTGACTTTTGAAGAAATTAATATTGTTCCTTCACTTGCTCCCTACTGCTTCTGTCTTATCTCTCTACTTATAAATCATCCGTTGATACCAGCTTTCCAACTTGAGATGATGATTTAGATGTCTACGTAAAAACTCAACTTCATTTGAACTGACCGAGCGTCCTAAAACCAATCATTAGGGGTAAAGAAACTCTATTCGTAATACTTTTAAAGAAACACATAGTTAATTAAGCAACAAGGTTGGAGTGATTTATGTTTATACAGTTGAATATCATCGAGCGTCCTAAATTTCGCAGTGTTTTCGTTTGTATCTCTACAACGGAAATATTTTAAAGTAAAACACTTGATAAGTAAATCACTTTATCATAAATGTTATAATACTTTATAACACTCTAATAACTTACGAAAATCGAAGCGAAAAACGTTTTAAAACCATCAAAGTTTAATTGTTGTGAAGGTGATTTTTTATATTTACATTTTTTAAAATCAGTAAAAAATATATCCTAATCTATAATCACAACATACAATTTGCATGCGCAAACTAATAAGATGTACAGTCAGGTACCAAAATCAGGTACATAACTATTTCAATAACTGTAACTCTAAGCAGCTGATGTGACTCCGGTAACGCGATCTTTCTTAAGGCGAAGTATTCTATAGCTGTGGCTTTCACCAGGGCATTTAGGGCGAATAGCTAGCTTCCATTGTATACAATAATGAATGCTTTTGAGATTACATCCTGCTGTGAAGATTGAACACGCCAGGGCTGTGTCGACACCCCCTCCCCATTTTCTACTGCCTAGAAGTTGGAGGCTATTTCTGCGTGTGTGTTGCCAGGAAAGACTAATGATGTGCTTGGTCAATAACGTCATTATACATGTTCCCCAATCTTTGTCGTCTGTTTCTATACTTTTGTCTCCTTTAGGCAGGAGTAAAATATGTTTACTATTCCGTGCCATGAAAAATCTTACTTAATCTACTCTATCTTAATAGTTTTTGAAAATAAAACGTTATAGGTAAACTTAATTTTGTAAATAATCTGACATTAAAATAGTAGGGCTAGTACCGTAGTAGGGTTAAGTGGTTTTCCATAAATATTACTTGAGTAAGCTTACTACAGCATTAAGCAAAACTTCAAGCTAGTGGGATCTTTCCGAAAGTCCTCGATTATATTTGATATCACTATGCAGGAAATATTGTTGATAAATATAGTGCAATGGTATATTTAGGAAAATATGTATTTTATAAAAAAGTGTGTATCTTTGAAACATTTGATTTAATTTATTTTTCATTTCATAATCGCACATTATAATTATTATAAGATTTGTGTTATGATAATAACAACAAATAAGATCTGCCTAATTATAAGAAGTATTTGGTAACTATAGGAAAAGTAATTTGCTTCAATATTATTACAAATTTATAAGGCTGAAGATGGAACAAAGTTCGAAAACAGTTTGTCTTGAAAACAGATATTTCCTAAAAAACTTCCCAGGTCATATAAAAATACATCCAATCCGTCCAAATAATTCTCACAATGTTTTGTCCTTATATTACGTTTTTTGTTAATGTTATTATAACAAAAAAAAAGAGTCTCTACAAAATAACTGATTTTAATCGTCACGATCGACAAATAATTTGAGAACAACATAAATCAAGTGTAATTCTGGAGCTGGGTTATCCGGCTTGACTGGAAGCAGTGGAGAACATTTATCTTCAGTGCGACGTTATCTGTGATTGAAAAAAAATCGAAAAGGAACACATTGCTTCCAGTCTGATATCATGGACGATTTGCTATTATTTTATTTTTAGATTAATCTGTGTTAGTTACAACAATCACCTCTGAATAACATTTATTTAATGTGTTAGTCTATACAAGTTTTGTAAACATTTATTTATAACAGTCGTCATTGTCTTTGCCATGTCTTGAAAGTATAATCTTTAAAATATAATTACAAAAACATTTGTTTTAACTTGCATTATATATATGAAGCATTTGACCACCTGTAATGACGTTATACTATACCCGTTACTAACAATACCACGTCGCGTTAGACGTTATCCCATAATTCATGATAAGCTACTTAAGTCCTGTAATTAGACGGTTAAGTGTCAATGGGAAAGAAGCATAGACGACATTAAAGGGAACGAAATTAACATAGGAAGGTAGAGAGAGATAATAAATAAAGAGGAAGGATGAGAAAATGGAAGCTATAAAAGATAGAGAGTGAGGAATAAGGAATAAAACATACATAGTAGGAGAAAGAGATAGAGCGATGAGGAAAGATGTCAATAATATGGGAGAGAAAAGGAGAGAAGAAACGGGAGAGGGTAGAAAAAGTAAAAGAAATAGACAAAAAAGGTAGGAGGATTGCGTTGAAAATGGAGTAGAAAACAATTAGTACAATTTTTTTTTTTGAAATAGATAGAAAGTATGAATAGAGTGTAACACAGAGATAATGATGAGAAGAGAAAGTAAAGACAAATGGAAACTCAATAAAAACGATGTAGTCTAGTGCAAAAAAGGAAAGTTCCTTTAAATGTTTCACTGCCTTCAAGTAAAATCGATTTAAATTTGTGTTTTCTATCCTATTGGCAGAAAATCCTATGAAAAACTTCAAGGTAAATGAACATATATCCAAAATGCTACTAGATATATATATATATATATATATATATATATATATATATATATATATAAACAATTAAATTAGACTTTTATTAGAAGGTATATCATAAATGTCAACAAAACCTCGAAATTCATTTCAAAATGTATTTGTGTGTGTGTGTGTGTGTATATATATATATATATATATATATATATATATATATATATATATATATATATATATACACACACACACACACACAAATACATTTTGAAATGAATTTCGAGGCTTTGTTAACGTTTATGATATACCTTCTAATAAAAGTCTAATTTAATTGTTTGTATTACCCTCCTAAAAGGATGTAGGGTTACAGTAGAGTCGATTTGTTCTTAGAGTCCAAGTTTACTTTCATTGTAGTACACTAGCTTGATTTTAATTAACCTCAAACGCGATAGAAGCTAGTTTAACCGACACAGTACAGATACGATAAGCATGAGTACACACGGGATTTGCGACCACATGCGTACTCCAATTATAATGACGTCACCTCATACGTTTCATGCTAGCAGTTCATTTAATGGTTTGAATTTGCTTCGCTAATGTATCAAATGACATGATTTCCAACCGGTTTACACACCGATTTTCCAATCGCATAATCGATTTGGGCAACTTATTCGGGAACACTGAAATGTGATCGTAACACTCAAAGGTTGCGTCTGGGTTAAAGTAGGACTATCAATGTATATTTTATTACCCTTTACAACGTTGCTAGAGTTAGTTGGAACCAAGACTGTAAAAGATTTAGTATAAGATGTGATCCGGAAAGTGTTAAAAACTTGGTTAGGATTTATGGTCAAGTATCAGAAACGAATAATCTCGACGATGTAGCAGTGAGTCTACAACTTTGAAAATCCGAAACACCAAATTGTAAAAACTTTCGTAAGACTCCATCAATTAGGTGATTTTCAAAGAATGGTTAGGATTAATATCAGACGAGGCTAATATCATAATATGCAAAATTCGTAATTTGCAAAATTCTTTTCCATGTAATCGTTTGCCTGTAATTATCTGAGACTATAATTTTAAATATAACTCCAATTTAGAAATTAATCATGAATAATTATTTTGTTAGCAGTAGGTCATAAAGAATTATAATTGATTTATGGATAAACACGTTTAATTTATAGCTTTATATTTAAAAAAAATTAACCTAAATAATAACTTTGATAATTATATAGTAACAAGATAACTAATTTTATTGGTTAGTTATATACTTTGGCCTTTACCGCCTAATTTAATAATCTTATTTAATATAGATGATGTGATAAATGATAATAAATTGAGTAATTGTATTTTGAAAAGAAGATTAAGTTTAATAGTAAGGAATTTTTAAACATGAATTTTAATTTGATACTTTCCATTTATTACTAGTTACGAATAAATGTTTATTTAATTTTAGTTATAAATATATATTTTTTGGTTTGCACTTTAAAGAATAAATACTGATAAAGCCATGTAAATATGAATTTAGGGAAGTTAATAATATTAGGTTAGATTATTAACGTGGCAATACTTCCCGATAGAGTCATCAGTTTTAAAACATATACCGAATTTGCCATGGACTTAGGAAATAAACAAAGATTGTTAGAGTAAACAAGAAAATTATTAGGCCAATAAAATAAAATAAATTTATACATAAACTAAATTAATTTCATTTTTAATATTACTTTAAATATCTAAATATAAATTGAGTTATTAACTATTATATGTAAATAAAAAGGCCTGTACAAGCAAATTTTAAATTATTTCTAAAATTAATACAAAATTAAAAATGTTATTTTTCATCAGCAGGTAATTTTTTTATATGAAGTAGATTTCACTTTAAAGAGTAATTACTAATTGCTACTTAAAAATTACATAAGACATTAGGAAAATACAATTACGTACCAAAATATACTCAAGCGTTATTGAGGGTAGATTCAAATTATAAATTTTAAAGTTAATATAGAACGACTTTTTATTATTTCTTATTTTCCCCCCAATAAAAGTAAGGGATTTATTAAGAGGCAGTAGAAAATAGTTCTGTTTAATTTACCTTATTCAAGTAATTAGAAGTACTTTGGGAGCCTTTCATCTCTGAAGCAATTATATGAACGAAAGTTTCAGGTACTCAAACTGTAATGAGTTGGTAATTCTAAGAAATAGATACGTTTAACCTATTTATAATATTCTGAAATGTAAATTCCGTATTTTTCAGGTAAGTCTATAACCATATTATGCTAATGTATTAACACTTTCTTTTTTTATGGTGTATAACTCTGATATTTACTCTGAAAAATATTCATATACAATTTTAAGTTTAAACCGAATATTATTTTATGGCAAAATTTATTTTCACATGGGATATCAATAATTAATATGGTACCATTTACTTTACATCACAGATCTGTAGTTTCATAATATTTCTCTGATATCTGAATAATTCCAATACATACATTTGACCAGTTTTATAAACGTAAAATGAGTCTCTATATCTACACAAACTGTACTGACGCTCATGTCAAATTTAGGTAACTCGATTTCGAACAACAAATTGCATACAAAATGCAGGATTATGAAATTTTAAACATATAAATCAAATATAGAAATCTTGTTGCTGTTCATGACGAGCTGGTTGTAAATTACAGATTACACTTTTGTTATTACTTGCGACCAGACATTTGTTAACTAAAAGTTGTTAATTACCAACTTTTAGTTATCAAATGTCTGGTCGCAAGTAAAAACAAAAGTGTAATTTGTAATATAAATCAAGTTTTTAGATTATATGTAATATAAGACAGATTATAATGTAAACTTTAATAAGTTTATATTTACTACAATTTATAACACCAAGAGTTAATATATTTGTGTCTTTAAATAATTTTACACAAATTTAATAATGGTTTATCAATCTGATCGTGGTTAAACTCTACAATGTTCGTCAGATTGTACATTTTTATTTAAATATCACATTGGAAAGCAAAACGAACCAGATACCATATTTAAACAAAACCAAATTTAAAACAATAATAGAATACGGGAATGTAGAAATAAACTATGTAGACAGTAAATAAATTATATACTTTATTTAGGTGTCTCCATTTAAAGAGGTGTTGCGATACATGATGAAACCAAATTGTTCGTATTCTCACATATTTAGACACCATTAAGGCAAACAAATATATTCGTTTCACTCGGGCTCCAATATTTTAATAGAACTGTGGAACTCTGATTCAATTATCACAGTCTGGCTGAATTGGGAAGCGGGTGAAAAGATTTCGGTTTAAACCTTGGATAGAACAGTTGACGCTTGATTTCCCGAGGGCTTCCATATAATTCGAGAAATCAGAGGAAATGAGGTGTTTGCTAAACAGTTTATAATACGAGCGCATATTCTACTTTATTCGCTATATAGTGATGGCAGCTATATATACCAATAATTCTATAAGTTTACCGTGGGAGTTATTCATTTTTTACGTCAGAGCTTTTGTATATAGTGAATATTTAAATAGATAGACACATATAGATCTGAAGGAAATAGAAAAGTCGTTTATTGAAGAATAAAGTAGTAAATAAATACAGTCTTTGTTCTTTACGAATTTTAAAATGTCGTCTGTGGTTAGAAATCAATAAATCCAACATCTAACAATTATAAATCTATGTATATCTAGATACATTCTTCTGCCTTTCCTGAGATTATAGTATATTCCTCTGTTGGGGACGTTTCGGAATGACTTCATTTTATAAACTTGATTATTACTCGTATGAGAGTGTTGAAATGAGGCCATTCCGAAACCACGTCTACTAAAGAAAATATTGTAATACTAGGAAAGGCAGAAAAATTTACTTAAATATATAGAAATATTCCTAACATGAATGAAGATGAGTATAAAAGGAATTTCAATTATAAACTTACAGAGTCTTTAAATTGCGCTTCTTGTATGTAAATAGTGCTTTTAAAATGTATTTAAAACAATCCGTATAAAACACTTTTAAAAAAACTTGGCAGAATATATACAAAGAGTCTAATATCTCAACAGTCGAGTAATTGCCGATTATTTGTTGTTGGGACGTGTAACTTTATTGGTCGGGTAAAAAGGTATGCTTACACATGAGGAAGTATGGCAGTAAGGGGGACATATGAGAAAGCATACTGCCATCGTGGCAGTAAGAAGTCTCTGAAACCTACTGATATAACGAGATTCTAGTAAGGAGTGTATTTAATGTTTTTATGTAATAGTGAAACTTTTGGGAGAATTATAAGTAATTAAGTGAAACGGCTCAAGATTGTAAACAATAAAACTCTAATGAGGAACTGGTTTTTAAACTAAACTCATTTTACCGATCACTCTAACCCTATAAATCTTTATTTAGGAGATTTGTGCGTATTTGTTAATTTCATTTACAAACAGAAAATTAATATTTATAGAATAAACATAAGGGTAAGCCTAAAAATACCTGTTTACGAGCTCTGCAAACACAAACAAAGAAAATGTCGCTATAGGCAATGATTTGGCACAACTAAAGTGACTTTGGATCTGTACCAACAATTAAGTGCAAATGATATTACTTAATGGAAAGAAAATACCGTGAAAGTGGTCAAAAGTTAGTCAAAACTGGTTTTAAATTACAAGTAAGAATATATAATATAGTAAGCAGTTATTTATAACTATCTTACACTTTGTCTTATTTAAGTGTAGGCCTATCTTGAACGTATGGAACCGAGGTGCATAAGTGAACTAAACATGTTGCTTCAAGACACATTTACAGGAAACAGAAGAAAACACTTTTGCATAATAAACTTTTTACGTTGTCAGATTCCATCTTATGAACCCATATTCTAAACAGATATTATTGCCTGGAGTAATTAAATCGAGGCAAATATAAATATCGATAAATGAAATAGAAAATATAAATGAAATAGAAAATAATACAAATTACAATATGAAAGTAATACAATTTTCATCCTTAATTCATTGTAAAAAAATTTGTTTATACAGATAAAAATTTATCTGTTTACTGAAATAATAATGCGAAGGCTATGTGGTATTTGAACGCAACCAATAAAATATACTCTTCACAATAAGACTAGTGCAAAATTTATTACCTCCAGCGAGCAAGAGATGCTATAACAGTACTAAATACATAATGTTGCAATAAGATAGACGAAAATTCCATGTTTAAGAGTTACAACCTCCTGCTTAAAATTAATGGCGACCAACTGCTTTAGTATCGCAGTATCGTCATTTAAGATCTGAAGAGGAGTTTCACCGAATACTAACAACTACTGTTTTTTTTTTTTTTTATCATTTACTACCTAGGATGCATATTACCACTGTAATCCTATCGATCTACTCTTAGTTTTAGCTGATGTTAATGAGTAACGTGTGGTGGGTGTTTTAAAAAACCTTTCCTAATAACTTAATAAAAATCGTTCGATGTTTAAAACTCCTAAAACCGTAATGGTCAATTATGTTTATTTGTAAGCTGTCAAGGTATTTATTTAGTAAGAGATAGAACAATCTAATCATCACGAATGGGTTTTCTGGATATACAGCCTTACAGCCTTTTCTGTGGACAAAAAGGGTTTTATAATTATGTTGTCTTTAGTTTTAACCAATGAAGGTCCAAAAAACTCATTGTTTTCATTGGTGTTATTTACAAAGTGGTTCTCCACACAAAAACTACATTTAAATAGCATTAATTTGTTGCTGTATAGCTGATCGAACATAACTGACCAACATCCTGTATGCTTGAGGTATAATCTCGCCAGGTTGCGGTTCGTTAGCAATTAGGCCTTGACCAAAATACCCGCAGCCATTCCTTCTGCATATATTAGATTCTAAAGAGATGACAGGCATAGAATCTGGCAGCGTGAAATTGTAACGTTAAAATTTGCATCGATATTAAATCGAATTGTACACGTTAAAATATGAACGCTATTAAACTTTTGCTTCTAGTTCACTGTGAAAGAGTTTGACCATTGTACAACGTGGCGGCATATATCAGACTTTTGCATATTTAAATATGAATTCAGAAACGTTTTTAAAATTAATTAAAGCAGCCAAGTAGTTTTTGAAGCAAAATTTGTCTACAGTTTTTGTTTTACATTTTTACTACATTATTAAAATATACACCTAACAATAATTATATCATTATTATAACTGTTCGTGTATTTCTTCTTTAATAAGCATACTGTTTATACCAAAAAGTAAAAGATTATGCCATAACAAAAAAAAAAAAAAAAACATTTTTTCAGCTGTTGATATATTTCATGTTGTCTAATTATGTCAACAACTGAGTCTTAAGTTTCCAACTGAAACCGTCTCTGTACTACGTTATTCTTCAACAATCGACTTATTTGTTCCCCTTCGGGTCAACATGTGTCTTTATAATGGAATATTCATTATATACATAAGATCTGAAGTAACAAGATAAATAACTTTCATAATATTGAATTATTGTTACATATAGCTGTCACTTCTCTTATAATAGTAAATAGAATATTCACATTTATAAACAGTTTAGCGAAAACCTTTTTTCCCTGTCTTTCCGGATGATATGGAAGCTCTCGGGAAATCAAGTGTCAACTGTTCTATGCCAGAGTTAAACCGAAATCTTTTCACCCGCTGTCAATACATCTAGACAATTATACACTTATCAAAGTTCAGTTCTATAAAAATATTGCCACCAGATTTAATACAAACATTGTTTTTGTTTAACTTTTTATATAAATCTAACGAATAAAGCTTATAGATTTGTTTCGCATATACCATAATTTTTTTATCCTAATCGACTAATAAAAAATCTGATTTTATTATTATATTTGTGTTTTTTTTAAATATTAAATTTGTGTAAACGACCCACCATGTTTTAAATTATAATAAATAAGCACAATTTTAGTTATTGTTGAGAAGTGAACTATTCAACGTTGATTTTGAACTTGAGTAAAGAGTTGATCTAGAACTGCATTCTTAAATAAATAAAATAAAGTAAAGTAAATAAACAAATAGAGTTGTATCTGTGCAATTAGGAAAATGAATATTATGTTTAGGGTATCAATACAGAACACAATACTATTTAAAAATTTGTATAGTGAAATAATTGCTACGCATGTGCTTGCATAAACTACTTTTATTTCATTTAAACTATAAAACAGAAAATAATTTGTCTCAGTTTGATTGCCTATAGCTCTAACTTGTAAAAAGTAGGTAGAAACGTTTGGTGTATGAATTTTTATTGGTGCATCTAGTTAAAAAGTTCTCTACACACCTATACGATAAAACGAGAAATAAGAACAGTTTAATAAAAAAAACTCTGCAAGTACTGTACGTAAAATTCTGTAGTACCATACATATGAGACTTGCCAGGATCAATTTTTGGTTGAAATTAACAAAACTAATTGGTATGAAATTAAAAATTGTCAGATAAGAGATTAAATAAGTAGCAACAATGGTATTTAATTATTTCTCTCCAAAATAGAGAATAAAATATTTAGGTTGTGTTTCGCACCTTCGCCCCAAATATTTCTTTAAACTTTCACAATAAAACCAAGAAAAAAAGAAATTGCTCGTTCACATAAATTGGTTATTCGTTCTACGCTGTGTGACTTGGCGAAAAATGTTAAATGTCCAACAAAAATACACGAAAATAAACGCAAATCATAAACTACGCCCTGACTATCTTGCCGAAACATAACTTCCAGCTAGATGGGAGTTCTATACGAATCAGTCTAACGTAGAGGTTGCTGTACAAAACATTGTTAATGAAATATTAAGTGATATTCACCTGTCTTTCAATGATTAGGATTGAGTAAAGGAACGTAACTCAGTAAGCGTAAGAAACCCAACTAATAGAAACTCCTCCAGAACAGAAACGGGTCTAGGAAGCACAGACGTTGCTGGTCAGGGCAAATCTAGCTGATGTAATGTTAAAATCCTAGCCTTGTTTATAACCTCAAACAAAGACGATTAAAGAATGAAAGAGTTATGAATAATATTTAACAAAATTGTTTATAACGAAATATTTATGACCTAACCACACTATCTAGTAATTGTTCTAGTTAAATACTACAATAATTTCATAAGTATGTTTGTTTTGAGTTAAACTAAAGACTAGTCAATAGATGTCAAATTAGGCATAAAATATTTTCTTGAGACCTAATTTAATTTCACCTTCTTAATTGACCCTAATTAAGGAGTTAGTTTAGAAATATTATAAAGAATAATTCTTCATACATTGTTTTTTTTATCTGAAAACAATTAAATCGTTCATGTTGCAGACAAATCGAATGAATTGTAAAAATCGAATCACGAATATTTGGTGATAATACATCCTTTCGTCAACTATTTTTGTGTCTTTTTCAAGTTCTAGAATTTCTCTTCCTGCACGATCGTTGATGAAAATTGAAAGTCAAGTTGAATTACACTAACAACCCTAATGTTAAGTTTAATGGTAACTCATATTTTATTATAATTTGCCAAATCGATTCTTGACTTGCTAATGGTTCGTTTTAATTACCTCTATTTTATTTGTATTGTAAAATCGATTTAAATTAAATTAAATCTCCGAAAGAAATTGGTTCTTTCAACGACTTCTAAAATATCCTAAATATTTTGCAATAGTCTTTTTTTCTTTTCATTTATTTGTTTTTATGGTCATTAATTTAATTAGAATGATATTCGTAAAAGCACGCTCTAATCTGGTAAAACTATCCCAAATTTGTCAGCTTCAGTAAAACAAACAGCTTGATAAGGATTCTAGTGACGTCATATTTTATCAACCGATTGCAAAGTTTAGGCTATATTTTGCCCGTTGTAATAATACATTTTTAAAACAAATTATATAAATATACCCAGTCAGCAGCATACGGGAAATGTATAGTGATGATTTTAATCATCATACTGAACTTTTATGAATTATCAATACCGATCGAAGGAGGGGTCTGTTATGTGTAATTTTCTAAAAAATAGGTTTGTTTTCATTTGATTTTTCGCTAATTATCACGCGGGAGTGAAGCACAAGAATCGTACTTACTCTGGTATACCGTCATATATTTGGGCCACTCTAAGGTATGCACACCTCAACCATGACTTAAAATTAGATACCTAAAGAACAACCTTATTAAGGTCTCCCAGAACTGTGTTTCTTCATTGATTTAAATGTCCTTTAATTAGTATCCCTCCCACTTCCATCAGAGCATTACGTCACTGATAAAAGGACATATACTATCCTTGTACTATATTGCTAGATATTGCCTGAACAAATGAAGTTATGTGTAGGGGTTATCTCTATAAGAGCTTTAATATGTGAAATAAATAACTTTCTAAGGCCGTACCTAAAATGTACAGTGTATTTCATGTCACGGATGAATGTATTAAATCTGTCGTCCTTATAGGCATACATAAGTAACATAATCGCTGGGTAAAGAATCTGCAAATTGTCTTCTTTTGATGGTGCCTATCGGTTTTGGACTTTGATTACTATACCGGCCTTTTTTACTTTATTAACGGTAGCATAGAATAAGCCAGAAGAAGTTATACCATATAACGTTGTTAAACTTTCCAGCACGATATCCTACTTCCTCCAACCCCTATCCTTCCAGTCACTTTCCCTTCTAGTATACAACACACCCCACTATAGTTTATGTCCTCTTTTACATTCTTCAGAGTAAACCGGCATTCTGAGTCCTTGAGAGTCTCATTATATATGCGTATATGCGTGCTATATGTTGGTCGAGGCCTTCGTCATGGTCTATGATTTTATCCGTGGGATAACCGTATACATTGAAAAGGTATTTACAGCGTACATCAAACGCACTTTGGAAAACATAATTGATGCTGACGATGTATAATATCTTAAGGAACACCAAACAAATAATACAACTATTTACTTATCGCCAACAAATTAAAACTTGATAAAAACCTCACTTTGCAAAACACACGACACTTTTATTCATAACATTTATTAATTGGGCAGAAGAATATTTCATACTAATTTACAATTAGCTACCAGTTAGAAAGAGGATTGAAACACACCATAATGATATGTCAACTAACCGGTTGACATTCGAAGTAATATCCATTTTATTGTGCATTTATAATTATACACAGTCTCAAAATGGATGACGTCATTTAAGCTAGAATGTAGAATTTTAAAAAAATGTAACTTTGAATTTACGCCCACATTGAAAAACTTTGCAATAAGGCACATTAGACCTTATGTATTGTGAGGGCCACGTAACCGTGCACTTGTCTTTAAGAGATCGCAGTAGAAGAGGTTGTAGAGGGTCAGTATAAATACTTTCCTACAAACATGATAAGGACCGTTAAAACAGTAACTTGTGTGAGATGGTCATTATTAGATAAATTCAATGATAAAAACAGTATGAAATAACAAACAGTCTTTGTATATGTATAGACGCATTAAATGCAGAATGTGTTGTACATTCTGAGTATGTAAAATGTTTTCAGAAGTGGTAGTACACATGAAATCTTGTAAAGCCAAGAACAAGGTTAATGGGATAATAATTGCCTATGTCATATTTGTGTTAACACTCTGCACAAAAAACACGTTTGTGAAGCCAAGACGTTTCCTGGATAGGCTTGTTCGGAAGGTAAACTTTCTTATTCGTAGGAATATTTTATTTCGTAATAAAAACACAAAATGGAAAGTGTTGTTTTAAAAATAAAAGTTTGGGAGCGATGAGTTTCTGCATCGTTTATTATATCTATAGCCCGTACGTGATCACGTGTTAGCGATGACGCTAATCCCAAATGTGCATTTCCACGCTTGGAATGTGTGAGGGAGTTTAATATTTCCTGGCAAACGCCAGCTCCACGTGTTGCCGTCGATCGCTTCTCGAAGCGCATACGGAAACTTGAAACTTGGCGGTCCTCTAATAATTTAAAAGTATTATATTACAGCGTCACTTTACTTTTCAATAGACAATTGCTAAACAAAAGACGAACAAAAATCAGCTGTGGTGTAATATTTGATGTAAATAAACAAACTTTTATTTATTTATTTAACACCTTTTGTACATTTCGATTGATCGTTAATATCCTTAGAGGTATTTTACATAAGAAACTTTCATTTAAAACAATATTTTCATGATATATATATCCCTGCATCGGTAACTACTTCGCCAAACCCCCTTTAAATTGCCGACCAATCATGTTACAGTTAACTCCCTCTCCGCAACTAGATCCTGTCTCACGAATTCCGTGGTGAAGTGTTAACTTTACACATTTTTTAATTTAATTAATATACCAATCCATATTTTACAAAATAAAACTTCAAGTATATTCTAACTACTGAATATAGTTTAGAGTTAGGATGGGCCCATTATCATAATAAAATAAATTATCTTCGTCATATTTACAAATATACAAACCGACTACTGGATTGAAACATTTCACTTATTTAGGACCATTTATTTTTAGAGTATGTTTAGTGTTTAACATTTGTTCAGCAATAGGTAATTCTTCAAGTATTTTAAATTTTATATGGTTAATATATTCTTTAAATCTGTTTCAAGTTTTTTTTGTTTGGCCAATGTAAATTGTATTACAAAAATTACAATTTACTTTATAAATGTCAGATTTTTGTCTAACATCTTTATTTTATCTCTTGGATTACTTAGTAAATTGTTTGGGCTACTTAGGCTTTTGTTAGCCACTTAAAATTATACTTCCTTTTAAAAACATTCTAAGCCACATCACTATTGATAAATCGATATTCAATGGTAGATAATGTACATGTATTTATTACTAATATTATCTTTTTCTGTTATTAAAGAGGTGGTACTTTCTATGAACTAATCTAAATATAGTTTTATCAATTGATTGAGTATTATTTTTCGGGCATGCCCACTAAATTTAGCTATTTCTATAATTCTGGCAAATTTAAGTTCAAATATATTTTTATTCAAAGGAAACGTAAATAATCTATTATAGTAATAAACATTTTAATGCTGCTACTTTATGTGATCAGCAATGATTAAAATGCACTGGGATATTTTTTTCTATATATATCAAACTCAGTATTAATAATGTCTCCTAAACCTAAAATATCGAGAAACAGTAAACATCTATTACATCCTGTTTTAAAAATAAATTTTATATTACCATGCTGATAAGAATTGATAAAGCATATATAAAACATTTGTTTCTTTACGCTTTATATTACGATGAACGTATCGTCCACATATCTATCCCATACTATACGAAAATACGACGTCTATTTCCTAATTCCTTCTTCAAAATGTTTCATCAAATGTTCCGCTATAAAAGACGGTAAACTATTCCACATCGATGTACCAACTTTTTGTTCGTAAAATTCACTGTTCAATGGCAAATAATACTGATCTATACAACACTTAGTTAGTTTAACGTATTGATTAATTTCATTATTCTCTACTTTGTTTTCAATTG
This sequence comes from Prosapia bicincta, assembly GCA_036971475.1. Classification (NCBI taxonomy): domain Eukaryota; kingdom Metazoa; phylum Arthropoda; class Insecta; order Hemiptera; family Cercopidae; genus Prosapia; species Prosapia bicincta. The sequence goes on from JBAIZL010000002.1 coordinate 3,989,330, forward strand.
AAAATTCTTTCAACAAAATTATTGTTTCGGCAACAGGAATGTATGAAAACAGTGAACAATCGACAAAACAATACAATAATTGCATGTGTTAATTTTATATTTTTAAAAAAATGTCATTAATCTCTTTCATATTATTTTATTGAACTGGATTCTCCATTAGACTTAAAGTTTCCAAAAACTTTATCTAACGATTTTTGCAAGGGATATGTTGGTGAATCGATCCTCGATACAATCAGTATCACTTAAGTATTTCCTAATGTCTTCAGGAGGTAATACAGGTAGAACTGCATTGTGAAACAACAATATTATAAATTTAATTTTAAGGAATAATTAAATTAACCACTATATTTGTCGTATCTTATATACATTTGTTTAATGGAATATTTCCTAATCTTATGAATATATTTTATTTTAACAAATTATTCACTCTAATAAATCAAATTTCTTTATTTGAAATTACAATTATACTTTCTTTATAGGTTTTTAAATTATAAGAATTTGGAGTTCTTAAACTGTTTATCACTTCTAAGTATTTAACATTCCTTGCTACATTCTTTCTTAATTTTAAATTTAGTACAATATTCGTTACGTAGTTTTTATCTGTTTCATATAAACATGTTATCTCAACCTCAATATTTCTTATTAACTCCTCAATACCTTTCTTATTATTAACAATACCCTATTGTATTACTTAGATATAGGACTTTCCAACAAAAGTGGCTGCACTTCAGTGATATATATGTTCGGCTCCACAAAGGCTTAAGTACGTGGTTTTGTGCATCTTCGACAATGCTAGTGTTATTGCACAGCGATGCTTGTCTGCACAGCGTTGCTTGTGTACACAGCGTTGCTTTTCTGCACGGCGGTTTACATTGAATGACGTTGTTCGTAATGTTTACCCTTTCCGTGTCTCTACGTTGACTTACTATCCATTATTGTAAGTACACATTACATTTAAAATGGAGAAATTGCTACTAAAAATATGTCTAGCGTAGGGCGTTTTAGGAAAATGAGTGGATTTTGATTTAGCATTTGTTAATATTTATTTATTAGCTGTGCTCACAAACTACTTTTGAAACAACAAATGTATAAACATTTTTTTTTTATCAATAGCTAAATTAAAACCCATATTATTATTTGCCGTATTTTTATGAATTAATTTAATAGGTTAACTCTTAATTTTATGAACAAATCTTCTTTTAACCAATCTTTAACTCTTGTAACATAATCCTCTTTATTTAAAATTATAATTCTATTTCCTTTATCTGTTTTTACAAATTAACAATTTTAAGGTCCTAAACTATTTATCACTTCTAAATCTAAGCTAATTCTTGTTATATTCTTTTTTAATTTAAAAATTACTACAGTTTTCGTTACGTAATTTTATTTGTTTCATATAATCATGTTATCTCAGTCTCAATATATCTTATTAACTCCTCAATACCTTTCTTATTATTATACAATACCCTATTGTATTACATAGGTATAGGACTTTCCAACAAAAGTGGATGCACTTCAGTTATATACATGTTCGGCTCCACAAAGGCTTAAGGGCGAGGCTTTGTGCATCACCGACAATGCTAGCGTTATTGCACAGCGTGCTTGTCTGCACAGCGTAGCTTGCCTGCACAGTGTTCCTTGTCTGCACAGCCTTGTACATTGAATGACTTTGTTAGTAATTTGTAATCTTTCCTTGTCTCTAAGCTGACTTACTAACTACTATCCTAATTACCCATTACAAATAAAATGGAAAAATTACAAATAAAATATGTCTAGAGTAGGGCGTTTTAGGAAAATATTTTGTTTCTAATTTTGGTAATTGTTATTATTTATTTATTAGCTGTTTTCATAAGCAAAGCTTGTGTTTTTGTATTAGAGAGTTGTATACGTTTAAATTAATAATGTATAATAACTTAAGTTAATTAAATATAAGTGGTAACTCAGATACACAACAACATGAACCATAGCATGAAATAGGCTGTTGTATGATAGGGAATGTTATCAACTAATTTTGAATACTGTATAAATATAGGCTATTAATCTCCTAGAATGTCTTATGAGTGGGCACGGCAAGCCGAAGAACTTTCTCTGCGCAAAACATAGTAAGAAATAGTGATATTTAAACGCAACATCTCACGTGATGTACGATAACCCTACCTTTGTAACATTACAAGAAATATTTGTATATCCAGTTGTGCATAGTAACATTCTTCTAAGTAGAAAGAATTCTATCAGATATAACACTTTCCTATTTATAATAATTTAACTGGTTGCTAAATTATTTAGCTACGAATTTTCAGTATAGAATCACATTAATTGAACGAGAGTGACCACTATTAAATTTATATTTTTGTACGACATATATACGAGTATATAAGTATATATATAACATATAGAAGGATAGAGAGAAAGGGAGACAGAGGTTGAATGTTTATATTCAATATTCCTTTCTCTAAAGCTCTTGGTACTTCGGAATCCACAGCGCACTCAAATGGAAATAAAACGAAGTATTGAAGGTATGTAGAGCGTGAGTTACATGCAGCCTATGCCCTATTAACGGGATGTTTTCTCCCCCTCTAGCGTCTGGATCAATACAAATTGGGTTTGAAATTAATAATTGTTTAATGACCTCGGCTATGACGTATTCCAATTTTATTCAAACTCTTAATAAATTGTTGTTTTTTAGAAAATTAATGAATCTTATTAATCACTTAAACAATAGTTTATGACTATCCGAACTTTATATTTAGTAAATTTGTTAAAACTTACTGAGACAGAATGTTTTCGATCGCTGTGTGCCGATCTTCATCAGTGTCTTCTGCTTGGAGATGTTGGGTCAAGCGGTGACGGTTTTAAAGGTAGGTTTTCGATAGTATCAAAGAGTATGTGTGATTTGTATTGTGTTTGTTCGTTTAATATGTTCATATTGTTCTGTAAGTTGAGATGTGGCCCTTTTTTTTGATGTGTAGGATTTCTAAATGTCTGTGTATTTGTGTCCTGTTTCTTTTAAGTGATTGTAAAATGTTGAGTTGGTGTTATGTTTGTGTTCTTCGACTCTTTGTTTAAAGCTGCGACCTGTTTCTCACAATGTAGAATTTGTTACATTCGTCGCAGATTAGTTTGTATACGCCTGGTGCTTGTAGTATATCTTTGTTGTTAGTGTTATTTGTATTGTAATTTGTTATTGGTTTAGTGTGCTATTTTGTAACCTATTTTTTTGAAATTTGCGGGCTATTTTGTGTGTTGTTTTGTTTATGAATGGTAATGTTATGCATTTGTTTACCCTGTCTGTAGTGTTAATTGTAGTTTTTTTTTTATTTTGTGCCATAGTTTGTCTAATATTGTGGTGTTGTATCCATTTGTGTATGCTAAATATTTAATTGTGTCTAGTTCCTTGTTCATGTTTTCTGTGGTCATTGTGAATTCTTTAGTCTATGGAACATGGATCTGAAGGCAGCGTGTTTGTGTTGGATAGGGTGGTTTGAGGTGTTGTGGATAAGTGTGTCTGTTGTTATGGGTTTCCTGTAAATGTTGAAGCTGTGTTTTTGTATGTGGCTTTTTGTTATGGTTAGTCGAAGAAGTTTAAGGATCGGTTGGTTTCAATTTCTGAAGTGAAGTGGAGTTTTTGGTGTATTCTATTAGTGTAGGTGGGGAGTTTTTCACATTGTGAGTTTTTCAATTCGGTCTGAGATGACCACCTCCCAACGGCCGTCCTCAATAATAAAAAATGTGAGTTCTACCATAAGCAACTGTAACATTAAAACACGGGGTCAAGTATTATAGTGAGTATTTGCATTTAGAATCAGTATTGATATTACCATTATGAGCACCACGATTGTAAACACCATAATATAGGTAGCAGGTTACTTGAGAATGTAAGTATAAATGGAATGATCTCTTAATTGCAGGTGTGATTTTTTAAAAATGTGCTAGTTTTTAATTATAACAAGAAATATCTAGTACAAGAGAATAGTGACATATACACTCCAGTGATGCTTCCTCTCAAATCTTGAAGGTTATTAACCGTGCTTCTAGTTTATAGTTTACAATAATGTAAATGTTGCAATCTTGAATGGAAATATTTTATTCATTGCATAGGCAGTTACTACAAGAATATTTGAATAAATTATTCATTTGAAAAATAACAACTGAAAGGATTTTAATGACACTTGAAACCGAACGCTATAACATAAGTTTTGTATAGATTTTATGAGAGACTTTATGGGAGAGTCTCGCATGCGACAGTTTATAAGAGAGAATTTTAGTAAGAGACTTACATGTGTTTTGCAAGATTTTCTAAAACGTGTTTTTCTTAAATGGCTTAAATATAATATATACCCTTTATATTTCTAATATTATATGTAAGCTATTAGATTCTCGGGACACCGTTTAAGCAAAGTCATGCGTGTTTTCAATCAACGCTGTTTTGCCAATTTAATTCATGTTAACATGCGTCTAAATGATGGTCATGCAGAAAACTAAACGGAAATATATATTACAAATACACAAAACTAGTAATGTTAATATAAAAAAAAATTAACAGACTTTTTTCATTTGATCTTTTGGACCTTTAGGTCTCCAAATTCAACCTAGTCTCTAAGATAGTTACTATATCGAAACCTATTTTTAGCGACCTGACACCATCTCACTTGCATATATATGAACACCGTGAGTGAAGGAATCGGAAAATATAAATAGTCGATAGAGGTGAGCTGCAATACTATCGTACTTGAAGTGAAATCCAGCTTCTATTTAGAATTAAATGAAAAGTGGAGCAAAAACATTATTGATTCTGAGTAAATAAAGTGATTTTTGAATAGATCAAGTAATACTTTCATTTATTGTTACAAAAAAAAAAAAATTTCCTTGATTAGACGCTGCAAGTATGACACTTTGCAGATCGTTAGAATGACTAATGTCTTGGCGCCGATAGATCAAACACGTAGAACACTATTTGTCTGTAAAAACCTAACCATAATTCCTAATTTATGAGTAAATTTTTAAAAAAATTAATAGTTACTCTCATTTCAAATCCATTTCAGTAGTGTTAGAGTATAAACCCGTAAAATCTTCTACGAAGGATGAGAAAGGACTTTGAGGACCAGAGGAAAGGCTACAGACTACAGGACCAAAGAGGAAATATAAAATCCTTTAGTAGAAGATTTAGGTAGAATCATCTCATTAAATGTACGGGGCTGCGTATCGAAATCAGAGCCAGATGATCAAATGCTGTCAATTATGTCAAACAATCTCCTATGTAATACCACACATATCTATTTGAATTCGTTTAACAAAAATGGGTTTATGTGTTTCCAACGGGGTTACGGCTGAATTTTTTTCACATATATTTGGAATTATTCATTATTACCATAATATCATTTATGTCCAATATTTTTAGATTTATTTACTTTGGAAAATATAGTGAGATTTAATATCTGATATACGATAGTGTATATTTGAAAAATATAAGCCTTATTAAAAAAAAAACATATTTTTATTACGAGGGGAGGTAATTAAAGAAACAGAAAATAGCGTAAAAGATGTTCTAAGGGGAAAGCTAATAAAAAAAAAATTAAATTTACATTCAGAGTCGAACAGAAAGATCAAAAGAATCTAGTTTTGTGGGATCCAAAACTAAACCATTTAAATATTTGTAATGATATAATGATTAGTATTTTTAATGATGGTACACTCTGTGTAAAGTATAAAAACATACCTTGAATATCCGTCATAAATTAGGTACGGAAATGGATTTGTAACTCCGAACTGCATAACCTAATTATATTTAATAACCTAAAAATGCTTTGGATAATTACAGATTGTTCTTATTTAAAGGACGATATTATTAGAGGAAGATATTTTTAAAGAGAAAAACCTCCTGTTTGCAATTTTATTAACATTATAAAGTTTATTTTCTCAACTTTATTGCAACGTTTCAGAAATTTGTGATTATATATTTCACAACGTTAAACCAGCAACACGCCCAAGTTAGACGTGGAGTTTAATATGTTATGCTGTCATTTAAAGTTTTTGTGAAATTGAGAGATGAACTTGTTAAATGAGTTAAGTTTAACTCGAGTATTCTAATTTGTCAACTGCATCATTTATTTCCTCGTAGAAGTTTATATCGGCTACCAAAGCCGTCACTTGCTCATGACGAAAAAATAACTTTGAAAAGTAGTCAGAAATGATTCAAGTTTAATGGATGAATTAAGTATGCAAAGAGTAGATAATGTTTGTGGAGGGGATGATGATGTTTCCTGTTATATACCCGTAAACTAAAATATTATACACCAGTAAACTAATCTTTAAAGTAATAAAAACCTTTCTTAGTTATCAATATTAATTGAAGATATAAAAAATGCGTGCAATAAAATAAATCTGTTTCAAAATAAAACTAAACACTGAAACCTTACATAGGCGTTTCCTATTTTTAAAAATCTTCTATTATTTTCTTGTTAGAAAGGTTTTTCTTATATTCCAGTAACTATAATCTCTCTTTATTCCATATTTTTATTTTATTTTATTTCTTTTGTTTACTTTTTACGTTATCAACCACATTTACGAAATTATATCTCCGCTAACTTTCTCATTTTTTATATTATATTTCTTCATGTAATTTCTTTTCAGACTTAATTACTTTTAAAAGTCTGTTCATCTTAACATATTTTGCAGGAACAATTTATCAACCCTTTTACACCTTATATATATTTTCTGAAGATTTCCTCTTCGAATTCATTTTCTTAAACATGCATTTTATGATGAACATTTGCCGTTTTCAATCATATATTTTTTTCTTTATGCATCTCTCTTGTTGTATTCTTTATCTGCTCAAATAATGATATTTCGTACTCATCCATTACATTCTCCCTTCCCTTTCTTTCTGAAAAAATCCTTCATTATACACATTATTCACATTTATAATTTTTATCCCTCTAATTATGATTTTTTTTAAAGTTACGCCCTTTGTTGTACTCACGCTCTGTCTTTGTGCAAAAAATTCCTTAGGCTACTTTACAAACATATTTCTCATAATCTGACAAATCTTTCGTTCTTATTTGTAAATTAGTAAAAAACAAAGCTATCGCATGAAAGTAGAACCTTGAGCTACAACATACATAGCAGCGGCCGCGATTGTGTAATGGCACGCAATGCTGAATGCCAGGGAATGGTAATGTGGTTTGGATGTCAAGAACAGCCAGTTGTACAGTATGCCCACAGTAGCCCACCTTATCCAGAAGTATTTAACGCCCGAGATACACTCGCGTACATAAAATCTAAGGGGAGAGTCATAAAGTGTTAGGTCACGGCGCATTCTGTTAGATTTTTACAATACTAAATTTAATTATGTTTAATGAAATTCATTATAAACAAGCTAAACGAAATATTTTACTATTTTTCTAGTATTAAAACGCATTTATAAACATCTGATTAATATAACCAAACATCAGCCAAAAATACCAGAATCTCTCTATAAAATGTAATTTTAAAAAATCACTTGAAACTGGCACAATAAATGAAACAAGCAGAAACTTTCATTGATAGCTGCTATTATCGCTCACGGGAGCCTCACTCCACAAGACGGTAAAGTTGATAACAATTATCTCTGAAGAAAAACGTTTTAAGGTATAAAATTAAGAATATTTCAAAACCTAATGCTTTACGGGGTATAAAGGTTCCTCAAACTCTTTTGGAAAACGAATCATCTGGCAATGCCAAATCTGTGCTTGAGGGTAGTGACCTATCTTGAATTGACTCACTAGCTTTAGGTGATTCTTATTTTTATGCCTAAAACTATTCTTGTTATTTATTTTGGCGACCCTTATTTTCTGTAAATGTTTTGTGTACTCTACATCTACGCAATACATATTCAAAATCCTTTCCTATCTTTTATAGACTATAATCGTCGGAAGGAGTGATGATCAAACATTTCTTATAAAATGAAGTTTTCTTCCCCTACCTAAACACGACACACAATCGCATTCTTTCCTATCAATTGTATTCTATAAATTGTTGAGCGACAGGTCATCTTAAAAAATTTTTAAAAAATAATCCTTCTTATTTTCAAACACAAATTGAATGTTTTTCTTTAAAGTAAACCACTAGTCCTAAACATTCCGTCGCGCTATGTTGCGTTTATAAATTCTTCTGATCTCGGAAGTGAATCTTTCCCAGGAAAACAACCGAGTTACGTCAATCGTGTAGTTTCCTAATAACCTTGTAACATAGGGTACATACCCTTAACCTCTCATAATACATTGTATTGCCACTGAGAGTGTTATCCGCGTTGTAAACGGAACATTTATAATAAAAAAAAGTTTAAAAATAGCGTGAGGGAAAGATTGATACACGTCTCCTTTCTGCCTCTTTTCTGTTGCACTAATTCTGTAATTCAAAAAAGGATCATAATTTTTAACGTTGGAATGCAACAAGAAATTCTCTTGTTTTTACATCATATTTCCAGATATTTTTTCTATTCTTTATATTAATTTGTGTGTCACAATGCCTCACATAACAGTTACGACATGTTTTCTAAAATCTCCATAAAGTGCTTATTGGCATTTACAATTAAGTGTGTTTCATTGCAGTTCAACTTATAGGAAACTTTAATGTCTACTTAATATGTGTATTCATTAACAGTCCTACTTACGTCAGTATGTAATATATTTACAATACACCTTTAAAAATTTGATGTTTATTTATTTAAAGTAATGGATTATACGTCTAATTCATTACATAGAACTTCCAATCTCGAATGTATTATATTTGTGTTATGCGTTACAAAACGATACGTGTAGATTAAAAAGAAACTATTTAATTATTTTTCTTCCTTTTTTTTGTTGTAGTTCAGAAATAAACATATCCAAAACACAAAGTCGTAAGAATAATGCACGCAATAGTGAGAGCATGGCTGCTGGTGAAATACGAGATCGTACAAGGGGACGAGTTGAACTTGTGTTTGAGTTTAGACAAAAACAATGCTGTAAATCACGAACTTTTATACAACAGATATAACGCGTGATACAGCTGCTTTGTGTAAGCTGCTTTAACTAAATTGCTATAACCATTTCTCCGATATGAATTGTCAGCATTTTTAAGAGCTGTAGATTGGTAGCCACACTCAACCGATTAGATGAAAGTGTTGATTAGCCAATCAATGATTTAGTAGCTCTTGATATTGCTACATTAAACTTCGGCGAAAGGGTTACAGCAAATCAGGTATTGTCATTCTAGATTTAAAGTCCAATAAACGAATTTTTCATTATCAATCAGAGTTTTATTTAAAATAGTCTGATTTTTTTCTCCAGTTTACCCTATTTTAAGTAAAAGTAACAATTATTTAATAATAAAAAATAAATAAGCAAAACGTTTTAAACAATATCAGTTAGTACACACATTCGGCTTCATAATAACGCATTTGGCTTCAATAAATTTTTAACATGAGCCCTATCGCCTACAGTTCATATTTTTAAATAATTTTGAAAGTGTTATAAAGTACATTCTAGTAAAGAAGCAAAAACTGCACGTGAGTTTAACATATAGCCATAATTTCATGAAGCAAATATTTATCAATAATTTCTTTTCCATATTATTAAAATAAGTTGATATAGGTTACTCTTTGTTGTATGCTTATATTCGCTATATTTTGTTAGCTTGTTGCTTTATATCGTCGCTTCAAACCACTGGAGGACCCTATGCTAACCTATGGTTTCCAGTTGCGTATATCTTTGTTCGAAAGTTGATCAATTTATTTATTTGGAAGTATCAGAATCATGGTTTTACGTTCTATTCGCTTATTCCATTTGTTCCTTTGGTGATATTACAAGCATTTACTAATAATAATCGTTCTTATCCGCAAACAGTTTTGAGATATGACTTCGTAACATTAGTAATATTTTTACTTTAATCACTTATGATCTATTTATTTTGCTGGAGAACCCGAGAACATGTAGAACTGGAAAATATTTCCGCATGAATTAACTCATAAAGCATGAATCTTAATAACGCAGAACTACGAGTGTACCGCTTTTGACGAGATTAGTTTAATGGCAGTCAGTTAGTCGTTACTCAGTTTTGATTGGCTTGTTAGCGTTTTCGGTCAAATAATGAGTGAACCATTTATTACAGTTTGTGCTAATAAAAAAACTTGTGGATTATTAGTTTCAAAAGTGAAAAAGTTGGAAATATATCGGAAATAATTCGCGTTTGTATGAACTATCTGAACGGAAGAAAATTGTCAATCAAAGTAGAAATTAGTTCTGTATATTTGTGAGGCGGGGAGAATTTCATTTAATGTAAATAAGCTATAAATGGCGTTATTAACGGAAGATAATAAATACCTGAAGCATTGAACGCTCGGTGTGTTGGAATGTCTCTTCACTATTATCATTTGCTAATAGTAAATAAATAAGGAAATTTACATAACAAGTTGCAAGAATTTACTAAAAACGAGTATAATGTTAATTATCGTACAAAGTAATATTTGATTGTTTATAATAGTTATTTTTAATTCGGAATGCAGACAAGTTTCTTTTAGTTTAATTCAAAATCGAAACAGATAAGGTGTAAATTCTGAAGAACAAAAAGTGTTTAAAAAAAATGCTTCTTCATTAAATAAGTATTTGAAAAGCAAAAGTTGTTTGGAACAATTTTTCTAGTAGTTCTAGTTCAATCGTTTAAGTAGCAGGTTACATTTGCATATTTTTGCATTTATTGGCTACCATAGGGCACACTGGCTTTGTGAAGAGAATATTTCATGCTGTGATCATAAATAAACGTTTACGGAGTGCCATCCCACTAACGTCGTCACGTACTAACCCATATATATATATATATATATATATATATATATATATATATATATATAGTAGTATGTTTTTCCGTAATATGTAAAACTACAGATTGAATTAAGTGAAAACATAACATTTTCATATAATAGTTGATACTGTATATTTTACATACAGTAGTTGATTTTACCTTATACTTTAATATACAGATGTATAAGAGATCTTTCAAAAAATAAGTCATGTTAATTTCAATGCACGCTATTATGTGAAGATGTTGCTACCCAATATTCCTTATCACAGTCATATTGTAATAATACATATTACAATATTTCGTAGCACAGTTATATTCACAGAAAGTATTTGTATTCAGTAAATATTTCAACCGATAGTAAAGGTTTTTTTTAACTTCATTATTTTATTATTACCAACTTTAGACACACTCTGAACCTTTATTAGCTACATTCCTCCAATGAAGGATTCACTTCTGTCGCAAGTCCAACTCACTGTCTCATTGTACTTTTTATTGTACTTTATTGGCATAAAGTTTAAAGAAGAAACAAATTCAGATAACACAACGAGAATCCTAATGGCAAAATAAAATAAAATACATTATAATATAAAAATACAAACAGAAATGTATTTCATTAAATATGAATAAAATATGTACTTTTTGCATTGTTATAGAGTTAACTATTACTTACCTCGACTTTTGTATTATGTTAACGACCATTTTACGCCTCACGTGAGATCGTCATTTGAAGCAATAGTCATAAAAAATAGAGACTGTGGCGCTGCACACGATCTTTTTTGTAAGTAGAATTACGTTTAAAATTTATTGAGAGGAACACATTCTGAGTGAAATATGAGTTTAAGTTCGGCTTGAAATCGTAAAACTTGTCGACTTCTGGGAATGTCATCTACGGAACTTCATTTCCTTTGCTCTTTTTAACGTTATAAATACAAATTATCGGAAAGATTCGACATCCCCTAGTTGTATTACATCCCCGTTTTACGAACTGAAGTGAGAAAAAACTGTATAGTGAATATATTGTATGCAGGAATACATGAACCTAACATCAAACCTGTGAGTTTATATGTGCACATAGCCTACACAAAAACCTCAGAGGGCATTATATTTAATACTCATGGTTAATGAGTCATAGAGATATTTTTAGATTATTTCCAAGGTCGTATAAAATAAATGCTGTTTTAAATCCAACTCCTGCTGAGAACATTTAAAAATATTTGTGAACATTTATATTTAAGTTTCACAATAAATTGATTCCAAGAACAACTGTCACTTGCATAGGTTAATAGGCCAGCAAACATCCAAATGTCTGTTATTGTTAACACTCGCCTTTTCATTTTACCAAATTAGCTTGAAATGTAACCACTCATGGGTTTCTTTAGAATCACTTGTAGCTTCGAAAAGCTTTAAAATAATTTACAATCATTACATAAGTTTGAGAAATACACTACTTTGAAATGTCTAGAGTAGATATCACCTGGCTTTTTTCCTGAGAAATGAATACCGATTGTGAGTTTGATAACTATTTTAAATGTAATAAATATACAGGGTTAAACACTAGTGAGAGCTAAAAGGTAGTACTTTTGATTTATAGCTGGTTCTGGCTATTGTAGAGTAGTGTAGCTATTTTAGTGTTGGGTGTGTAATTGTTAGGGTTAATTATTGTTTAGCTGGTGGTGTTTACGTCTCACTTCTCAACGGAAATAATTGAGCAGCAGATCATTTATGCCTTTATTTCCTACGTAGGTTTATTTTCACTCAAAAATATCCTACTAAAGCTGTTCCCTTACTGTTTGTGGTGCCATTTTTAAAAAGGTTTTCTCTTTGTCCCGAAACTATTCCTCTTGCAATCCTCTTGTTTACAGTTCTTAGCTCTGTCTTACAAAACAGTTTTCTCTTTGTAAATTTTTCCAGTGCTACTATTTCCTCTGTAACTTTCCTGTCTACCTTTAATTGAATTTAAATGCTTCGCAACTCTTCCCTTTATCTTGCGGCTACTAGCCTTTGAACTATATTATTTTTTTAAATTCTCTCTTTTTTAAAAATCAACATTGCTTTGCTACTCTCCTCTTTCAAAATATTTCTTCTGTAGCCTCAAAACACTTCACTTTGTGTTGCTTCTTTTAACTAACCCTACCGCTTTTAAAATCTGTTTATTTTCAAAAGTCATTTATACTTTCTAATTAACAATCCACAGGCCGACCACCCACAGGCGAATATACTATAAATATTGTAAAATATTTTTTTCAACAGAAAGATGTATATGAAGTTCGAAAAAGTGATTAAAATATCAATTTTAAACAAAGTTACAAAATATTATTCAACCTCGGAAACTATAAATATTAGTTAAAGGTTTAGTTAAATATTTAAACATAAACAATGCCTCAATAATAAATATTGGCTATTTTCGTATGATTAAATGTTTGAGATTCTACCGCAATATGATATATCACCTTGCTATCAAAATATATTGAAATGATGTGACAAATTTCTCGCTTAGGACAAATTTGGAATTAAACAAAACATAAATACTCATCTACTATGTATATTCATTCCTTGCGTGAAACTCTGTTTTCTTGTTTCGTTGCACGATGCAAAAATGTAGCATGTACTTAAGTTCACTTTTCTCTAGTTCGCTTCCTAATAAAATACTTTTGCAACTAAAGTATATTTCATTTTCTTAATTACCAAATATAACCTAGCTGGGTACTTTGTAGCTATATTTTAACATACATATATGATATTGTGATATAAATATTCCAATTGGGCCTTGATTTAGTGCTACAATTTATTGCCTTGCATTCTTCTTTTTCCAAATGGTGTCTTTTCACTTACTCCATTAGTACTAGCTTTAAAAACTATCCTCTCTGCAAATCTTCTCTTTTTAACCATTCTCTTTAGCTTGAGATTTTTCCCTGTGCAAGAAATATCTCTTTACTCGGTACTTTAACCGTTGATTACTCAATATCTTGAAAGCTTTAAATTCTTTTCTCATCTTCCCTTTTCACTGGAATCCTTTTCTTTGTGTTTTAATTCTCCTCTTTTACGTTCTGTTTAGTTTCAGACTTCGATTTATATATAGGAAAGGTTTTATACTACTTTCAACCTATCACTCGTGTCTTTTCAAAAGTTATATAATCTTGGTAGTTTGCCTTTAGAATAATGCAGTTTTAACATATTTATTAAAAATAAAAAACTTTGTCTCCGTATGTATTTTTATATTGCCTGAAGCAGGTACGAACATTATACATTATTTGCTTTTCAAGCAATATTACGTGTATACTATCCCATGTTTTATACACTATATACTTGTTTCCAAGAAGCACTCAACATTTACTTCGCAACAAACAGCTGACAAGTAGAAACTAGTTTATTTAATTTCACGACAGATCCAGACATGCTCCAGTTCCCGTGTGTTCCTCTGTCCCAGATGGGTAATCAGCTTAATGTAATTACGCTATGCGACGGCGCAATCAAACTGTTGCACCGTGGTACCTCAATATCTGTTGCATAATAACTGCGAGGGTGGTTGTAAAAGTGGGTAGCAGCAAGGGATATATAAATACATAGAATAATGCGGTTTTACTTGTATAATAAACGTAAATGGATTAGTAATAATACATTTTTAATAAAGAACAATTTTAAAATTTATATTGCTTCGAGTTAGAATCTTAATTAGTGTTTTTGAATAAAGAAAGTTACTAGTGGATTTTATCAGTTAATAATTTTTTAGTAAAATAATGATAAAAAAGTGTGCATTTACTAAAATAATGTCCGAATACAAACTGTTACACACATATTGTGTAACATTTTTATTGTTATTACTTTTATTATTAGGTTTTGTTAGTTCAAAAAATTTTCTTCTGTAAATTCCAATGGGACATCTTATACTCTTTTAGGAGTGAATCAGTAGAACGTAACGTCATCACTTGATGGTGTGTAACAATTGTTTCGGGTATCAACGATATTCCACGAACACTTCCGAATATAAAACATGGAGATAATGACAGCTGTTCTTACATTTATGTAGCAATTATTTCCAACTCCTTGATTGAGAGAAGGTCAGCTTCAGATAAAAGAGGTCCTGCCCACGCGATGGGATAGTATTCCCATCTCCCTTGTACTGAAGGGCGATTAAAATCTTCTATGAGTTGTATTTTACTACAAGAACAATATATAATCTAATAATATGTTTTCAATATATATGTATCGTAAAATCGGAGAAATATTTAATTTAGTTTAGATTAAGTAAGATAAATGATCATTTAAAATAACTAATGGTAAATTGTCATGTAAAAGCAGAAACGTTTAGCCCAGTATCAAGCTTAGCTCGCTGATTGCCATTAAAGTCCAAAAAAAGCTTTAAATTAAATAAGAAAAAAGGTTGTATTATATTTTCCTCAACCACAAAAGCTCTGCTATACAAACCGAAACACGCTTAATAAACGCAATTAATTTCTATTTTATGACGTACGTTAAAATATTGAGTCGTACACATTGACATATTTTGCTAATTAAATGTTTCCGTTCTGAGAAAGACTATTTCATAATGTTACAGGTAACAAATAGAAATTGACCTCTATTTTTAAACGAGGAAAAATGAAAATTTATCGACTGTTAATAATATATTGCTTTTGTAATAAATAATACTTTGTATTTCGCGAAAGTTATAAAGCACTCTAGATCTAAATGTTTTCTCTTGTAGATAGTTGATATATTTGATTAGAATCTTGTCATATAAAACCCGCTTGTATGGAGAGAACTGTTATATTGTTACATATACGTTATATTGTTACATATACGTTATATTGTTAGTTTTAACAATAATATTACAAAAAATACCATTCGTATTTTAAACACTTTCAAGATTTCTTTTCACTTTTGAAGGTAAACCCATTCTTTATAAGAGTAATGGAGGACCAATATCACCTCTACTTAGTCTTAAATGAATCCACCCATCCTTCATCTTACAACGGAGTTTAAAGGGAAGTCATATCTTAATGACGGCGTTACAAGGCAGTTCCGCTTCTACACATGTAATGTTGTGATCTCTATAAATCCTGTATTAAGGGGAATGTATGTGTAATTTTCTCCTTTCACCAGTCCATGCATTACACTAAGGACTTTACACTCTGGCGACTGGTATCATGATCAAGCCCAAAACTGATTTGAGCTCGACGTCACACACGTCGAAATTATGATTTTAAGGTTGAATCTGTTGGGGTAATGGTTTCACCTACAAGACAGCAGATGCTACACATTAGGATCTATCTTTGTGTTATTTGACAAGGAGGAGAAACGAAAGTCATGTACGTCTTGACAATATTTTTTTACCATTTTTTTCCTCTTCAACTTTCCACATAACACACTGCCAATGTCGTTTTTTCCTACATATGTTCATATTCTTTTCCTATACTTAGTAGTAATTACAGCATTATTACCTCGTCGTGCTAAAACTATCCCTTTAAATAAACTTTTATCACTCAAGTAGGGACAAAGGTGGACATTTTATGCTGTCTTCATTGACAATGATAATTATTTCCTTCGTTTTTTGTATAAAGTATGCCCAGCATACGGTGATAATAAGTTAATGATGTAGTCCAGTGTCGGATCGTCTTTTCCAACACCGGTGAAGAAAACATGAAAAACATGACGATTCTCTACGTACTAATTGTTTCTTCAACGTACTGAAGGTTAGGTCACCCTGCGGTGAACTTACGCAAGATAATAGGAACTTAGATTATAATAGCGAACCAAAGAACCCGGAACCTGGACGCGAACCAAGGGTTAGTTTGCTGAAAAATACGGGAGTATGGCTCTTAGGATAAAACGTTAAGTACATTTACACCTGGAAAGAATTTGAGTAAAACATTGAAAAACTCACAATGTGAAAAACTCCTCACCTACACTAATAAAATACACCAAAAACTCCACTTCACTTCAGAAATTGAAACCAACCGATCCCTAAACTTCCTCAACCTAACCACAACAAAAAGCCACACACAAAAACACAGCTTCAACATTTACAGGAAACCCATAACAACATACACACTTATGTACAACACCTCAAACCACCCTATCCAACACAAACACGCTGCCTTCAGATCCATGCTCCATAGACTTAGGAAGTCTCAATGACCACAGAAAACACGAACAAGGAACTAGACACAACTAAATATTTAGCATACACAAATGGATACAACACCACAATAATAGACAAACTATGGTACAAAATACAAAAAAAACACTAAAATTAACACTACAGACAGGGAAAACAAATACATTACATTACCATTTATAAACAAATCAACAAACAAAATAGCCCGCAAATTTCAAAAAGTAGGTTACAAAATAGCATACAAAACCAATAACAAATTGCAATACAAAATACAACACAACACCAACAACAAAGATAAACTACAAGCACCAGGCGTATACAAACTAAGTTGCGATGAATGTAACAAATTCTACATTGGACAAACAGGTCGCAGCTTCAAACAAAGAGTCGAAGAACACAAACATAACACCATCTCAACATCTTACAATCACTTAAAACAAACAGGACACAAATACACAGACATTTATCATAATTTAGAAATCCTACACATCAACAAAAAAGGACCACATCTCAACACACTAGAACAATATGAAATTTACAGACACACAAAAACACAAAATACAAACATATTAAACGAACAAACACAATACAAATCACACATACTCTTTGATACTATCGAAAACCTACCTTTAAAACCGTTACCGCTTGATCCAACATCTCCAAGCAGAAGACACTGATAAAGATCGGCACATAGCGATCGAATACGTTCTGTCTCAGTAAGTTTGAACAAATTTACTAAATATAAAGTTCGGATAGTCATAAACTATTGTTTAAGTGATTAATAAGATTCACCGAACGTAATGGACTACAAAATTCAAGTAATGAATCTTGTTAAATTAGACAATAAGCCTTAAATGAAACTGAGTTTTAAATTTTACAAGTTTATACTCTTGTATCAAAAATAGTTCAGTTCAGCTAAACATACCTAAAGACTAACCTAAACGGTTCAACGTAGAAATGGTTCAACGAATCAAAGTAATTGATAATCTAATAAGGTATAATTTTGAAAGTGAATAACTTGAAGTTTTTATATTCCTGAAGTTGTTATATGCATGTATTTTATATTCCTATGTCTTTAATCCATAGCATCACTGAGATATTCACAATTTCATTCATAATTGGATATCTAACTTAATTTCCAGACTACACACATAGAGGACGGACTCAATCACCTTCCAATCTATGTGCGCGACGGATGTCTCTGGACGTAATAAAATCTTTTCAGTGTCGCAATGTAAAGATCAAAAACATAGTCTTTTCAGGGCAGGAACTGTGCTTGAACTTTGAATACTTTATTAGATTACTTTTATGGGATACTCTCTTTGTCAGATTTGGTTTTAACTGTAATTTGTTAAACAAAATAATCCGAGAAATACATTCTTAACAAAACGTTTATAACGGATATAGCTTTCATTAGTCATTAAGCTTATCATATTGCTCTGCTTAAAATACGTTTACGCAGTTTTCGACGCTACTTAACTAGTTCGACGTTTCACACACTTAGTCTGCACGTAATTTTATAAATACGAAGGAGCGTATGATAGAATAGTTACTATAAAGCAAAAGTCGCATCATCCTGGTGCTATGGTATAACGAGTACACAGTTATATACTCAACTAGATAAAGAGGTTATATTGGCGAAACCTCACTTACCCTGACTCTCATTCCTATAGAAACAGTGATTATTTTAATATTCCTCAACACAAAAGTAATTCTATTTCGCTTTATCCGCCTTACTGTACTACCCCTGTAAAGGCCATTGCATTCAGTATATTGAACTAGCGCTATTATGAAGCTTGCCAGGATGATACTGATTAGGATTGTTAAAACAATAACAGAAATGATATTAGTGAAATGTTCCTAAAAAAATAAAGCAAAACCGTTATGCATTTAGATCCTATTGCTCCATATCTTGAAAATGTATAAAATAATTATAATTTCTCCATAAATACCAATGTTTAGGACTTCTCTTTGCCAAATTGTACCAGCCTGTCTCTTTGTGGCACGGCTCCAATGCACTTAGAGTTTTGTTTTTAAAACTGCTCCGCTATGGCTCCATTTACTTACTTTTATATTCCAGGTTTGTTCTTGCTGTTTATTTAAATGATTCGTTATAATTTCAAAGAATCAGTATTTTTAACTGGACAAATATCTTGGATGTGTTAAGAACTTTAACTTCATGTTAGGATGTGTTAAGGAACATTAACTCAAGAATTGTTATTTTATAGTTAAGGATAGTACCATATTTTTACAATATATATCGTACATGGTAGCAAAGTATGAGACTTTAATTTAATGACTCCCTAAGGAAGACTGTTGGGTTTCTAAAAGTTGTTTTAGAACCTAATGAAATCCTCTTTCATAACTTTCTTTCCTAGATTTAACTGTTTCCTTCCCCAATGTTATTTGCAACTCCGTGGCTAAATGACTTTTTCATCCTTTTACTCATATTCGATGGTTTTCTGTTTCCAAATAGCAAATACAATTTTTAAATACTAAAAGCCTGATATCCATTTCGACTACTGCACAATCGCTTATGGAAGAATCGGTTAAAATAGTATTATCGTAACAGATTATCGTTCAGATTGCTCTGAAGATGGCTTAATAGACTTACGCTAACATAATCCAACCTAATGTAAACCAAATTAAAATAAACATTCAAATACAATCGTTACCTATTCTTCTGATAATGGTTTTTGAAATTGAAGTATCCTAATAGAATAATATATATAAGTTACAACAGTGTTTTATTCAAGAGATCCTTCTGTAAACGATTTTCTAACTTAACCTAACTTCACCTACCCGAACCTAATTAATATAATTCAACCTTATCTATTAATAAAGATAAAGGGGAAAACTTTGTTTATATGACGTAGGTTGTAACACTCTAATATGTATTCACTTATACATCTGAATCATCGATTCTACAATTTTGGCTGCTATACAAATTCAAGATCTGCGTTTAGCCGTTACAAGAAATGTTTATTGAGAAAGAAAGTGAAAATTTCAGAAAATATCATTAGCCAAGTTTTATGCTGTGGAAATGTTTCCAGACCATAAAATCAGCGTCTTGAATTCAATTGCGCAAGAGTAACCTTTTACACACAGTTGTTATATGACGTAGTAGGGAATTTTAAAACTTATATACATTTTTTTATACTTTAGTAAGTATGGAAACATTTTCGTATTTAGATAGGAATAATATATCTTACTATTAGACGGAATATACATTGCAGCCGAAGAGAGATATGCTACGAACACCACTACCAGATTGAGTAAACATTACACGCGGAAAATATGTAAACTTCTACAAAACCGAGTGAACATTGCAACAGAATGGAGGAAAATTAAAGCCTCTACTAACAGAACAAGTAACTGTTATACATGGAAATATTTGATTTACTACACTGAGTATGCAATAAGGCCAAAGGGAGGCGAATTAAAGCCACTACTAACAGAACCAAGTAACTGTTATACGTGGAAATATATGATCTACTAGACCGAGTATGCATTGCGGGGGAAGGGAGGAATTTTAAAGCCACTACTAACAGACCAAGTAACTGTTATACGTGGAAATATGTGATTTACTACACTGAGTATGCAATAAGGCCAAAGGGAGGCGAATTAAAGCCACTACTAACAGAACAATAACTGTTGTACGTGGAAATATGTGATATACTAGACCGAGTATGCATTGCGGGAGAAGGGAGGAATATTAAAGCCACTACTAACAGACCAAGTAACTGTTATAAGTGAAAATATGTGATTTACTAGACCGAGTATGCATTGCGGGAGAAGGGAGGAATATTAAAGCCACTACTAACGTACCAAGTAACTGTTATACGTACAACATATGTGATCTAATAGACCGAGTATGCATTGCGGCAAAAGAGAGGAAAATTAGCACCACTACTAACGGACCAAGTAACTGTTATAAGTGAAAATATGTGATTTACTAGACCGAGTATGCATTGCGGGAGAAGGGAGGAATATTAAAGCCACTACTAACGTACCAAGTAACTGTTATACGTACAACATATGTGATCTAATAGACCGAGTATGCATTGCGGCAAAAGAGAGGAAAATTAGCACCACTACTAACGGACCAAGTAACTGTTATACGTGAAAATATCTATCTACTAGGTAGAATAAATATTGCGGGACAAAGAATGGCAAATGGGAGGACTTACACCAGACTGAATAACTATTATTCGCGGCCAATATGTGAACTTCTACAACAACTGGTAAACATTTCAGCAGAAGGAGTTCAAACGTCACGACTACTACCAGAACGAGTAAACTGTAAGATGTATTGTCTAAAGACGTCTAATACTTTGAAATGAATGTAGATCCCATTCTATCTATTAATATAATAGTAGCTAAAGTTATTATTATCAAGTTAGGTTTTATCATAACTTGACGATAAAACATTTCTAATAAACACCACTAAATGGAATACTTATGTTTGGGTTGGGTTTTAACGTCGCTCTCTTTTTGTAATCGGAACCGACTTTTTTACGACGCATCGTCGCGTGAATGAAAATAAATGTATTTAATCCGTCCTGTAATGGAAATAAACACTCTGAAATTGTTTTTATAAATCGAACAAATAATCTGCTGAAAACGCAACCCCTAACATAACAAGGGTAGTTTCCATTCGGATTACGAGTTCTGATGAGGGGTTGATTTATTTCTTTCATTGTTTTGTCGTTGATGATTTGTGAAGCACGTAAAACGACTTCATTTTTCACTCGCCGTTCAAATTTCCAATAAGTGAGCAAATCCTACAACTTTAATTTGTATACATGATGAATGAATAGTAGGTTGTAATGTCAACTTATGCTGTTATCGTTTGCACGTCGACTTTGTAAATTGTGAAATTTATGCTTAACACTTATTTAACTACAAAATGAACGTTTATATTTTATAGTGAGTCATATCGTATATTTTATTTTTTATATATTCACCACATTTTATTACTATATATTATGTAGGAAATTTTGGAAAATTAGAGACTGTTTTAGTCGTAGAGACCGATTATCGTCTGACCTGTTCCTATAATACTTTTTATTATTATTATTTTTTTTATTTTTATTTATTTTTTTTATTTTTTTCTAGCGAAAAACCAAATGTGGTCATCATTGCCAATCAAAATTTGAAACAAAACGCAATAATTTAAATAAGACCGAATACCAAAAATATTTTTGTTCAAAACAGAAAGTTCAAAACATAGTAATATATAAAACAATTATATAACCATAAATATACATCAATTAAAAACAAAACCTCAATAAATTACAAAAAACCACAGTAAATCTATAACAATAAAAAATATAAAACTATAAATAACAAAATAACAACAACGAACAATATAACAGTGAATAAATATTAACGATATTTAAAACAACAATATTAAACAATTCAACAATAATTAAACCTTTATAGTACAATAACAAGAACATAAAATATACTAAATATTAATAAATAAAAAATATACGTGGATGATAATTAAAAGAAATGTAAGTATAACTATAAAAGCACGTATTTTTAATATTAAATTTTAAAATAAATGTTCAAGTGGTGTAAGAAAGCGATGACTAGGACAATAGCAGAGGCATCGTCCCTTAACACCACATTCAAACTCCCTTCTAAATTAAATAGGGCACGGATATTAGTTACACAAACGCAATCCACCAGAATATGTTTGATAGTGAAGACATCACCACAGTAATGACATATTGGTGGATCTTCACGACGCGTCAAATAGCCATGAGTTGCAAAAGAGTGGCCAAAGCGAAGGCGTGTAGCCACCACTTCCTCCCTACGTTTTGAACGAATTGAAGACCTCCATGGACGGACGTTATCTTTTTATTTCCCTCAGCTTATTCTGAATCACGGCATGCCATTTGTCATTCCAAGCAACGAGCAATAAATGTTTTGCAAAACACACATAATCAGATGCCATAACTCGTTGAGTAATGGGCACCAAACTTGTACCATTCTTCGCCACTTCATCCACTTTTGTGTTTCCGAGTATTCCGCACTGTCCAGGAACCCAACAGAACTTTACCCCCCCATCCCTCAATTGAAGCCTGTGTACAGCACACAAAATGTCCCCAACTAAAGGGTTGACAAAGAAATTATCCTGAAGAGCCTGAAGAGCACTTTTAGAATCCGAACACAAAAGATAATGGGAGGATCGAGAATGAATGACGGTTAGCGCTTTGAAAATGGCAAATAGTTCTGCCGTGAAAAAGACTTCAAGCCGAAGGCCACCCGTACGTGTAACTGTATTCCGAAGCATGAAACGCACACCCAACTCCTTTGTCCAGTTTAGATACATCGGTGAAAAAAAATTTCACTCTGTTGATGAGATTTATAAATAAATAAAAATTCCTGGTGGTAGACCACATCAGGAGTATTATGTTTTATATAACTGGGCAATGAGAAATCGAAGTGCTTTTATTATCCATGGAGGTATATAGCACATTGATTGTTCAAACACTGTAGGTAGTTGCAACCCAAGTTTTCCATTATTCGTAATGTCCGTATGCCGAATGGAGCGGTCGAACGTTGACTTGCATCGTAATCTTCATTATGGATGTTGTTGAAGATTATTTTGAATTCCGGGTGATTTGGTTTGCTACGAAGACCAAAAATGTAAGATGTTTGTAGCATCTGACGTCGTATCGAAAGGGCAGGTTCCCCAGCCTCGACAAGAAGACTAGGGAGTGGGCTAGTTCTAAACGTACCAGTAGCAAGTCTAAGTCCAGAGTGGTGGATGGTATCAAGAGTTTTCAGAACTGTAAGTCATGCGGATGAATAGGTTTGACAGCCATAATCAATGCGCGATCTACCGACTGCGCGATAAAATCGAAGCATACTAACTCTGTCAGCTTCCCAATTCGTACCACTAAGGACTCTTAACATATCCAATATTTTGCTGCATCTCACCTTAAAATCACGAACATGTGGAATCCACGAGAGTCTACTATCAAATAAAAGACCCAAAAATCGAACACTATCCGCGGTTTAAAGCTGAATCCCATCAAGATAAATAATCGGCTCATGGTGTTGCCTACGACGACTAAATGCTACACATTGGGCCTTCGAAGCAGAGAATTTGAAACCTATAGTTTTTGACCATTCCTCTAATCTGTACATTGCTACCTGCAAAGACCTTTCCGCTGTTCCAATAACGACAAATAGCGTGACGCTCAGCACTCTGCCCTGCGGTACACCATTCTCCTGTGTATAGCTGTTTGAATACGTGCCTCCATGTCGAACGCGGAAAGATCTGTTTGAAAGAAAGTTAGCGATGAATGCTAGGATATTCCCTTGTATACGCCATGATTTTAAAGTGTTCAGAATTCCTCTTTTCATTGCCATATCGTATGCCTTCTGAAGGTCGAAGAAAACAGCAACGAGTGTTTGACGCAAGAGAATGACATCTTGAATAGCGGATTCTAACAAAACCAATTGGTCAACCGGTCGTCCTTGTCTGAAACCACACTGTTTGTTGCAAAGAAAATTGTTGGTTTCTGAGACGGCGGTTGACCATCTTCTCCAGTAGTTTGCACAAGACGCTTGTTAGAGATATAGGCCTGTAACTACTGGGATTGGTTTTGTCTTTACCTGGTTTTAAGATAGGAATTACAGTCGCTTCTAACCAGGCATAGGGGAAAGACTGCTCTTCGAATAGCCGATTGTACATTCGAAGGATTAAAAGTTTCGCCGATGATGGTAGATGTTTCAGAATTTAGTATACAATGGAATCAGGACCTGCTGAAGAATCTCTCGTTGACGCGAGAGCTGACTCCAATTCCCCTAAGGAGAAAGGAGTGTTCAAAGGTGAGTCGCCAGACAACCCAACAGTAAACGGTATTGCTTCTGCCTTCAGTTTATGTCTCTGGAATACTATGTTATAGGCTGTAGTAGCAGAAAAATTAGAAAATGATTTTGCCAGTACATTAGCAATTTCATCACTGTCCGTGGTCAATCTTCCATTCGGTTGATTCAGCGCAATAGCTGGCAACGGAATGGAAGTACCACAAACTGATCTTAGTTTCCTCCACACTGTGGAGGATGAAGTTGTTCGTCTAATTGTGCTAATGTACTGCTCCCAAGAGTTCTATCTACTCAGCCTAACTATCCTTCATGCTTTCGCACGGAGTATGTTATATTCCTGAGGGTTGTCACTTGTTGGGTTACACTTAAACCTCCTTAAAGCTCTTCGTCGTAAACGGAGGATTTCTGTGCATTCGTCGTTCCACCACGGCACAGGCGGTCGGCGTGGATGCGCAGAAGTTTTCGGAATGGTCTCTACAGCGGCATTTAAAATGGTCTTACTGAAATTTTCAACAATTGCATCAATGGGTGTCAGGTAATCTGTGTCAAGTGATACAAAATATTTCGAAAAGGCGTCCCAGTTGGCTTTTCGCAAAATCCAACGGGGATTTCGAGCATAACAAAGTTGGGAGTCACATAAATTGATCTTAATAGGCACATGGTAGCTTCCATACAAATCATGGAGTACCGACCATGTGCATCTAGTAGCTAATTGAGGGCTGCAGATCGATAGGTCAACAGCAGTCCATCCACCAGTAGATGCGGCTAATTTACTGCTTTGGCGATTTACTGCTTTGGAATACAGACTTACTTTTCGCTGTATTCGGTTGTAGTGCTACTTTGGACAGACTTTATACTGCTAGGCGATTTTTTTTTTGTCCGGAGATGGATATTTCATTGAAGAACTTGGTTCGGTTACCTAACCCCTTCCGCGGAGGTACTCGATAGAAGAAGCAAATCACGTGACGTCTTTGCAGGTTCTTTAATATTCAAAGATTGACCACATGTCACTAGCGACAGTAGACGGCAAACTTGGTCAGTTAGAACTTCTATCATTTTCGCCAGGTTGGCACAGTTTGAACAGGAGCGGTCACATGCAGCGGTCACAGTAGCGGCATAGGTCTTACCGTCAACCTTTGGTTGGCGGATCTATAAATTGTCCTTGCCTGTGAAAAGGATATTCTATCATTACCCATGACGCTGAGAATAGCCTTTTCCTCTTTAAAGTGAGGACAGTCGTATTATCGCGCCGCGTAATCACCGCCACAGTTGGCGCACTTTAGGGAATTTACGCACGCCTTTTCATCATGGCCTTCCTCGCTACATTTACCGCATACACTCGGCTTCGAACAGGTAGAGCTAATATGCCCGAGACGTTGACATTTAAAGCAGCACCTAGGGTTAGCCAAATATGGTCTTACGGAGAGCCGTTGGTAACCCGCATGTATATATTCGGGTATCTCTGGTTTGCCAAATGTAGTTATTTAAGAGGCTTTTGCAAATTTCGCCCCTTTGTCTGTCTTCATAATAGGCACGACATCAATTACTGACTGAGAAGACAGTTCTAATTTTATTTCGTCGACAGTGAGGTTTATTAGATCTCTGCAGGTGATGACCCCCTTTGAAAAGTTCAAGGATCTATGGGGGTCACAGATACCATGACCTGATCGAAAAAAGAGGTCTTTCTTGAAAGAGTACTCGTTTTTTTCTCATTGCAGGTTGCCACCAGCAGTGTCCCATTTAGTAGTTTTTTGATAGGGGCAACAGGACCTCCAGCACCGGCAGTTATCGCCTTATTGATAAGTAAAGGAGAAACTTTTGACAGATCTTTCCTCTCCTCAGAACTAGAAAATATTAAATAATTTGGTGATGGCAATGTCTGTGACGTTGCCACCATCAGCGTTTTACTAGCATCGATAATTTTAGGAACGTCAGGGGAACCCTAGTGTGTCCTCTTTAGACTAGTATTAATTGACGGGGTTTTTAAAGCCATAAATGTTTTTATGCCAGCCATCGTTTCAAGCATTACGGGCGAGACTATAGGAACGGGTACACCCTTGGATCACATTAGGATCATTTCCAACCCTCAGAACTCTGAGGCTTATAGCTTTTCTCCGTAGCTCGACTGGATGGGCATCAGTCGAGAACTCGTAATACTGTGCACAGGCTCCGACACCCGTGCACCGCGGACACTCCCTGACCAAGGACCGAAGCGGCTGGTAGACCAGAAACCGCGCTTACTTCTTCGGCAGAGCAAGCTCACATCAGCGTCCCAGACCAGAGTTTGTCAAGCTCTGGACTTTTCAGCACTACCAACGCGCAACGGTTCTGACCAGTCAAGTTCCCTAAGTGAAGATGTTAGTGTATGTGTATGCATGTGTGCGTGCGTGTGTGTGTGTGTTTGTGTGCTTTGTGAGTGTTGTAGTGTTAGGCTAGGGTGCCGCGAGGGACGTCAAACCCCTCGTAGGTGCAGCTAGTCCACATCCCCCTGCGGGTATAATACTTTTTAATAGAGTTAACATTTTAAAATTGCTTGGTGTGTTTTTTATCTCGTTTTGTAAATGACCTATGATTTGTGAGTTATTCGATTACTTACAGCAGAGCATTATTGCTCATGTATTGTAGAAAGGGAAGCTTGCTGCTGTAGGGGAAAGCATGGTTTTAGAAATAGGACAAAGGTTTACACATCTTTTAAATAATCAACGGAAAATAAGGAACTGAAAAAAGTCTTTGTGACTAAAGAAAATACATTTTCCTTTAAATAAATATATCCCAGCCGAACTAATGAAATAACTTATATATCCTGTTTTGGGAAAGGGGAATATGTGAGTCCTAAGGAGAACTGTGGGTTTCTTCTTTGGCAGTCAACATTGGTAAAAGACAGTGTTTAAGATCTGGATTTCTTCTTTAAAGCTGAATAGACCACAATCTAGGTGACTATATTTATTTTATACTCAAGAAGATAAATATTGGGGAGATATTTCCATTGAAATATGATACAATAATAAAAAAAACTTGTTACAATTTGCTTTTTTCTCAAAAGACAGATCTTATGTTTATTCAACTCAAAAATTTGAAACACACGATATGCTTCTGAGCCCATACAGCCCAAACTTTATCCTCCCTTATCACATTTAGCTATTCATATATTTTTTGGAAATATTCCTCCGAAAGCATTTCTTCAAAGGTTTTTTTGTAATTATTGTTTTCTTTGTTATTATTAGTATTACAAATACGCATATTTTTGTTCTACTCACTTTGTCGCCGATTACGTGACCTAGCTGTACAAGACTTAGGAATAAAATGGATTTTTTTTATTACACTTTTGTGATGACTTGCGACCAGACGCTTTTATTACCGAAATTTCTTAAATTGTTAACTTACACTTTTTCGCCTTTTCGACTTCTTCAGCCTCGTATTTTTGCCGCTAGGAATGCTGCAGGTGTGCTTCCTCGCATTTTTTAAACATTTTTCCCATAATTTTGTTATCTATTTTTGGATATATATACAGGTTAGACATGATTTAGACATCTTTTACACTAAGAGTCTAATTAAAATATATTTATCATTTAAAGTTGTCCTTCTGGTCAAGTGTTAAACGAATATTCCCTTCGTTCAGTTTAAATACAAAATGCAGTGATTTGCAGGAAAGGATATCCATTGTTTAGGTATTTTCCTAATTCCCTTAGCAGGGACGATTTATCAATTATGGTAACCAAAATACTTGCAGTTGATACTTCTATTATTAACACAAAATATAACTAATTTTAAAAATACTTAACTAAGTGAATACGTAATTGCTCAATTCCTTGCGTTTCAAAATATTCGTTCGTTTTACGAAGTAACCCTCTCAGAGAGAATTAGCTTCGTAAAAGGAACGAATGTTTTGAAACGCGTCAGCAAGTAAGCAATTACATATTCACTTAGTTAATTATTTTTAAAATCAGTTTAATCAGTGAATTCAAGATGATTACATCAAGCAACTACAAAATATAAATTATTGCTTTCTATTACTATTAACCGCTTTCATTATAACCTCAGCATGGCTTGGAGAGGCACAGGGTGCGGTCAAACGCCGAACACGAGTGTAGGTTGCAACGAGCTGGCATTTGGCTTTAGCGAGACGCTTATGATATAAAGCTACGGAGAACAGTAAAAAACAGCATTGATCTATCAGAATCATAAGGTTGTATGTTAGTGCGTTTATAGATTTATGACACGACCGAAAGTAAACCATTATGGTTTGAATGAAACTTTAGACAAACCAGAACATCCAGACATTTATAACGTTCTGGCTGTTGCTGGTGTCTGTATTCAACATAAATCGGTTAACCGTGAAAAGTATCGAAATGCATAGTTTGATAAATCTCTATACCAAAAACATTTTACTCGGAGAGGTTTGTTAATAAAAGAGATAAGATAATTTTTAAAGGAGTATTTTACATATAATTTCAGGCAGAAAATGAAGTAAATTTTAAAATATGTAATTGAAGCAATTTTATTCACAGGTTACATTCAATATTTCGACACTTTTTACGTACAATTTAAAAACCTTGATGTATTCTTACCTGGCTATATAGACTAGATATGATTAAAGTGTTAGAACAGTTTTGTTAATTAGGCTGATGTTTTTGATTTGAACAGTACAACTTATTCTAGATGTAAAAAATTACTTTAGAAAAATAAAAATTACCGCTATTATATTACAGGGCTTTACTACATACAAAGGTTTTCTAGTAAAAGAATTACATTGTATGTTGAATGTTTGCATATAAATGTTCATAGTTGTTATTGCTTTTAATTCAATGATACAGTAATTTCTTCATTGACTAACCTCGTACTTTGGTGGTTACATTTAATTGCAACAAATGTATAAGCCACTGAATTAAAAAAAATGTAGAATATTGTTTTTAGTTCTAAACGATAAATTATGTAGAGTAAATAAAAAGTATGCCTAATTAATTAAGGCTTATAAAACTAAAGTTTCTAATAATACAAACAAACAAACAGTTTTTAAATGTGTAGAAATTTCCATTATCAGAACCAAGCTTTGATTTTCTCTGTCCGAATGCAAACGTTTACAAGGGGGGGGGGTCATGAATTTAAGTCCCTCTTACAACCCTGTCTTGCATGTTTATGTATTTGCTATAGGTAATCAGTGTCAAATCAACAGTATTTATACAACATATATAAAGGTAAACGTGAAGATACATGTATATATTCCATGCTAAACTAATGGATTACACGGCGCTGTGTAGGCAATTACCAATCGTCTTAACTTATATTATGACAAAAAATAATAAAATACCATGAATTAAGATGAAAATATATTGCGTAAAGTTCTGCTTAGAGTTTATTCAATGTTTAGCTATTTATGATGCTTCTAACATTCTGATTGGCTTTCACTTCAACTTCTGTTCCTTTAAATGTTATGTATTTGAAATAAAACCCTGATTTGATTTATAAAAAGAAACACTCGTCTTTCTATAATAATCACAATATGTTCACCGTTTTTTAAAAGGTTCATATTGCATGCTTTGAAAGTTTTAATAATAAGTGCTCCTTTTATCTTCCGAATAAAGTCTGAGTTATATGTTTTAAAATATATATATTATTCTCTCCAGTACAAAGGATATGTTATAAAGAAACGTCTTTAATATAACGTCTGTGCAATTTAATATTTTAGATTGAAGGATTCTTCAGGCATTTGTGATAGCAAAAGCGCCTTACATACGAATTCATATCCCATTCTTTGCCTAACACAGCAACGTTCTGTGGATTATTTTTTGTGTACTAATCACGTCTGTAATATAGAGTATAGTCTTTAGAATCGTGATTGTAAAAGAGGTAAAACAGCAATAATAAAATGCTTTGTAAAGAAAAATGTTACAAAATTAACTTAAACGGTCACTTATCACCAGTTTACTAAATAATTTTCTGGTGACGAAGAAAGTCTCTGATGATTGTCTATGAATCTAACTTGTAATCAACAAACTAGCGTTTAATGCCAGTTTTACTACGGTATGTAGATGTAAGCTATATAACGTATTTTATAATACGTAGTATTTAACTTTATAATTAGTTCTAAAGCCTTAGCTCTAATTACCACCATATAAAGACTCGTTTCATTCACGATATTTCTCTTCAGGTCAGTTTACCCTTATAGGATTACGTACTTTCTTTCTACCCACCTGTAAATATCTTCAAATTTGAGAACAAATGGTAACGAAACACTTATAATAAGGAAAAGTAATATTCGCTAAATATGGGAAATCCTTGCCTGGTCGAATGACATTCAATTAAATTGGGCTTTCCAGTAATTTATAATGCTATTGCAGGCATTGTTGTAACTGTGCTCGGCCTAATCCTTACGAAGCGTCTTAGAATTTTCGTGTAAAATTACGTTACTTACTTTAGACGAGGGTTTACAATGTTGAAGCCATACGATTGTCTCAAGTAATACATTGCACTGTATGAGGATTATAGAAATTCTATAGCAAGCGTAAACTCAAAACCTCTTGATTTATTAAGGGGTTTTGCTCGTGTATGTTGAGCAGGTAAAACAGCCCCTAACGAACATATGTTGATTTTACTGTGCAGATTGGTAAGCGGCTATTTTTAAATTAAACGTTTTATTTATGAAATATTTCGTAATGAGAGGTAAGAATTGAATTATCAATATGTCAGGAAACTATCTACGGAAATGGAATTTTGAAATGATTTTAGTTACAAAATAAAATTATTCAAGTATATACGAAGTAGAAATGAATGTGACGTTTTTAATTACAGTTTTATTATCACTTCGGCAAAAAAACACACTAATTACTGATATTTTTCTGCAGATGCGATTCGCACTGGGTCAGTGCTTTGTTTAATGTTGAGAGCCTCGAACAAGACTTTTTTTTACAGTTATTAAAATATTGTCTATAAGGCATATTAGTCTATGCCTTTACATGTCTAAAATTAAATTTTACAATTTATAATACTAACAAAATTTTTAATTTAACGTTATAATTTTACTACACCAGCCTAATAAAATAATCCTATTTATTAAGTATATGTTGTATCTCTACGGGTCAGTATGTCAGATCAATATATTTTCAGATAGCATACTGGGATATTATATAATATTCCTTACGCAGCCATTTTAACTTGCAATTTGCAATTAGCTACCTGTAACTGTAAATAATTCAATTCAATGTTTTTTTCTTTATATATTACGGTTATACTACGGTTATACTACAGTTTTTCTTTATATACTACGGTTATACTACGGTTATATTACAGTTTTTCTTTATATACTACGGTTATACTACGGTTATATTACAGTTTTTCTTTATATACTACGGTTATATTACGGTTATAATACAGTTTTTCTTTATATACTACGGTTATAATACAGTTTTTCTTTATATACTACGGTTATACTACGGTTATATTACAGTTTTTCTTTATATACTACGGTTATATTACGGTTATAATACAGTTTTTCTTTATATACTACGGTTATAATACGGTTATATTACAGTTTTTCTTTATATACTACGGTTATACTACGGTTATATTACAGTTTTTCTTTATATACTACGGTTATATTACGGTTATAATACAGTTTTTCTTTATATACTACGGTTATACTACGGTTATAATACAGTTTTTCTTTATATACTACGGTTATACTACGGTTATATTACAGTTTTTCTTTATATACTACGGTTATATTACGGTTATAATACAGTTTTTCTTTATATACTACGGTTATTCTACCGTTATATTACAGTTTTTCTTTATATACTACGGTTATACTACGGTTATATTACAGTTTTTCTTTATATACTACGGTTATATTACGGTTATAATACAGTTTTTCTTTATATACTACGGTTATACTACGGTTATAATACAGTTTTTCTTTATATACTACGGTTATATTACGGTTATAATACAGTTTTTCTTTATATACTACGGTTATAATACAGTTTTTCTTTATATACTACGGTTATACTACGGTTATATTACAGTTTTTCTTTATATACTACGGTTATATTACGGTTATAATACAGTTTTTCTTTATATACTACGGTTATAATACGGTTATATTACAGTTTTTCTTTATATACTACGGTTATACTACGGTTATATTACAGTTTTTCTTTATATACTACGGTTATATTACGGTTATAATACAGTTTTTCTTTATATACTACGGTTATACTACGGTTATAATACAGTTTTTCTTTATATACTACGGTTATACTACGGTTATATTACAGTTTTTCTTTATATACTACGGTTATATTACGGTTATAATACAGTTTTTCTTTATATACTACGGTTATTCTACCGTTATATTACAGTTTTTCTTTATATACTACGGTTATACTACGGTTATATTACAGTTTTTCTTTATATACTACGGTTATATTACGGTTATAATACAGTTTTTCTTTATATACTACGGTTATACTACGGTTATAATACAGTTTTTCTTTATATACTACGGTTATACTACGGTTATATTACAGTTTTTCTTTATATACTACGGTTATATTACGGTTATAATACAGTTTTTCTTTGTATACTACGGTTATATTACAGTTTTTCTTTATATACTACGGTTATATTACGGTTATAATACAGTTTTTCTTTATATACTACGGTTATAATACAGTTTTTCTTTATATACTACGGTTATATTACGGTTATAATACAGTTTTTCTTTATATACTACGGTTATACTACGGTTATAATACAGTTTTTCTTTATATACTACGGTTATACTACGGTTATATTACAGTTTTTCTTTATACACTACGGTTATATTACGGTTATAATACAGTTTTTCTTTATATACTACGGTTATACTACGGTTATAATACAGTTTTTCTTTATATACTACGGTTATACTACGGTTATAATACAGTTTTTCTTTATATTCACTAAGGTTATTTCGATGATAACATAAAATTGCCTTTACTCCGCCTAGTGTTGTAATTGTAGTTGTTATACTTATTCCACCACACTTAAATACTAAACACACTCGTATTTGCTAAATAGATACTGCTTTTCTGAAAGTAAATACATACTTTATATATATTTAAGATACTTGCATATATAAACAAAACTATTACATATTTAAACACAATTATATATTTCAATTAAAAAGGATGTTTATTAACTTTATTGTCCAATTATTTCGTTCCGAATTAGTAGTATGAGGTTTTTTTTAAAAGTAATAATCTTACCAGTTGGATAATGTTGCTAATAAAATACTACAAACAAATGTATTTCTAGGAGGGACGCCAGCGTTACCTTGGGCCGGAAATGGAGAAAGCGTTACCATGACGACTACATTAACTATTTGTTTTCCTCTATAATTTAGTTCGATGCGTAGATTATATGGAAGCATATGTGCTTAGAATCAGTTCATTAATTTTTTAATTCAAAGTCTCACGTTACGACGAAGGACGCAATTTTCATTCATAAAAAAGACGCAAAATAATATCTAAGAAATATCTTTATATTTCACAAATCTTAAAATCTTACTCTTCATACAAAAATGGATGTTATTTGTATATTTGTTCATATTATCGACATAAACGAAATGGAGTTAAGTAAGAAGGTATCTTTCATTGATTGAATATATTTAGAGCAGGACATCAATAAAGTAAGCGAACTTTGTATTTTATGTACTGTATAAGCCAAATGTAATATTAGTAGGTATGTCTGTATATCGGCATTAGGTCTGGCAATGTCGCGAGCAATTCCCCAAGGTCTTTAACTCCTAAGTTTAAGTTGTCTTTTGCAATTTATTACATTTATTCTGTCCTTTAATTTTGTACGACAATAGAGTATGTGGTGCCCTCCTTACCCAATGAAATACCTTCAAGGTAACCTTAGTACTGCAAACTAATTATACGTCAAGGGCTCTGAAGAATTTTAAAAAAACTATAAAACTCTATTTGAGTTTTATTTAGAAATGTATGCCCTATGGAGTTCTGTAAAATGGGTTATATTTTCTACAAGTGTATATTGACTTACAACTTTAAAAAGCAAAACATTCTTCAGCTTTCGTTTGTATTGCCCTATTTTCGCCCCTTTGAACATTTTTAAAATGCCTAGTACTGTTGAAACAAGCCGATTTGATTAGATAACTGGAAATAAATATATATATAAGAAACATTTTCTAGATGTTTAGAACACATGAAGTGTGACGTCATATTACACTGTAGGCTGTTAACGTATCTTCTTGCTCCCAACACAAGTCACTAATGCTCAACATTTTGAGGCTATTGTAATAAGAGTTGTTTACACATTGTGACAGCCCCTCTGTAACGTAGAGTGCTCAACGGCAACAGAGCTATCACAGGGATGTTTGGAGCTGCAGCAGTGTCGTGAACGTGCTAGCAAAAAGGAAAACCAAACATAATCGTTGATGCTGAGGATCCCGAATGTTTCAGATACATGACTAAATGTTCCTCAAACTGAATAATTTTACGTAATTCTAGTATATTAAGCTGAAAACAACATAACCTAACCATATCGTAACTTGTTCAGTCATAATGACTCAGGCAAATGGATTGTAGTTGCTTGCATGAGTTATATTATTTACAGCCAGGTACAAAGAAACCGGTTTCAAAAGCCGTATGAAATAATTAATTATATACGTCTATTAATCAATTAATTAAGTAATTATGTGCTATAGTGGTAAATAATAGAAAGAAGTAGTTTGTAAGAAATAGTTGGAAGAAGAAATTTTTAACCAGTATTACTTTGTAGATTCAAGGCAGTCGCCCAGTATGACTATTACCCTTTTGTGCTCCACAGGCGAACTGAGTCCGACATCAAAAATTATCCCCTTCCGCTCCACTGTCGGATTCAGTCTGACATATTTTGCGACGCAATTATTACATACTTTCAAAAGCCTTACGTATTGATATTGTGTACTTTGTTTTTTTGGTGTAGTACGAGAAGGTGATCTTTATCTTTACAACACTGTTTCGCTGGTTCCATACAGGGATTTACGATGTATGACAGAGTAATCGTCAGATATCTGACGTGGTTGATAGATTGCTGTTGATGTGACCATGTATTTATGTACTAATTTTATTTATTTAGTATTTTTATTTTTTTATTTTAGGCTAAACATATTATGTTATATAGATAAAGTGCTATCTAATAGGCGTACAACGTGTGAGCGGTAGGCCTACTACACGACTTGCCCAAATAACTAATCATCACATCCAAGCATTTACTTTGACAAGTTTACACTGTCAAAATGTA
Source organism: Prosapia bicincta (assembly GCA_036971475.1). Taxonomy (NCBI): domain Eukaryota; kingdom Metazoa; phylum Arthropoda; class Insecta; order Hemiptera; family Cercopidae; genus Prosapia; species Prosapia bicincta. The sequence continues at coordinate 4,025,394 of JBAIZL010000002.1, forward strand.
TAAACAACAATTTGAAGTCTTTTCCATGGGACTATATAAAGGAATATTTGTAAAGAAACTCAGCCTAAACACATTAAACAATTTTGAATTGACCTACATCTTACTTTTCAATAATTTATATTTAGCCCTACATGTTTTTTATAGTACCTGATCTTGTAAATATATTTTGTGCTTGTAAGTATGGTGTTTAGTGCAATTTGCTTTTCTTTTAAAATAATTACATCAAAGTGATTTAAGTCACATTCAAACTTATATGCAGCTGACTATTATATTAGGTACACCATTCTTGGCAATTATATGCATGTGCATAGTTCTACATTTTTTTAGAATAAATATGAGAAATAGATTTGTGTAATAATACTTATTCATACATTTTTATTCAGCATTACTTTGGGCTTAAAATGACTGTATAATTCATCTTAAGGAAAATGCCATTCCATCAACAAAGCTAAATATAATAATTTTTTCGTGTTAAAAAAACACATTGCATCAAACATACTAAATTATAACTTCAAGTTTTTAATATATAACCCTCATATTACTGTTCTGCACTTTATTCTGACCAGAGTGGTATATATTATATATTAACTTGAAGTTTTAATTACTTAGTTAATAATTAAACATTCATGTGCAAAACACATGATAACCAATTGGATCCGGTGGAGTATCAGGTGACGAAATAATTGGAGTCCAAAAGAATAAATATATTGCCTAATAAAGATAGATAGGGTTATAGGTAGGGGCATATAACTGTTTGCTAGATGTTACACGAATAATCATTGAACCTCATTTGTAGATGACTCAAATTCACCTTGTTCTCATTTATAAAAATAAAACGATTCATTGAAAATAATACAATCGAACGCAGTCAATCAAAAAACAGCACAAGCGAAACGTGAATATAAGCAAAATAAGTATAACATATTTTCAAAGTAGATTGCTACTTATCTCAACGAACATTAATTTTATTTTAGTTTCTTTTTATTTTATAATTACAAACAATATAAATATGCACATCCACAAATCAGAATAACAATATTAGGTGACAAAATAGAGAATGAATTTCTTTGCAACTTTCCATTTTCTTTTCTATATATGGTGTTGGAATATTGTTTTCATTTGTTACTTTTCCTACGTTTTTTTCAACGCTTGCATTGTGTTAAAGTTTCTGTTCCCTCTTATTTCTCATTGACCGTTTGCGTAACAAGGTTAGTTACCGTTAACCCAGTTTTTTTTATTAATTTTATTCTTTTCATACATTCCTAATCCTAGAGCCTTATTTCTGATATTGTGTGGTAACCATAGCAACCATTTATGTTTTACAATAGAAGTTTTTCATATAGATATTTTAGAAGTTCATTTCTAGTTATGAAAAGTTGACTCAGTGCTGGAAATTGATAGATTTCGAATCCGTCCTTGACCCCACCCTAAATTTTAATAATTGAATAAATGTTTCAAGAAACAGTACAAAATAAGGACGTTAAAGTTGGAACAGTTACGGCAGTTGCGCTGGAACTCGAAACGTACGGTTTAAATATAATCAAATGAATCTTCATCAAATGCTTTAAAGGTCCTAATCTGTCAAACAGTGTCTTGTATCTCACCAGATCATATTTAGAACAAAATTACATCTATCAATCAAACATTTAATAAATTCAATACAATATGCACAAATGTATAATTAAATTGTTTGCCATAAATTTTAAAATTATTTAAATGATTATTTATTGTTATAAATATAATTAGCATTGATTCACTTTGTTTAAATGATTCTTTCGTATTATCACAGATGCAACACAAACGTATATCTCTAAAGAGGTATCTTTATGTGTCTTGTTGAGAAATGAGAAACTTAACAATTCAAAGTAAAAACTATTTAACTCCCTTGTAAAATATATTTTTTCCTAAACTGTAATCTTAATAAAAATTATTTACAAAAGTATCAACATCATAAAAATAATAAGTAATAAATACATGTATTTCGAAAGTATATAAACAGAAAATTATAAATTATAAAAAAAAAAATTGTATTCGAACAGAAAATATTTCTGTAAAATATAAGCTTCAAATCGGGTATACAGGTATTGCATGGATTAATTCCAAGATACTTTTACGCATAGCTGGTTAATGTTAGATAATAGAGGTAAAACAAAAATATTCGTTTTAAATCCGATTGAATTACTTTTATAGAACTGAAAATCTCCGAACGACGAATTACTGCCTGGATGTATTGACAGTAGGTGAAAAGACTTCGGTTAAACTCCTCCATTGAACAGTTGACGCTTGATATTCCGAGGGCTTCCTTATAATCCGGGAAGACAAGGGAAACGAGGTGTTCGCTAAACAGTTTATAATAGGAGCGCACATTCTACTTTATTCTCTAAAGATTGATAGCATCAATAGTTCTATAAGTTTACTGTGAGAGTTATTTGTCTTGTTACGTCAGTGCTTATGAATTGAAAGAAAATTTCTACCTTAAAATTAATGAAAGGTTGAAGGTAAAAGATAAGAAATAAAATACAAAGATGGAGATTGGTGCAATTTATAAACGAAAGTTGATTATTACACTTAGATTAATTATTAAACAAATACTACTCAATATCAATTTCTCCAGAGGTCAAGATATAATTATATACTCCATTAAAATAATATGGCAAAAATAGTATTTATTACTAAAACTTAAAGAGGTGGCAGAAACGATATGGCAAATATATATATATATATATATATATATATATATATATATATATATATATATATATATATATATATATATATGTTTGTGTGTGTATAAGTGTGTGTATGTAAGCGTGTTTGTGTGTGTAAGTGTTTGTTGGTGTGTGTGTGTGTGTGTCTTTGTTGTTTGTGTGTGTGTGTGTCCATGGTGTGTATGTGTGTGTGTGTGTGTGTGTGTGTGTGTGTGTGAGCGCGCGTTTGTGTGAGTGTGTGTGTGTGTGTGTATATGTGTGTTTTTATGTGTAAGTGTGTCTGTATCTGACGAAGGTTTCTTAGAGCGGTAGAAAATACTTTGTCGTGAGTTTTTCAAATATTTATTTAACTTATAAGTTAGACAGTTTTTTTTTCAATCTAATAATAACCTTAAAGTGGGTTATATTAGAAGAAAAATATAAATAACCTGGCGATAAAACCCATGAGAATAGACATAACTTTTATATTAAATATAGAACAAAATTCCATATTAAATGTTTAACTTATTTCAAATAAGAAAAAACATTTAACAATTAGTGTCAATGAAAAATAAAATTGCATTTATATTACCAAAGTTTCGTGTAAACACTTTTGCTTTAATCTTTTTTTGACTAGCAACAACACAATGAAGCTAAGGAACTTTTTGAAAGTTTGTAAGTTATCCTGAACGTATTTATTTAATTTTGTTATTTCACCTACCCAATGCTGCTGTACTCTTAGATTGAATAAAAACAAACAACTAACATTGTATAACTCTAAGTAATGCTTTCCTCAGCTCATGATGGGCTTCTTTGGACAGAACTTTACTTGTGCCTGACCTTATATAAAAGTTAACAAATTGAGATCACTTGGTCTTACCTAACACACTATATAGGCCTATTTCAACCGTTTCTAGTTAGAAATGACCCATTTCCCAATTTATTGTAGCCCAATGTAGTAGATATTATTATATTCAACCTTAGAATTTCCTTCTCCAAAACCATATTCAACTTAAGCCCTCATATCCCTGAAACATACCTTGGATGTGTCCTTATTGCTATCTTGCTGTTATTAAAGCAAGAAAATTTTAAAATGTCGATATTCCCCGGTAAATATCGACAGTTGCGGAATAGTTTACTGTCCGATCAAATTGGCTTTTATATTACGATGCATTCGGACCTTCGCGAGTGTAAATGTCGAATAAAGCACAAATAAGTCACGGGGGGGGGGTGAGATTAGGGCTATTTGTGTTTGTCGATATTTACCTGCCAAGCTGTGAATGTATCATATTGGGAAAAAATATTCAATTTTTATTTATCAATGGTCTTTCAAGTAACTTGATATCGTAGGAAGATGGAAATATTTGCCTGTAGATAAAAATTGGAGTGTTTTCTAAGATAGAGTTATTTCAGGATTTAATAATGATATCCTCCTAAAACTTGTAGTCACAAACCTACGATTTTATAACAAAATGCCGGATAGGTCAATTTAACTTTTATTTAACTACAACTAAATTTTCAATGAACTAATTTGCTATTTAAAACAGCTTTTAAAACACATAACAAAAAAAGTAAAACTATCTAGTTCTATTTATATTTTGTTTATTTTTTTCAGAAAATATCTTTAACTACTGTTCGAAATAACTTGACGTAAATACAAAGTTGAATCAATGGATTAGCATAACCATTTCATTTTGAAATTATCATGCCATTCAAATACCAGGTTACCAAAGCCTTTACTTTATTTAGTTTCAGTTTCTTTTCAATTTGCTTCTTTTCTTCGGTCAAATCTTGTACAAAATTCCTTCTTGGTCATTTCTTGAAATCTTTGAAATTTTTTCCATTGGTAATGCTCCAACATGGCTGCTTGTACTCTTGCCCTATGTTGATAACCACTGTTTAGCTTCTGGTTTAGTTCAAGGAATTAAAAAATCTTCTGACTTTATCCCTGCTTCTAGCTATATTCGTTTATTCGTTATGTTTTCCTAATGTTAATAGTGTAATGCAGATTTTATACTTTTCCCACCTTATATTTGAAATATACCTATTTTTATTATACATGTTTGATAAACCGTTTCTCATAGCTGTCCACTATTCTATTACGAGCCTTCTGAGTAGTTAGTGGTGCATTAGTACCTACATTTAGACAGAAGCTGAGCGCTGCGGAAACTGTTACTGTCTTTAATAATACGTCTTCAATATCTTGTTATTTTTATTTAATCGTTGGTAATGTGTTATTACAAAAATAACTCATACCAAAGCTTTGTATAATTATAATAACTATATAGCCTATAACCTTATTTAGGCCTATATTTCGGATAAATGGTGTCTGCCATCTTCAGAGGGTTCTGCCTTATTACAAGAAATATATTTAACGAAACCAAATATCTTATTGATGTACTCTTTATTTTTTAGAATTAATTTCAAAACAGATTACTCTAAAATTAGCCTTTTCATTATTATCAGGGTTTGAACTGATCGTCTTTGTAAATTTCCATTACGAATATCTATATTGCATATTGATGTCCATAATAACCTCAGTCTTTATTGGGGTCAGGCTTTGTCATTGCTGCTTCTACTCTGATAATTTTTCAGAGTTTAATTAATCTGAAAATACTTCAAGTCAGATGTTTAACCCATGTTTTATCCACACTCCCAACTCATATATTATCACTCCTTCAATACGTTTGACTCTTTTGTCAACATTGAAAATATATATAAAATTGTACTTCCTTCCGAGTTATTTAACCAGCTTCGTAATTTTGTTACAACCCTATCTGAAAAATACATGCAAGTTGAATATGAAAAAGAAATTTTCTGAATATTTAATTTAGCGTTAACTGACATATTGTTTCCAAGACAATATCGTATTAATTGAGTTGTGTATAATTAAGAGGGTAGGTATGGGTTTAGTTGTATGTGTGTGTGTGTCTGTGTGTGTGTGTGTGTGTTTATATAAACATTCTCCACCTGGTAGTGTCATTATTGTTATTTCCTTTTCTGATTTGTGTTTGTGTATGTGTGTGTGTGTGTGTGTTTGTGTATGTGTGTGGCGCGCGTTTGTGTGTGTGTGTGTGAGTGTATGTTTATATAAACATTCTCCACCTAGTAGTGTCATTATTGTTATTTCCTTTTCTGTTTTGTGTTTGTGTATGTGTGTGTGCTTGTGTAAGCGTGTGTTTAAATATTAAATACTAATAATTAGAATATTTATTCTAATAAACCAAATACGCAGTAAGAATATAATGAACCAAATACGCAGTAAGAATATAATGAACCAAATATGCAGTAAGAATATAATGAACCAAATATGCAGTAAGAATATAATGAACCAAATATGCAGTAAGAATATAATGAACCAAATATGCAGTAAGAATATAATAAACCAAATACGCAGTAAGAATATAATGAACCAAATATGCAGTAAGAATATAATGAACCAAATATGCAGTAAGAATATAATGAACCAAATATGCAGTAAGAATATAATGAACCAAATATGCAGTAAGAATATAATGAACCAAATATGCAGTAAGAATATAATGAACCAAATACGCAGTAAGAATATAATGAACCAAATACGCAGTAAGAATATAATGAACCAAATATGCAGTAAGAATATAATGAACCAAATATGCAGTAAGAATATAATAAACCAAATACGCAGTAAGAATATAATGAACCAAATACGAAGTAAGAATAAGTATTAATTCAATCCAAGCAATCATTGTTCTACCCATCAGCTAATACTTCGTAGCTTGTATAATTACATAGTTAATACCATAATGCCTTATCTTGTTACAGTCACGTGGTGCTTCTGCGCCAGGAAGAAGGAGGAAGAAGGTAATTATTTTAAAATCCTTTTAAATTTTAATTGTAATTAAACTATTTTATTATTTGTATTAAAATCTACACATTACCCGAGTAAATATTACACACCGAAAATATTCGAACTACTACTTGACCGAGTAAACATTGCTGCCAAAGTCGGGAACACTATCATCACTGCTGCGAGTAAACACAAAGAGTGTTCCCCTCTTCGGCTGCAATGTTTACTCGGTCTGCTAATAAATAATTTTAAAGCGTGATTAACTCTCATACATTTGCTTTCGTCTCATAGTTTACTTCGAATGTTCAGTTTCTCCCCATTTACTTGTTTATTGTGAAAATATGTTTTTAGGCAGGCTATACGGGATGTTCTTGAGGCATTTCGATGTTTTTGCCCTTCTCGTTTCGGAAGTAGAAAATGAAGGAAATAATAAAACCAAAGCTGTTTAATAAATGATATAAGGCTTGAAGTGAAATTGCCACATGAGTTATGAACTATGCTCACTACAAACAAACTCTTAGGGCTATAAAATAGTTTCAAGGAAACTATTAGTTTGAATAAACTTTCTTAGACTTTACATGGATATATTTGCAGGAAATATAAAATCATGACTTTTAGGACTTTAGTTTTACTGAGTCCTTCGACAAAGGAGGATTTTTATGCAGAGCTATTAGACAAAATAATGTGAGTCAAATATTGACATTAAAATATTGTCAAAAATATGAGGAGTTATTCTTGTTTGTGTTTTATTTTAATTTATTTCATCTTCTACAAACACCACAGTAAAGTCGTTTCTTCTTATGAAAAAAAATAGATTAAGGGAAGTGTGCCTATATTGGACCACTGCCTAGATTGGACCATTAGGTTTTGAAGGTCTTTCGTTTGTTAACTCGCGCTTCTAGTGGTTGTTTGTTGTACTAATCACGCCATCTTAGTGTCGTTCAGAGTTTTGTAGTGATTGAATGTGTCGTTGAATTGTGAAGTGAGTTAATAGATTTACTAGTGGTTTGATCTAATTTTTGGCGTGAAGACTTCCGAAGCTTGCTAGCAAACAAAAACAAGAAGGTAATATTAGTTAGTCTTATAATAACCTGTATTTCTTTACGTTTATATAGATATAATATAAGCCAGGTTATTTTAATCTATGCCACACTATGCTGTTACGAATCCAAAATGGCGCATCTGCCTAAATTGGACCACGTTGTTTTTCCTTGGTTGGACCACTTTAAACGTGTGGTCCAATTTAAGACAATATAAAGTTTTATTATTTTCAGATGGCTATTCGGGGAAAATATGGAAAATGGAATGAAGAAGATATGGAGAGGGCAATAATGAGTTTCAATAACGGTGATATGGGACTGAATGCAGTTGCTAAATGCTACGGAGTTCCTAAAGCAACTTTAAAAAGGAGGCTTGATGGGAAAAATATTTATGCAACAGAAAGCAAGAAAATACTGGGAAGATTACCTGACTTGCCTCAAGAAATAGAAAATGATTTAGTTTCTCATGTTCTTCAATTAGAAGAAATGTTCTTTGGTGTTACTCGTGAAGATTTGAAAAAGCTTGCCTTTCAGGTAGCTGCAGAAAATGGCATAGAGAACAGATTTGACAAAGAAAAGAAAAGTGCAGGGGATAAATGGTATTATAAATTTATATCTCGACATCCTGAGTTAACTTTAAGAACTCCAGAGCCAACTTCAATTGCACGCGCTTCTGGGTTCAACAAACAGGCAGTGGAAGACTTTTATACTAAACTGAAATCAATAGTGGACACTAATGGCATAGATGCTATGACATTGTACAATATGGATGAGACAGGTCTTTCTACAGTCCACAAGCCTCGAAAAGTGCTAGCGCAAAAAGGGAAGCACCAAGTTGGCGCAGTAACAAGTGGAGAAAGAGGCATAACAACAACTGGGATATTTTGCCTGAGTTCTGGAGGGTCATTCATTCCTCCCGTGCGGATTTTTAAACGAAATAGATTCAAAAACGAGCTGAAATATGGTGCTCCTCCTGGAACAGCATTCGCGTGCTCAGAAACTGGCTGGACAAACAGTGAGATATTTGTCCAGTGGCTAAAACACTTTGTTGCCTTTACAAAACCATCAATAGAACAGAAAATACTTTTACTATTAGACGGACATTCAACGCATACAAAAAATATTGATGCCATCAATTATGCTAGGGATAATGGCATTATAATGATGTCGTTTCCAGCTCATGTTACTCATAAAATGCAGCCGCTGGATGTTAGTTTTTTCAAGCCACTGAAAACATATTACAATGAAGCTGCAGATAAATGGTTGAAAACAAATGTCGGTCAAAAAATTACACAGTTTCAAATTAGTCAGCTAGTGGGCGAGAGTTATGGAAGAGCTGCAACTATTTCAATCGCCATAAATGGCTTCAAAAAATGTGGCATTTGGCCGGTAGACAATTCAGTGTTGGATGATTCTGAATTCGCTCCGTCTTTCCTGTCCAGTGCAGCGAGTTTACAACTTGAAGTGCCTTCCACCTCCTCTCAGTCTGATTTACCTTATGAAGTTGGATCAAAGACATTGGAGCGTGATTTACCTACAAATCAAGCCTTTAAGTCAGTAGCAGAAATATCCCCACTTCCTGCAGTAAATGACTTAAATGGGAAAAGAAAACGCAGAACTACTAGTACAAAAGCTATTGTATTAACTAGCACCCCTCACAAAGAGCAAATTGAAAAATGTAAGGGCGAGAAGCACCAAGAATCTCTTAGTCGATCTAGGAATCCAAAACTACCTCGGCGAAAGCTTCAGCTGACTAGAGAAAATAAAAGCTGGTATTGTTCCCTTTGTGAAACAGAAGAACAATTGGCAATGGTTCGGTGTACAAGCTGTAGAAACTGGCACCATGAAAAATGTGCTAATATCTCTCCTAAACAAAAAATGTATTCATGCATCAACTGTAAATAATAAATTAGATTTTAATTTTTAGGTTTTCATGTTTTTTATGTTTATTTATTACGTGTACAAAGATATATATATATATATATATATATATATATATATATATATATATATATATATATATATTTATAATTTTTATGAATTCAGGTTTTAAAGTTTTGTCAAATAATTAATAGCCAACCTGAATGCCATTAATGTTTTGGTTTTATATTGTTTTAAATTAACACCTAATAAAAAAAATTTGTATTTTCTTAAAAAAAAATAGTTTAAATTTTAATTTCTATAAGAATGTATTACGATGTAATAAACAATAGCTTTGTTTAAATATTTTACACCTCGTTTCCTGTTCCTCAATTCTTGTAACATTTAGGCTATAATTTTGAAGTGGTCCAATTAAGGAAAACAGTGGTCCAACTAAGGAAAACAACTTTTGAATATGGTTTTTGACACTAGTTCAATTAATTGCATACCACTGTTCTATTTTTTACACAATTTTTAAGAGGGTTGAAATTTCCGAAAAAAAAGGTTTTGTGAATCTAATAATAATGTTTATATTATTTTTCATGTTGTTATGATATTATTATAGACCATTTTTCTTAAGTGGTCCAATATAGGCGCACTTCCCTTATGTACACATAGCACGTATAAACATACATTGGACCTCTCTACTGTTGAACTTACCCGTTTTCAAATTATTTCCAAAAAAATAGTTTCTCACAATACTTTAAAATATAATCTAGGCATTCGTGAAAAGGTTCAATATTGACGATCAAATGAAATTTAACTTAATTGCCATATTTAAAGTGTCATTCAATTCAATCAATAAGTTTTGGATGAATATAAAACTCAAGTTGTTTTATTTGTTATAGTGGAGGAAGTAGACTGTGACGAAGTGATTGACACTGCACAAGGGCCTAGCCACCAATCATTCGGTAGGTAACAATAATCTATTTTTTCTCGTATCAGTTTATCACCCCAGTTTATAAGTAATTCTGGTAAATTCTTATTAGCCGCAAGTATAAACATACAGTACTTTGGACCTCTTTAATGCTAAACGTATGTGTTCCTGAATTATTCCCAAAAGCATAATTGATCACATCACTTTGAAATAGAATCTGGGACTTCTTGAAAAGGTTCAATATTGACGATCAAATGAAATATAAGCTAATTTTCATATTTAAAGTGTTATTCAATTTAATTAATATTTGTTTTGTATGAAGTATTTAAATGGTTTTATATGTTATAGTGGAGGAAGTATATGTCGAAGTGATGGACACAACACAAGGGCCTAGCCATCGACCATTCGGTAAGTAGCAATGATCTATTTTTTCTCGTAACAATTTATTACCACAGTGTATTAGTAATGCCGGTAAACCTTATTAGTCGCAAGTATAAACGTACATTGAACCTCTCTAATGTTAACCTTGTGTTCTGAAATTATTCCCAAAAAAATAATTGCTCCCAATACTTTGAAATAGAACCTAGGACTTCTTGAAAAGGTTCAACATTGACTATCGATTGGGATATAGCTTCCTTTTTATTTTTAAAGTGTTATTAAATTTAATCAATATTTGTTTTGTATGAAGTATTTAAATGGTTTATTTGTTATAGTGGAGGAAGTAGATGTCGAAGTGATGGACACAACAAAAGGGCCTAGCCATCGACCATTCGGTAAGTAGCAATAAGCTATTTGACTTATACAATATTTTAACAATTTATTAGTATACAAGAAGTACTGGTAAACTGTTATTAGTATAAAGTCCATTACAACTTCTTTCTGATGTATGATAACTCGTTATCTTTTATTTTAAGTTTTTCATCTCTGCTGTTATGGCCTCAATCCATATTTTTATCAAATGTTCTCGTCATTTTATTTTAGAAAGAAATTGTCATTCACCGTCTTTGTATTTTGAATTGTTATTCATCAATTACGTAATAATGTTGAATTATGCTTCTTGGATTACGCTTTTAAATACTGTGTGTTTCCTAACCATATGAGAGAATTTATATAATTTATGTGAGAGATATTGCCAATTCTAAGTTTCACCAGTTGTATTAATATGAACACGACTTTGGTTGCAAAAAATTAAAAGAATAAGACAACTGAACTGTTTACATTAGAAGACTGTAAATTTATTACACATGAATAACCAACTTGTTGCCCATTTCAGAGACTTGCGACGATACTTATACGATGTGCTACATGATACTCTTAGAAACGTTACAAGCTTTTGGATATCCCAGATTAAAGCTCACGCCTACTCCTGACGTCATTCCCAAGGAGGATAAGGAGGAACGGGACAGCGTTACACAAACACCAGCATTATTATCCGCAAGTGATTCTGCGCTCTACCCATCCAAATTACGAGATCCTGCTTCACGCAGGACTCTGTCCTTTTGTAAGTAATCTTTATTTCCCTTAATACAGTTTGTTTATTAGTATAACAGAAAATCAATCTATATTTTTTTTCAGATTAGTTTCTTAAACCCTTTAAGTTTTGCTGTAATTGTAAAGTAGGAGAATTTCTGAAATTTATTTTAATTTCATTTATTAATATGTTGAAAGATTTCAGTCTTTCTTTTCCAAACCATCTTTAAATTTACTTTTTTCCTTCATTTTGCTTTTCATACAAATAATTTTTTTATACGTACATATATATATATACATATATATATATATATATATATATATATATATATATATATATATATATATATATATATATGTATATATATATATATATATATATATATATATATATATATATATATATATATATTTATATTTATATTTATATTCCAAACATTTCCTGTGTTTTCATTCATTTGAGTGTACCTATCTGGAGACAGTTTCCTTGTAAACAATGAAAGCCTTCGTCAAATTCATTCTTCTTTACTTAGTATTACTTTTTTTCATCCAGCCAATAGTTCTTGCTTCATTTCTTATTTAACTCGCTCCATGTTGCAGCAAACTCAATTTAAAATACATATAGGCATCTTCTCTTTGTTGTAATGTCGAGTTTTTCTACACTTAATATTAATTCAGTGTTTTTAAAGGTAGAAGTAACACATTTCTTCTTTAACTAAATCAATCTTATGCTACCATAAAATCTTTTTTATTGTTTAATTGTAGCAATTTATTACACAACATTGCTCATTTTTAGTTTCTGCATTTACTTCATTTTCATCTGACAACCATGATTCGTTCTACTTATCACAGTCAGAAACCTAATAGCATTATAGTTTATTATTATAGACATATTACTTATAATATTCTCGTGATTTCTTTCTAGCGTAACATCACAGCATTGTACAATTTTATGTACTTTATTAAGTTAATATCAATAATCTAGCGGCCATCTATTAAAGGATAAATTGAAAACAACATCCTTGACCTGTTTTTATTTTTAAAACTACGATCTACCTATCTGCCTAATCACATATATCTCTGCCTATCTACATATCTATCTGTCTACCTATCAGCTGCCTATATATCTATCTTTTTACCTATCTAATTAGCTATATATCTACCTATATGTTTGTCTATCTATACATCTACTTATCTATCCCCCTACCGGGGATGTCTGTAAAATACGTTAAAATGAAATATATAAATTACTGTTTACTCTGCAAATGTAAAATGGATTTAGGCATTTTTAAAGATTACACTTTTAATTTATTTTACTAAGTTAAATGGTTAAGACGAATTCTGTTTTCTTTTTTTCAGAAGCCACGTTCTGGCTTAATGGTTTGGATCGGCTTCTGGTGGAGGTAAGCACATATTTATATCACGGTTATATACACAAACTTTGAAACCAATTATGTTTAAGCACCCGAATAACTCTCTCAGCTTAAGTGAGCACATCAAACGCGGAATTCACTAAATTTCCCTGCATTTTATTGACTAGGCTTGAATTTTACTCTCTTTCGGCAGTTCCTTATATTTTACGATTCTCTCTTGTAGCCTATTTTGTATAACCTCAAAGAACCTGTACACATTAAACATTCACCTGAACTTTGCAGAGGACGTGCTTTAAACCAAGAACAGGTGGAAATTTTGCTGTCACTGCAATGAATTCGTCATTATCAGCATATTCAAGTATTTTCCAATACGTCTACACCAGAACATGGACGGATTTACAGGTTTTATTCTCGGGTGAACTAGATACCTCGGGAGGGGGGGGTGTCAAGTGAGTCTGGGCTAGGTCTACTCCTACCTTAAAAATAGAGAGCATTTAAACAATAGAGAGCTTGTCGACAATGAGCCAGCATCCAAAAACTTAACATTATAATGCACATGTTTTAAACTACTTTTTTTTATTAGGTTAGGGTATGGTATTCAACCTTGTGTTTCTCATAGAAAAGAAATCGGCGGCTATTAGATCTAAAGCTTTGCCGAATTTAAATATTTTTCTAATTCTGCAAAGACGTAAGTCCAAAAATAAGCCAGGTTTTATTTCTATGAGAAACATAACGTTGAATACCAAACTTCGTCTGAAACAATTTCTAAAATTTAATATTTAACACCATTACTCGTAACATTAAAATTACATTTCATACTTTTCTTTGAACTTGCAGTCATATTTATAAAATAACTCGCTATTATCAATATAACAACTGATATTGCCAAGTAAGTTTCTTGTCAGCACTATTATCATTACTGCAGTATTTATATGACGTCAGTGTAAGCTATTGATTATAAAAAAGTAATATAACAGTTCAGAAAATTAGGCGGATGGCAATGCACCTACTTGCCGCCTCCTATTAACTCCGTCCATGCTGACCAGAAGAGCGAATACAACTATACTTGAATCGTCTCCTCACTCTCTGGCCTACGGCCTTAATTCTAGCGCTTATGGCTCGTACAATACAAACTATGAGCCAAAATATGAGCTTCACTTGTGAAGGTGTAGTTATAGTGTTATATTTTATGCGGGAAAAGTGTTATGAAGTTTATCGAAATAGTCACATAGCCTACCTTACTATTTATTTTATAGATTTTTTTAAAATAGGAAAGAATAAATGTAATGAACATTTTAGGGTTATGAATAAATATTACATATTGCAGATTATTCATAGTAGGTACAATTAACTCAGCCGGCCACTTGTTCACATGTAAAGTTTAACCTTTTGCATTTACCTTTTTTTACTGAATAGGCCTACTAGTGAAATGTGCTGTTTTAATTTTTTTTAATAATCTACGCGAACTTCAATTCTTAAAATAAGCACTGATTTGTATTGAAAATGCTGTTGAAATTAATTTAAAATCATGTTTAATATTTTCTTACCCAGATCGCTGAAATGAATATCCACCCCGGATAAACGTTCTTCATCTCGAACAATCTTAGAAATTTCATCTTTCGACGCAATCTTATCATAGTCTCTTGAAGAACAGGGTCATTTCAGGTAAAAATGAACAAAATACAATTATATACTTGAACAATTAATTGGATTACATGTTTGCCAATTATAAATATTTTTATTTAAGTTTTTAAAGTATTATAAATTATCTTGGGAATTATTTTACGCAAAGTAAATATTTACTATAAGCAGTGGTGGATGGTGAAATTGAGTTTTATATGTTATATTTTTTAATATAGAACACATTATATGAAGATGAGTACGTTTAACTTTATAAGATTTAAAGCTATTCTAAAATTATTCACTTTTTCCTTCTTTGAATAAATTTATCGTCCTGTCCTTCAAAACCGCAAATTTGCTACCACACGCCGCTTAGAGTTCAATGTTTTCTTGAAGTTATTTTTAATTAAAATCTTTGTCCAGATCCGTCAATCTCTAAAGATTTTGTAGGACAGGCAAAATTAGTGTAATTTTGATGTTTTATTAAACGTTTTTTGTAAATTATTAGAAGCAATATAATCTAATAAACTAATAGCACCCGGCAGTGGCTAGACACCTACGCCAAAATCAATGCTCTTAAATATGAGATATACTTTGGCAAAACATTTATACGATGAACTAAGTTTCTCAAAGTTATCAAAATTTGGTTGTATACTGTCAAAACACATGACTAGATAATACATTTGTTGCTCTTTGCGGGAGTATAGTCTCATGGATTGTTACGTCACAAACTTCCTTAGCTTCGCTTTCCTCCGCATTGTTCGTCTGTCGCTTTCTTGCTAATCTATTGGCGGTTTCTGGAGGCGAATCAACATTATTTCACTCTATATAACTTTTATCTTTTTTTTTTTTTAAACCGGCAATAGCACTTTGAGATGCTATTGTGTCTGTCTCTCTGGGGTACGGCGTCCCGCCTAGCCTGGAAAGCGCGGTAAGTCCCAGCCGGCGTCTGGAGGGCTAGACAAGCTGTAGCGATCCCTGGCAAGTGGCTTGGGATCACGGGCCCGCGACCATTCAGGGCTTCGGGGCTTCATTGCCAAAAATGGTACCACGGGTCATGTACTCAGCCCACGGAGGTTCTGTCCTCCGGGTACATGGATTGAGGAAAGGTTTCGTGGGGGTAGTGGTTTCACATGCTAGGGTAGACTCTCCGTTTTCTTCTTATAATGTGTATTTCCGGGAGGAGGATTAAAGTCGCGAGGCTAGGTATCCTCCTGCCACTCTCTTCTTCTTCTTTGTTTATTTTCTACTTTATCTGTCATTTCTATTATACACATCTCAGCACACTGTCTGTCGCTCTCTCCTGAATTATGCTATAGTAATCTCTTATATAAATTTCTTAAAGACTATAGTAAAGTCTTTTATAAAGGAAATACGGTTGATAAATGAATGAACAAATATTTATTTTAATCACAGCAAATTGTATAATTAATGTAAACTTTGCCGTAATTAAAATAAATATTTATTTACTCGTTTATCAACCGCATTTTTCTTCATAATCAAATTACCGGTTGAATCGTTACCTCAAAATTTAATAAAAATTAGGAAAAAGAAGAGCACTTTTTGCCATTTAATGAATGGAATTGTTGATAAAAGCAACGTATCCTAATATTCCGTAAATTAAAATTGAAAAATATATTTCGAGTTCTTACTAATGGAATCATAATGTCAGATTATTAGAACGAAGGCTCATCTATGGACTACCTGCAAATATATAACCCTCCCACCACAGGGAATGGCCCCAAGACATTGTTTAAAATAAACAGAAATATGTATACATGCAATGTTAATATCCGTAACAATAAAGAAAATGAAGAAATCAATTAATATCATGAGTGAAAATGAATTTCGTATTTAAATTTCATCCGTGAATAAATGTTCGTGACACATATACCAAATCTACAATAAATGAGTTAGAAGTCTACACCTCATATCACTTTACATTATTACGTCATTAAATTAATGGAAATAATTTATCAATAATACATCACATCACAAATACAAACTATCTGATGCACTACGACTATAATCTACAACTTTCTGATAACCCTTTTTATATGTTGGCCTTATACTCTATGTGTTAACGTGTGTTTCAACAGTTCGTACTTAACTTTCTTGTTCTAATTTAACTCCATAAAACTCTAGAAAAGGTTTTTGAAAATCTACACGCGAGGGAAAACCTTTTATAACATTTAACAAATGTGAAGTTTTGGAAGAACAATTATAGAATAGCCAGCCAAAATTTGAGGTAATAATATAACTATGGTGGTTATATATATATATATATATATATATATATATATATATATATATATATATATATATATATATATGTGTGTGTGTGTGTGTGTGTGTATAACGTTGTTTACAACACAATCATAAAAAATTTTACAAAATAACGTGTTCTCATTTTTGGCTTCACAGAGACTTAAAATACATCCCTTTAGAGGTAGTGAAGAGATTTAAATTCTCCTAGTGTAGAACCGTTCTCAGAAGTAATTCTACTATTGGAAGGCGAAATTTCTATTATTGGGTCGTGATCTTCACTTATCCATTTGGATGGTGGTGTGTAATTTTCTAAAGCCGCCACAGTGTGACTTAACTTCTTTTCTTTTGGATTTCGGAAAATGGTAACGGTATAACTTCTTCACGCCCTCGGTCGATGTTGGCATCCTTTTATATTTTCGGAGAACCACAATAAGGATCTACCTTACCCATATCGAAGTCAAACAATTTCGATATGACTTACTAACGATATGTTTTGAAATAATGCAAGAATATGTTGGAGCTACACCGTACACCATATAATTTTTACGCCGTTGCCCCAACACCAAACCTCCCATAGAAAATAAAAACGTGACATCAAAACGTCAAAATTTTTTATATTTTCCATTTTCCCTATAACTAAAAATGTTGTGTACCTTGTTTCTTAAAAAAACATAAGTGCTTAATTTAGTATGTTTTTACGGTAATGGGTGAATATGTAGCTATAGAATATTAACGATATTTCTAAAAATTAACTCTTACTGAAATTAAGAAATGAAAATGGTTTGATAATTAACATTGTATAACATAAAATAAATGTTCCATTTTTATTCAACTTAGTTTAAAATATAGTCAATAAATTTTGATTTAGCTTTGTTTGGCTATAGTTTTATTTTGATTTAGCTGCCACCAGAGCCATCGAAATATTTCTTGCTTCACCACCGGCCTAGGATCGGTCATTTTTTGGTCTCTTCATCAAAATTCATAGGATGCAACCAACCCGCTTCCGTGCCACGGACAAGTACATCCCGGGGAACGGAAATACGCCATTTGCAAAATGGGTTAGCGACAAAACGTAATGAAGATTTTAACAAAGCAAATAGAACAGAGCTAAAGATGTTGAAGTTTAACAGCATTTAGAAACTAATCTACAATAAATTCTTTCGTGGTGTAAAACATTATCATAAAGATTTCCTCCCGGGGTGTACTGAAGAGGATGGAGGGCACATAGGAAAGAAAATATTAGTGAAGAACAACCAGAAAAAAATGTGAAAAGGTCCGACCAGGCGAAAAATTTTAGTAAACGGTCAAGTAAAGCAAAACATCGAAATTCCAGTATTAGTCAGGAAAATCCGCACATTAAGATCAAATGAAGAAGCATGTCCAAATTCTAGTATGACTTGTCTAAAAGAGCGCGATAAAAAACTGTTGTAAAAAGAAATACAATTTTTGATTATTTAGTGTTATTATTTTGTTGGTTTATTTATCTTCTGCACTATATCAAATCTGCCAATTACATATAAATGTACGCCACCTACATTATTATCAAAGATATTAAATGCCATTATTAGTATTATTATCAAAGACTATGAATTCGTTAACATGACTTCTTGAAAACCCAAAGCTATTGAAATTTAGTTTTCCAGAGGATGTGTTAACGGTCTTATAGAATTTTATAATGCTAGAAATGTAGCTGGTGAAATGTTAAACTACATTATTGTTTATGCATCGTTACTTTGAACGAATAATGGAACCAACCATATTTCAAAATCAATTCCTACTTACCACAAAAAAATTCATTTTACTTACTTTGTATTAAATAATTACAAATAAAATATACAAAATAACTTTCACTATGCGTTAAAACTGCTGTTCTACCCCATAACCCATAACCTAAAATGGTTTATGTACTATTATCACTTATATTAATATATATATATATATATATATATATATATATATATATATATGTATGTGTGTGTGTGTGTGTGTATATATATGTGTGTGAGTGTGTTTGTGTGTGTGTGTATGTGTGTGTGTATATATATGTGTGAGTGTGTGTGTTTGTGTGTATGTGTGTGAGTGTGCGTGAGTGTGTATGTGTGTGTGTGTGTGTGTGTATACGTGTATTTATAAAATATCAGGAACCGTTTTACGATTGGTTCATACTCTGATTGAGTACTAAACTGTAAATATTATGATTCGCGTATGTCATGAACTGTAATTTGGTAAAATACTTTTAGCCACTCCTTCTTTCAACCCTAGGTAATACGTTATATAAAAGTTCCATCAAAACGGAGATGCCCAAGCCAACACAAACGTAATCAATTGTTTGTCTGTGTCATGGCAAATACGGGTCTAATTTTACTCTCACAATTTTGCAATCACTCCTGGTATTTGCTATTCCGTCAAATCTATTTAGAACATTTGCAAAACAGTCAACTTTTTATTGCTTGATTCTAATGACTATTTATATCAAACCTTTGAGTCTTTTCCCTAAACCAAAATTTCTTGTTTTCGATACATGAAAGTATGCGGGACGATAATTTATCTGTCCTCCGAAAAGAAAATTCAATATCAGATCTTGTCGATAAATATATGTGATTTTTTTTGTAGATATTCAAAGGGCCGATAATTCAACCGTCTTTGATTAATTTACACGGAATGTGCTTATTTTGATGTTTATGAATAAAAAGGGCAATGTTTCCTTAATTCTATTTTATCATAGATTTAATACATTTCCTATATATATGTATATATATATATATATATATATATATATATATATATAACACGTTTTCTTGTTTAATAATTAAAAACAACACAGGTTATTCAAATACAAGAATATTTATTATTTTATATCCAAAGCTTTTCGTTGGCAAACAGTACCAACATCATCAATTTTCATTCCTGATGATGTTGGTACTGTTTGCCAACGAAAAGCTTTGGATATAAAATAATAAATATTCTTGTATTTGAATAACCTGTGTTGTTTTAAAATATATATATATATATATATATATATATATATATATATATATATTATGAAGTTAATATATTACTATTGTAAGTAATTTTATCCACCAATAAGTGCAATGATTTTACCTTGTGTGATGAGGCGCCTTTCGGTCACTTGACCATTGTGGAATCACAGTGATTCGACAATGATCAAGTGACCGAAAGGCGCCTCATCTCTCAAATATATATATTTAATATGCCTGTGGAAGAAATGATTTATTATCCTGTGTTTATATCATAATTTGTTATTCTAAGTAGCAAGGTGTTCCAGCAATATGTAAAATGGCTTTGTTTCTCACCTTCAGTATGAGTTTCCATGTATATTGATATTCAGTGTCTACTTCAAATTTTTCTGGGTGTAAGCTTGTGAAAATTACGTTTTCGATACTGGGACTCATTTTTCCTTTTTCGCTAGATTGACAACAGTCCGTGACTCAACAAAATCAATCCTGTCCACGGAATGCCTCCAGTTTATCACTATACCTCTTACTTATACCTTCTTTAATAACTAACATTCTCTTATACTTCACTTCACATCGGATCCCTTCTAGTCACATTTTTGTGACTCCATTAGATAACAGCCTTTCTCACATACACGACCTGCACGTGTAATCATAGACGGGTTAACCATAATAGAGAATTCTATGTCCTTTCAATAACCCTAACTATGTATAGATCCTTTCCTAACACTCGTGATCCGTCAGTCTTAGTGGTGTGTAGTATTTGAACCGCTATCACGTAAAACATCCTCAGTATGAAGTTATTGCTGCCTCGCGCACTTTTGTCTCCTCCAGGATCGCAACCTTACGGAGCATGAGGCGCTGACAGTTTAATATCCTGAGAGTAACTAAATCACTTCTTCTATTAGAATCTTACTTATATCACTCTCTTTGTCTATCTTACTCTGAATGCAACTCTGCAAGATTAATACAAGAGTCTGCGACTACTAATTTCCCCAAGAGCTGTAATTTAATTTAAATCCACTTCTACAAATTGTAAAGGAAACTGTTTGTACTTATAGTTTTCCTAAGAAAATTTCCTAACATTCGTTTAATAAAGAAAAGGTTTTACTCGTTTCGCAACAAATCATATATATTCAGGTTTATTGTTAATTTTAAAACTTTACCAATGTAATACTTTCAAAGTAGTTCCGATTCAAAAAAAAGTATGTTTGCCAAAAAGCCTTAATTTAAAAGATTTCATTAAATACCAATTTAGGATATTATCTTTATTTAATTTATTTGTTTGAGACAAAACGAAAACAATTTTTCTCTAGCCTACTTGGACGCTGGACAGGAATATCTGGTATACAGTACTGAAGTATGAGGGCTACTACTTTTTATTACTAATGGAATTAACGACATAAAGTGGAAAATTGTATTATCAAACGACGTTTATTATTTCTACTAAATATTTTAAATATTTACTGTGATTTAATAACAATAGTAAATACGAGGTATCGTAATACACGAAAACCTCTAAACTCAAATATTTTTATTCTAATTTGATTGCGTTCTGATGAGAATAAAAATATTAGTGTTTATAGGTTTTTGTATATTATTTATTAGAAAACGCCTAACGTAAACCAATTACAGTTACTTACATAAACACAACGCTAAACGTTATCTTGTCTTTAAATGATTCATCTAGTGTTGGGGTTTTTCATTGCATATGACATCCGGTTCTTGATGACGATGCCCCTGGGGTTAACGAAAAGCTTGAACGTAATACAGTTAAAATAACAATAATATTATAGTGATTATTTACCAATAGGAAAACGTTCAGTGTTATGAATTTTATGCCAGAAATTGAGTAAAAATTATTGTAACACCGATGTACAGCCTATTCAACCTAATGTCAATGTATATATATATTTATATATATATATATATATATATATATATATATAAAGAGAGAGAGAGACAGAATATATGTAATATATATACATACAGACATGTATTATATAAATTATTTAAAAAACAATTTCTTGAAAAGTGGGAATTCCTCTTCATTCTGGAAGAATAGGTTTAACGTTAAAACTATAACGTTAAAACGTGATAAATTTCAAGCCCTTGGAATAATGAAGCCGACGCTATAGAAAGTTGAAAAGAACTCATTAAAGCAGCTTTGGGATTCCTTTACATGTGGTTAAAATGCCTTCATTACGTTCTTCTATTTTTATAGAAGTCTCCAATATGTCTCTGGAGGCGTCAGCTCCGCTAAAATATTAGAAACAAGACGAAAGAGAGAGATAGTCGCGGTCGTTAAAGTGACTGAAATTGCACATGAATAAAATGAAGGCAGGCGGCAGAAATGCCTAATCGACAAATAATAACAGTGTTTATCATTAAATAAGTCTCGGGAAAAATAGGCACAAGTTTATGTTAAAAGTATTTGGAACTGATTAACACTTACCCTAAGCTGAACAAAGGGGTTACGTGCACGGTAGGTTTGATGTCTTCTGGACTTCTGCAGCAGGGCCCTGGGTGGAGTGGTGATGGTCAGACGGCTCGTGCTGTAAAACTTAATAAACGGGGTTCAATTCTAATGTTATTCACAGTTGAATAAGTCTTTAAATAAGCGCGAGCGACTCCGTAGCGACGGCTTGTAACGGCGAGGTTAAGGCGCGTTCGAACACGGCACTTGGCTTAAAATAATCTGCACTTTCGCGGTTAACGAACATATAAAACAGGTACAACTCGAAACACTTAAATTTATACATGCGCGGGGCGAACTTAAAGTCCACGAGGTTGACTAATACGTTTAATACCCGCAACGGACGTGCTGGTCTGTTCGCGGCAAGCAGGAGACTGGGGAGAGGAAACTGTGTGTTAGGTGGGGGTTGGGCGCGCGGCAAGGGACAACGTGGTCTTAAACTATCGACGATAAACCAAGATTGAGCTATCGATTAGACAAGGCACAGGCTGATTAAAGTCGATACTGGAGCTGTTTAATCTAGCAAAGCTGACTCCAACAGTCTCAATACAACAAACTTGTCCACATTACTATTTATCATAGTATAATTTTATTTTCACTGTAAAATTATGTAGACTATATCGCTCACATTAGCAACATAACGCAAATAACGACACACCAGAAATATACTGTGAATACAAGAAAACAATGCTTTGACTTTCGTTGGGGTTGACAATTCAACAATTACTAAATATTATAAACTATATTTTTGTGTGATAAAACCATAATTAGTGAGAAATTTACACTAATTAATAGATTTAAGCCTAATGTCTTAGTTTTTAATACCTTTGTAAGACCAGTATTACGGAGAAAAATCTTCTTATCTTTAAAAGGCTATTGTTTAGTTATAAAAACAAATTTTCATAGTTTGTAATTTAGTAATTAAAAGTTATTATAATAATTATTGAATAAATATAAATTGTTAATTGTAAATTGTTAATCAATAACTACTTCAGTTAATATTAACATAGTAATTTCATTTAAAAACAGAATGAGTTTATTGTAAAGAAAATTGCAGCACGCGTAACCAATCTTGTCACTCTTTATGAGATTGGAAATATAGTTTGTAGAGGATAAATATCAGCTGTCACTCGGGTTTTAGGGTCAAAAATTTAAGAAACTTCTATGCACTAAAGAAACATTTTTATAATAAAATGTAGGGTCGTTATTCTCTACAGAAAGAAAAATTATCTCCCAATCTTAATACTGGCTCTATTTGGTCTCTTTTGCTATTCTTCTCATGTGATACTTGACTAATATCCCTCTGTATAATTATGATAAATATTATATACAATTCATATATAAATTCATATATACGTAAATGACAAACTGTTTCAATAATGAGCGGGAGAGAGAGGGGGGAGAGAGATTGTTGGAAAAAATAACATCATTGTTGAATAATCTAGAAATAACATGTTTACTGTCTCCATAAAGTTGAAAAAGTATTTTGTACTCAAAACGGATGGCGTTAAAGTATACATAATGCTTAGGAAGTGGGATGCGGTTATACAGAAGAGCTCAGGGAGGCTTAAACACTGTGTTATAAATATAAGGGTTAAATCGATGGATTCCTAAAATATCTATTTTAGGTAACAGTTCGAGATTACGAATTTTAGTGGTTATCAACAGGTTTTCAATGTAATAAAGTATTGTTGTAATGGGCCAAATATTTCCAACAGACTAGCAAAATAAGGATTTTAAAATAAGTGTTGTTGTTACACTGGTTCTGAGATAAATATATTGCATAATAATAACTTCGTAAGCGATCAAAAATTCTAATAATTTCTTTATAAAATCGTTCAGGACTAGCTTACACTTCAGAATTAACGTTTACTGAGCGGAACCGACTAATATATTTCCATGTTAGATGTTCACACGACTTGCCATAAACCACCTTTTAAAGAACCTGCCATTTTACAACGAATATTTCTTCCACTGGCTACAAAATGATAGCTATTAAGGATACAATGTATAACATTTCAAGGACTTCAACTGCAACAATTTTGGTGTAATTCTGTGACAGACTTGGAGCGCACAAAGCAGAAGTTATGATAAATTGCATTCAGGTGACTAACTATAGCAGTCCAGTGATCAAGAAGCAAAGTTTATTAGCGCGTTTCAACTACATGCGTAAACCTGAAACTTTCAGTCTTGGTAACATAAACTAAAATTAAAGTTAAATGCAGTGGTAATAATTACCCATATCTTCACTGAAGAATTTTCACTGAGACGACGTTTTCTAAACGTCGATATGGATACCGTTGCTAGGGGGAAAATATAAGACAACAGTTTTGGCATGAGTGGGAGGAGTAATAAACTATCAATTGCGTGAAAACAAAAGATTTAAGGCCATCCTAAATCGGAGAGCAATATATTTAAAAGATGATCTGTTGGTAGTCACAGAGAAAAAATATTTATTAAATGCCGAAAATGTGTAATAAGGTACACTAAGTTCAAATAACGATGATTTGTTTAGATGTAAACAATGTCATCAACCAAATTTTTCAACGTGCATGTATACATTTGGTAATCCTAAATTAAAATACATTTTCATTATTTAATCGGTAAACCATTTGATATTGCTTGTTTTACACAATGAAAGAACTGTCCCAACCATAACCACCCAATCATATTACCACTAGGTACTATCATGTATGAAACGACGTTTCTTGTATGTAACCTAAAAGTATTCTTCATATATTACCTTAGATTGTAACGACACATGGTAGCTCTTCCTATAAATAAATATCTATGTATTTTATATATTTAACCTTAATGATGTAACAATATATAGTTGTTTCCCTATTAATACATTTCTCAACAATATTATCTTATAAGTAATACAAGCTCAAATATCAACAGGGAATTAAAGATTATACTAACTCAAGAAAAAAGAAACGTTACATAGGACCTACTACAGTCACGAATGTTGAAGGAGATTTGTTATTTATAAAAAAATTGTACAATATAAATACGATTTAAATTTAGCGTTACAATACAGACATTATTACAATCAAATGTAACTGACAATGGCAATCAAATGACATTATAATCATTGTCACAATATTTTGAAACAGAAACGAACTCTGGATTCAACTTCGTCATGATTAAATAATAACAACATAAACCTACAACTGGTAGCCTACTGTGTCAGAGGAGTTTCAACCAGTTGATCATCATCAGCGAGTAAAGTTATACAGTTTCTAAGCCACACCATAACTGTAACCTAACTAAGTAGTGGTTATAGAATACAATTTATTTCGTTAAACTAAATGATGCTCATTTGAGCATCGAGGAGCGTTTCAACAGAATTATATGGTAAAATTAGTAAATGTTTATATATTAAATCGATAAAAAATTTAAATATTTAGAACAATCCTACCCAACTGTTACGTATTCGAGTATTATATCCGTAGCCTTCTTTTATTCGTTTAATATTAAAATTCCTGACGTTAACCGAACCTTGGGTTCCGTCAGTAACTTATTTATTGCGAATAGCGTGGATATTTAAGGGTCTAGGTTGTACGTGTGAGAGTTTGGCTGCTTGTCTGAAAATACACAAGATGTATTAAATATGCCATTCCTTTTTGACCACAGTATCACAGGGGACGGTGCTGTTATTTTATGAATAGGCACGGATCGTCTTGTATCTTGAGTAGGATAAACATGATAAATTTTGATGCCGTTTTCCAACTATATTTACGCCTTTAACTTGAATCTTGATTCTATCGGAAGTGAAATACGCGTATGTTGGCACAAGGTAAAACCTATCCAAAAATTTTATTTGTAAATAACCACAATATAATATTTTATTTATTCGATTTTTTATAGCCTTTTTATTCGGAATAAAGCCAAATCAATACAATCCAATAACTAAGTATTTGCTATTTTCTCATCGCAAGAACCGCAAGATAAAATCGTGTGATTAACTAAAGGGTTGGTTTTGTTTCTTAAATCTACTCTCAAAGTTATGGGGAACATATTGTTAACAAAATTTGATTGTTTTTTTTTAATGTCTGCCCAACGGATTTATTTTTATTCTCACTTGTGATTATCTGTTGGTCATAGAGAATATAAAATCTGCTTTAAAAAAATAAAATTTACTCCCGAATATAAATATGTCAGAAATTATATTTTGCTTGGAAATAGACTTTATTGTTGTGTAAATCTTGTAACTTTTCTACTATTTTTCAATAAAACAAATAAACATATGTGGTCCTGTTACGGTCTGAGATGACCACCTTCCAACGGTCGTCCTCAATAATCAAAAAGGTGAGTTCTACCATAAGCAACTGTAACAATAAAACATATTTTCAAGTATTATAGTGCGTATTTGCATTTAGAATCAGTATTGATATTACCATTATGAGCACCCGGATTGTAAACACCAGAATATAGGTAGCAGGTTACTTGAGAATGTAAGTATAAATAGAATGATCTCCTAATTGCACGTGTGATTTTTTAAAAATGTGCTAGATTTTATTTTTAGAAGAAATATCTAGGACGACAGAATTGTCACATATCAACTCCAGTGATGCTTCCTCTCAAATCTTGAAGGTTATTAACGTTGCTTCTAGTTTATAGTTTACATTAATGTAAATGTTGCAATCTTGAATGGAAATATTTTATTCATTGTATAAGAAGTTACTACAAAAATGTTTTGATAAATTGTTCATTTTAAAAAAAAAACTGAAAGGATTTTAATGACACTTGAAACCGAACACTATTAGTTAAGTTGTGTATACATTTTATGCATGCAATTTATGTAAGATTACTTTTACATGTGTTTTGCAAGGCTTTCTAAAACATGTTTTTCTTAAATTGTTAAAATATAATATATATTCTCTATATTTCTGTTATCATTTGTAAGTTATTAAATTATCTGTCGGAAAGCATGAATACCGTTTAAGCTAAGTCGTACGTGTTTTCAATCAACAGTTTTTCGCCAATTTAATGCATTTTAACATGCAACTAAATGATGGGCATGCAGAAACGTAAACGGAAACATATATTACAAATACACAAAAGATAATAATGTTATTATAAACAAAAATCTAACAGACCTTTTAAAATTGATCTTTTGGACCTTCAGGTCTCCAAATTCAACCCATTCTCGAAACAGCCATCTTGTGGCGACCTGCCACCATCTCACTTGTATATATATCAGCACCGTGAGTGAAGGAATCAGAAAATATATAGAGTTGATGTAGGTGAGCTGCAATTCTATCTTACTTGCAAGTGTAATCCAGCGTCTCAGTATTCTTAAACGAAACGTCAAGCACAAACATTATTGATACGGAGTAAATAAAGTGATTTTTGAAAGCTCAAGTAAAGATTTAATTTATTGTTAAAATAAAAAATTTATTTCACATAAACAACCAGCAAAACTACTTAAAACAAATAAATTTATTATAAAATACAAGTCATCACAAGGTAGTTAGAGTGACGTCATAAAGTTCAATACAACCATATTGCATAACAGTAATTATAGTTTGAGATTGCACGATGCGCCAACAACTAAAACAGCTGACATTTAATACCGTTTACAGGTACTGTATATTACAAACCCCAATGAGAGACGTAATTATTGTGAGATATAAAGTAGCCCCTATTTACGTGCATCTGTTATTAGGGCTAACAAGTTTGTTTCCATGAAATAATAGGCTTTATATATAGTGTGTATTGCTGGGAATATTCTCGCTAAACAAAATAGTGTTTAGTATTGATTTGCCACTAAGCGGTACTGTTCGCTAAATGCACGAATCGTGTTTACTATATTAGTACACTATCGTACACTTGATTCAACAATTATTTGTTAAGTTTAGTTTCCAAAATAAGAATTGAATTATAAAACTGAAAAAACATTAATACTACGAAACAATAGGGACGGGTGATATCAATGAAAGTGTATCCTATGATTAAAACAAGCAATACGTATCTTTGAAATCTCAAATTTCCAATATTTTTGTCTTTAGAAATATCATTAGTAGCCAAATAAACCTGATAGGATTTCAGTTCCCTGTTGCATTGGCACTATCCTAAGAGAATGCGATTAAATCCTTGCACAGAACAATTTATTCCCAGAGTTTTTCCTTTAATACAGTGGCACTCATTCGTACGTTAAACAGTTTATTAAAGAAGCGCTTATTTTACTTAATAGATGTAGAGAAACGACAACATTAAAATAAAACTTTATTCTTCTAGTTTGGGAGCTGTTCCACGAAAAATAAAACTATAATTTAGATCTCATATAAATTCCCATTTTTTGTACGGCAGCTCAACAACCTTTTCCCTGATGAATCTTATTTACTAGTGCAGGAGAATTTAATGGTTGGCTCTCATGTTGCCGGTACCGTTACATAGATCTCTTTACTAAATGTCAATATTTAATGCTACTGTTTTACTAGTAAACAATGATTCAATACTCAGACTTAAGGCACAAAGACACAATAGAAATTAAAAAACAAAATTACCATTGATTTATAAATATCCGTATATGTTACAAATTAAAAAAAATAAGGTTATAAAGAGAAAAGAAAACATTTTGAGTTCTAACGTTTTAAGTAACATATACTCAATGGATTCTAAATCTTATTTGTGTGTGAAATTAGGACATAATTTTGAAACTGTTTTCGAATATACAACTACGTCTAGATATCGGCACTTTGTTATCATCTTAGGTTTGCCAGTCAAACGCAACACATTGCACATTTACACATGGCACAAGTAGCTAGTAGCCTCTTGACTATTAACATAGATCAATAGGGCACGAGTTAACTCACTTACTTATATATTAAATCATGTTATTATACATGTTATGTATTGATTTTAGTTGAGTTTTCTTTATACAAATTTTCTTTAACGATTTCGAAATTTTAGAAAAATATTGGATGTCTGAATACGTTGAGTAAATTCAATAACTATGATTTCTCCACTTTCCCATCTTATCAACGAAAATGTGTACGTAAGGTAATGATGGAAGGAACAGGCTATCTTCTGGTCATTTCACCTCAATAGGAACTGTATGGTATAAGTAAGAGGCATTTGGACATTTTCCATCTTTCCAGCCACATTAATTGTCCAAACAGTGTTATATAAGATTTCAGCTATTATTAGAGTCGATGGTTTAAATAATATGACATCAAGCATATTTGTGTAAATCGTAATCTACTCTAAACGTCTAGTTTTCAGGGTTTTTCGTTCGAATTTGTCGATATATTCTGCTAAGTTTATCAACACTCTTGCGTTGAATTAAGTATTGATTTCATTTTACTACTTAATAAACTCAACCAATAATAATACATTATTGCTCATTCAGTTTACAAAACTCTTTGATATAAACAAAAATTCAAAGGTTTTTATATAAATATTTATATTTTCATTTTCAGGCTAAAAACAGAACTTCACTCTATGTAAACCTGTTTTGATTCTCTGATGTGGAAAAATCTAGTCTATCATTAAATTTCAATTCGATATTTATATCATAAGTGAGGGTGTCAAAGTGGAAATAAATGACTTCACATTTGACATAATGAAGTTTAATCGAATACGCTTGCGAATAATGTCAAGTATTGATATCATTCATTACTTTTGAAAAAAAATATATTAATCCTGGAAAATTATGCCGTGATAACGTTAATGTAATATCAAAATGTATATTGTGATAACGTTATTGTAATTAATAGCCATTGAGCCAATAATGAAGGTAAAACAATTATGTTTTAGATTTAATTATCTATAAAATATTGTTTTAGGCTTTTATTTGTCGCAATGAAATACTGGTGTATCGATGATGTTTTAGTTACTCTCTAACAGATATTCTTGAAATAGTGGCTATCTTATCTATTGTTTCAACAGTATAACACGATTGAAAGCAGCTTGTCGCACGTAAGCTGGTTCATGACCTCGAAGAGTGAGCATGGGCTAGAGGTAGGGTAGAGCAAGCGAAATACCGTTCCACAGACATTATAATATGTTGCTTAGTACTTATATTACAATATTGTAGATTTGACAAAGCCAAAACGAGACTTCTGAATAAATATTATTTCATTTGATCTGCCCTATTACCAGATCATTTACATATATTTTAAACAAATTACCTTATATCAGTTTTCTAAACGACCGCAACGCCTGCAATTTCTTAGCGATGGCCTTAGATGCAATACGCACTACAAAAACCAATGCTTTTGAATAGGACTAGTGCAGCTTTTCTATCTATCAATGGTGTACCAGCTGACGAATAAACCTATATACCTACAGAGATAAAACATTTCTCTTATTGCAATTATATATATATATATATATATATAGTTTTTAGTCATTAAGGATTCACTATACTTGGAACACAGAAAGTAATATCTAATGTTCAACAAATGCAAAAAGAAAACTGATGAATTTGACGAAAACCAACAATCGTTTGGGACCATTAATTATACGAACCTGACTATAGATTAACGCAAATCGAATATATTTGTTTAAGTGGTAACACAATCAAAGGCAAATTTACGATTCCTTTTATTTATTGATATTATTGATAGGTCATTTTTTAAAAATCATTGTTTTTTTTAAATAATATTAATATAGCCTTATGTTAGAAATTTGACTAAATAGTTAATTACGTGGACAGTAGCAATGCGTTCTTAAGTTTATTATACAAACAAATAATTTTAAACACTAAAAAAATGTACTTACAAACAAATATTTTCGACTAATAAAAAATCTAAGATAACCTATACCACTTCGGTTTGTTTTATTAGTTTTAATGTTTTTTTGGTTTAATTTGTTAAGTTTTTGTGGGTTCTTAAAGAGTTATAAAATCGTATACATTTTTCATTAAAATTTGTAGTGAAACTACAGTAGTTGTTACTCGTTACTTAGGAGGAGTGTTTTTAAACATTTATTAAGACGTTTAGAAGTCAGGTTTTGTGGTTATTTAAAATACACTGTCGAATACTATTCAATGTTGGAAGTAAATTATTTAAGTTGTATTTTTGATATCGTAAAAATATATGTAATAAATTATATGTTTTTTCAACATCACAAACTGCATTTGAAAACTACCTGGCACCTTTAAATAATTTTTATAATCAATAAATTTAAGTAAAATGAAAAATGTAGTTTTCAAAACATACATTACTTTTCGGTAATGTAACTATTAAATTTTTAAAGCAAAATATTTAACTATAGAAAAACCTTTATAATTTTGTGAAAAAACAAATTTTTTTAAACATTGAAAAGAATTAAACTTACTTTACGTACTTTCACTAAACCAACAAAGACATAAAACCTAACAATGAGTATCGTCCTGGAGAATCATTTTCATAAGAATCAAGTCAGGTTTAACGAGACATACTCTGGGTACTCTGTTGAACAAAGAATAAGGTTTAGTGAAACGTGTTACGGGAAAAGCATGTACATTGTACGGTAACATAAAGGTAATCAAATTAATTTAAAAGCATTTTTCTGGGAGAGGGAATTTCAGGAAGAAATTGAGAAAAATAAATTTTTGAGTAACAATACATTACTTTCAGTTTTAGAAAAAAAATAAATAAAAAGCAAAAATCTTTGATTTGTTGAAAACGAAATGAAGGAATGAATTTTTACAGCATGTTATCTACGTTTCTTTACACGCCCATGCAGTCCTTATATCCCACTTGAGAATATTAGGTACTTCTATTTATAAATGATTAACTTCCTAAAGTTGTATTTCCCTTAAGAAGTGATGTGTTAAAACTTATATTTGATCGACCTAAATATTGCAGTGTTTATACTGCTACATGAATAAGTTCCACATCCAAGCGTTGCCATTACATAATAACATCAATAATACAGAGACACTATTTCTCTCTCTTTCTTCCACTCTTTCTATCCCACTCTTTATCTCTCTCTTTCTCTGACCCTTTCTCTTTGTCTTTAATTGTTTCTCTTTCTTTCCCTCTCTATGCCTCTCCCTCACTGACTGTCTCTCTTCTTGTCTCTCTTTCCCTCCCTCACTCTCTCTTTTTCTCGATCTGTCTCTTATTATCTCTCACTCTTTCCCTCTCTCTCGCTCTCTACCTCTCTCTCTCTCACCCTCTCTCTCTCCCTCTCTCTCTCTCTCCTTCTCTCTCTCTCTCTGATACAACTAAGGATTTCACAGTCCTTTCCAACCACAAAAGAATAGATCTACTTCCGACCCCACCATCGTTACAATTTCTCACACGACTACTATATGACGTTATAATACCCTCCCACCTATAATCAGAGGAGAATATTTACCTTTTTAAGTCAATTATATGTAACGTACTGAGTAGTATAAAGTACATATATTTGTCAACTACAGGAACTGAATAAAATACTTGTACAAGACCTACACAGCCATATTTTAATTATAATTTTTCCTTGATATTCAAATTAGTTTAATACTTATTAAATTAATATGTACGCAAATTAGTTAAAATGAGTCATCTATTTAAATAAATTGTAACCTTTAGAATGACTTGAAACAAGGCCAACTTTGTTTAAACAAGGAATTACAGTTATCTGGGTCCTCTGTATTTAATCTGGAGCCCCAATTATAATAAACCTTCCACTGACAGAATATAAACAGGAAATATTGAAGCTCTTTACATAATATTCTTTTCTGATTTTTAAACTGTATAAAGTGTAAATACATTTTTAAACAGCGAAAGATTAGCAGACGTTGTAAGAGTCTGTTGCTGCAGACAGCAGGCGCTCTATCCGGTGCCACAGTTTCATGTAGGAATATTGGACAAAAATAGCATTTCATTGGGTAACATTTTAAAATGTTGGAATCACTAAAATTAATAGAAATATGTGCTGGAATAAGTTTTGGAGACAAAAAATTTCGGGTGTCAGGAGATTAACATATTGTACCATTTGACAATATTGGGACGCCTTAAACCTGCATTGCTACGCTGTAATTTGTTATTTATTTTATAAAAAATAATAATATTTTGTCAGTTTCACGAAAACAAATGTTTACTCATTTCTCTAAAAGTAAATTATTACCAATTAAATTGAAATCCGTTTCGAAAAACTTTTTTTTAAATTTTTAAAGTAAATGAATAAACACATCGAGTAAATAATGTCGTTGGGTTTGGAGACTTTTAAGCCAGGTGCAAATTACGACTATTAATGAATACGGAGGTTAGAAAAATAATGTCAGTGTGGGCTGAACTGATGTAGAGATATAGTCATCCTGGTATCACATGATATAAAAGGTATCACAACACACAGTTTTCAGGTTGAACTAGGCCAACCCTCTTCTACAAGAATATAGAAGTGTCTACCTGTAATAGCTTTCATTGGCAAGAAGTATCCAATTTCAGACAAAATTAGGTAGGTTTAAAAAGAGATAATGATTTTCGGGGACTGAATATAGTGAGCAATATCGCGAGGATTGGACAGATACCTGAAGTAAACTTGGTTCTCTATATAATACCTGAAGAAAACTTAGATAGACTATAGCCTATTTAAGTGAAAATTTTTAATGCTACCTACTCCTATCAAATGTTTTACAACCTTTAACATAAACCAGTTAAATCAAACAAAGTTCCTATTCAGTCGCGATGATAATGATAAAATTTACTATATCTGACCCACAAACGGTAGACAGATGAAAGATGAATCAAATTTCTTATATTTCTTAAACATTAATATTCTCAGGAATAAAACACCGAGCGGTTTTACTAATATGGATTCATTGAGTACTAATATGCTTCTGTGGTAATCCATAGAGAGCTACCGCAAACTTATTAGTTTTCTCAATAACCCTTAGTCTTTCTACTAATTAATAAGGCACATTAAGTCGCTACATGTATATATATATATATATATATATATATATATATATATATATATATATATATATATATATATAATACGTTTTCTTGTTTAATAATTTAAAACAACATAGGTTATTCAAATACAAGAATATTTATTAATTTATATTCTGTGGTTATATTCTTTAGATTGGTTATTCAAATTAACAAATATTCTTGTATTTGAATAACCTATGTTGTTTAGATATATATATAAATATATATATATATATATATATATATATATATATATATGTGTGTGTGTGTGTGTGTGTGTGTGTGTTTGTATATATATATACGTTTTCTTGTTTAATAATTTAAAACAACATAGGTTATTCAAATACAAAAATATTTAATAATTTATATTCTGTGGTTATATTCTTTAGAGTGATTATTCAAATTATAAATATTCTTGTATTTGATTAACCTATGTTGTTTTAAAATGTATATATATATATATATATATATATATATATATATATATATATATTTATATATATATATATATATATATATATATATATATATATATATATATATATATATATATATATATATATATATATATTTAGCGAACATAGAACCTATACAATATGAGTTACTCCTTACAAATATGCAATAACCTTGAACATAATCCAGTTAAAACAAACAAAATTCCTTATTAGTCGCGATTATAACGTTGCGATTAACTAAGTCGAGCCCACAGGCGGTAGAAGCCTGAAACTTAACTAGCTCTATTAACCTTACGCACTAAAACAGCTGTATTTTCCCCCTAAGCTCTTACGTTCCTATAACTGTAATAACCTAAGTCATTAAACGCCAATTCTTTTTATTATTGTGGTTTCTGCGAATACAAAAATTGTAGTGAAGTAATTCCGAGAGAACAGCTGCAAACTGTGTTACTTGTTTTATG
Source organism: Prosapia bicincta (assembly GCA_036971475.1). NCBI lineage: Eukaryota > Metazoa > Arthropoda > Insecta > Hemiptera > Cercopidae > Prosapia > Prosapia bicincta. The sequence continues at coordinate 4,060,703 of JBAIZL010000002.1, forward strand.
TAATAACCCTCCCTCATTCTGCCTTTTGTTAAAGGACATTACACTTTTATTTAAAATAATATTTAAGTCAAGAATCTACGTTCTGTTACTAAACCGTAAACAGATTCTCTTTTGTAAGAAAGTGGCAAACTAAAGAGTTGCACACGGAGATAGGGTAATATTTTGGGTGGTCATTTTACATATAAAAATAAAAAGCAAGATTCATATAAATATAGGTACAGAAAGCTTTTTTGGCGAGTTGCGGGTAGCTAAATATTTTACCGAATTTCGACTCACTATATGAAATAAAATCATAACGGGTTCTTAGTGCGTTAGCTAGGAATAACGATTCTTATGCTATTATACCTGACAAACAGACCGAAGTTTCTATGGGTTAAAATATCTTTCTTGTCGATAACTTCTTCAAATGTTTATTGAATTCTGAACGATAAAAAATATTTGTAGAAATAATAATTCAGAAATGCTATAAATTGCTCAGCTAAGGGTGAAATTAACTATTATAAAAAAACATTGCAGGCCAGAATTTACTTGAAAAACATTAACTAAAGGTATTCATTTAATAATTTATTATAGATCTAATAATCAAAAATGTTTTCTACAAACTCATTCAATAGTAGCATCAAAAAAGTAAAGCCTGGCGCTGGTTTAATTTTTCATTGTACACATTTTCTTTCGTCAATCCCTTCTCTGTGTGAACTGGGTGGCAAATATATAGGACCTTAACGACCAATCCACCTAATTGGGAACAATGCTAGACAAATCTGGTGTCACTTCATCGTTGGAAGGACAAGCAACGTAGCTTTGCCGGAGGAACATATATGCAAGCAGTAGTTGTTGTGTAACGAGGCAGTTTTATTTTTTCTTCAGAAATTTAGTCAATGACCTATTTTCCTCGTAAGTATGACTTAAGAATATATACGATAAACACGCCGAATATCTCCATTAAATAATTATTTAGGTTTTATTACAAAGCAGACGGCAGGAAGTTTCGTGCTGTACTATTTACCATTTAAGAAGCCCAGGGTTTACAGTAAGGGGAAACATGAGCAGAACAATAGAGGACTGCATAGTTCTTATGAATCCTTTGTGAAGGAAGCCGGTTAATGAGCTGTATTCTGTGAAGGGAGGGGCGCGGGTACAAAGCTCTTGTTTCATGTTTTGTCGGGGGTACACTTACGACAATAATAAACAGGTTTAAATATTAAATTAATATCCTTTAGTTTTAAAAGGGTCTAAGAGGAAGGACTATATAAATTGCGATCAAATGTTTATAAAAGGTAAAAATGTATTTTTCTTAATGTGAACAGTGTACAAAAAACAAATTAATTTATTTTAATAATGTAATCAAATCATTATCCTTATCTTTTGAATAGCAAACTACAGTATTTAATTGTATAATTTTGTATTAAATATGTATTAAAGACAAATTTATTCTGTACCTATGAATTTTGTGTGACCAAGGAATATTTCCCCATGTATTCTTTGCGGGTTAAATGGCTTCCCTCTTCCAGTAAAGTGACATATGAAAGCACAACCAGTCCGAGGACAAAGTACGAGACTATGAGAGATATATAATCCTCACACATGAGTTCTAAGATCATTTACACTCCTAAACCGCATTATTGCTAACCATTGCGTGAAGGCGTCATACGTTGAGAAGGAGCCTAAGATCCCAACCAAAACTGTGACGAAATGACAACGTATATAGACAAGGTAGAGTTAGAAACGGAAAAACTGTGATAACTCTAAAAACAAGCAATAATTCGATGACAAATTTTTAAATATTATGACTATACAGTGCAAAAAATATCTTCCCAATGGTTTTAGACTTAGAAGACATTATTTCGACACCAATACAATCGTACTACTCTTTTAGTTGATTTTGGTTCTTTAGTTTTTGTATTTTGCATTGCCAGTGGCTATGACATAATTCCTTAATAATTTAATAAACTTAACAAATTGGAAAGTATTAGTGTATAGGAAAAGAAATATATCATGCAACAATTTGAAAAGGTTTATCATAGGGTATAATATCCTTTTAAGCGCTCATGTTATTTTTTGTCTTGAGTGTAATGTGCTATTATTTAAATATATTTTAATGTGTATTATTGTACGTATAATCTCTGAATACAACCTGATACAAATACGTTGAGTAAATTGAGGTATTCTGTACAATAAAAACCACTTTCACAAATTATAATGAACAATGTAAACATGTTCTAACATTATTATTCCTAAACAATGACAAACTGTGCAGATGATTGACATATAACAAAGGTAAAACCTAAAACTAGTAGGGCACTCAGATTATACATTCCTAAGAAGTGTGCAAAGCCTACACCAAAAGATGAATTCATTACTAAACATGAGTTGTTGACTGCAAACCGGGTATTTGATAAATAACTTTCATTGACTAATAGTCGGCCTAGTGTTGATATAGCAGAAGATAAAGAGGGACAAGAGATCCCTTACCATTAGGGCTATCAATGGTTAGAATAATAGCGGGAATAAACCCAAAAGACCTTAGAAATAACAGTTCTGACAAGTGGACGGACAATGTTAATTGACGGTTGAGTTGAGCAAAATGGGGATGGCAGTGGATGTTAAAAATAAATGTTTAAACTGAAGTGTCTTTCATTCATTGTCAGTTTAGAGAATTTGACGTAGGTTGGCTTGGCAAGATTGGAGATTTTAAGGACAACTGACAACATGTCGGCAAAAAGGGTTCCAATTGTATCTCAGGGTCAAAAATACCATCAAACCTCTATTAAATGCGGTTTTTCAGATGCGTTGAGTTGATAACACGAAGAAAATATATATTCTCTCTAATACTTCCTAAACATAACAATGATTATCATAATCACAGTTTTATCAGCGACAACAATAAGAATAGTTCATAATTACCCGAAGTGAAATTAATCTAAACATGAGTAGAATAAGGAAACGGCTTTTATACGGAATCATTCGTCTTCTAAACAATTGATCAACATAAACTAAAACAGAATCTGAAAATCTTCAACATGGTAACAAAATTTGTATATGAAGTAAACTGAAAAAGTTATTGCTTTAGGAATAAATAATATTTTGGAGTGGTGGAAAGCCTCGCCTAATAATGCGTACTTTGAGTTTTGGCTTGAAAATGTCTGACATAAAGAAATATGCCCAGTAACAAAATATCTGGCGTCTTTCAATTTTTCTCTGGCTTTCCTGGTCTAACTGTTCTTGACGGTTTATTCTAATGACCATTCCATAACCTACTATTCGCGTAACCTTTGGTTCGAGTCCAGACGCTAACATAATCTGACGTCTAAAGTCCTATAATATTGCGTTAGTCCACCATAGAGTGACCTAACCTTCAGTACGTTGAAGAAACTTTTAGTACGTAGAGAATCGTCATGTTTTGCATGTTTTCTTAGCCGGTGTTAGAAAGGATAGACTGCCTTGACACGATATGACACCATAATATCTCATTGTTTTATGATCACCGTATGCTGGGCATGTTTTATAAAACAAATTAATCCTTTATTAAGGATCCAAAATAAAATGCCCACAATTGGCAATATTGAACGATATAAGTTTTTAAAATGTTAGTATTAACGTGACGAAAGAATAATGCTCTGATTGCTACAAAGTATACGAAAATTTTGTTAATTTAGGTAGGAAATACTATATATAAGGAGTGTGTTATCTGGAAAGTGTAAGAGAAAAAAAGGTGTAAAGAAGGGTTGTCAGGGCATACCTGACTTTCTTTTCTCCTCCTTGTTAAATAACACAAAGGTAGATCCTTATGTATAGCATCTGCAGTCTTGAAGGTGAAACCACTACCACAACGAATTCAACCTCAAACGCAGGATATCGGCCTGAGTGACTAGCGCCAAGCCCGAATCAGTCTTAGGTTTAACCATAATACCAATCTGCAAAAGTGTAACAAACTTACTGTAGCGCCTGGACTAGTAAAAGGAAAAAATAATAGATATAATCCCCTTAATAAAGGATTTATGGGGATTATTACCTTAAATATGTAGAAATAGAACTATCCTGTTACGGCGCCATTAAGGTATGCTTTCCTTTTAACTCCGTTTCAACTAGATGGATAGATGGATTCATGTAGGAAATACTGATCCTCTGATTTACTTAAAAACGGAAAACACAATTTTAAAGGGTTTAATATACCATTATTTTTTTTCGTAATAATATTGTTTAAAGTGACATAATAGAATGCATATGTAACAACATAAACGTTCACCTTACACAAGCGGGTTTTATAAGACAAGATTCTAATGAAATATATTAACTAAAATACATGCATATAATAACATCAGGAATATAAAAACTATGGAAAGTTATTCACTTTCACACGTATACCATATTAGATTATCAATGACTTTAATTCGTTATTGATTTCTACGTTGAACCATTTAGGTCAGTCTTTAAGTCTGTTTAGCTGAACTAAACTATTTTTGCTACAAGATTATGAACTTGTAAAATTTAAAACTCAGTTTCATTTAAGGCTTATTGTCTAATTTAACAAGAATCATTACTTGAATTTTGTAGTCCATTACGTTCGGTGAATCTTATTAATCACTTAAACAATAGTTTATGACTATCCGAAATTTATATTTAGTAAATTTGTTAAAACTTACTGAGACAGAACGTTTTAGATCGCTATGTGCCGATCTTCATCAGTGTCTTCTGCTTGGACATGTTGGGTCAAGCGGTGACGGTTTTAAAGGTAGGTTTTCGATGGTATCAAAGAGTATGTGTGATTTGTATTGTGTTTGTTCGTTTAATATGTCTGTACTTTGTGTTTTTGTGTGTCTGTAAATTTCATATCGTTCTAGTGTTTTGAGAAGTGGTCCTTTTTTGTTGATGTGTAGGATTTCTAAATTATGATAAATGTCTGTGTATTTGTGTCCTGTTTCTTTTAAGTGATTGTAAAATGTTGGAGTTGGTGTTATGTTTGTGTTCTTCGATTCTTTGTTTAAAACTGCGACCTGTTTGTCCAATTTGGTACATTCGTCGCAGTTTAGTTTGTATACTCCTGGTGTTTGTAGTTTATCTTTGTTGTTGGTGTTGTGTTGTATTTTGTATTGTAATTTGTTATTGGTTTTGTATGCTATTTTGTAAAATATTTGTTGAAATTACTGGGCTGTTTTGTTTGTTGTTTTGTTTATGAATGGTAATGTGATGTATTTGTTTTCCCTGTCTGTAGTGTTAGTTTTAGTGTTTTTTGCATTTTGTACCATAGTTTGTCTATTATTGTGGTGTTGTATCCATTTGTGTATGCTAAATATTTAATTTTGTCTAGTTCCTTGTTCATGTTTTTTGTGGTCATTGGGACTTCTTTAAGTCTATGGAGCATGGATCTGAAGGCAGCGTGTTTGTGTTGGATAGGGCGGTTTGAGGTGTTGTGGATAAGTGTGTCTGTCGTTACGGGTTTCCTGTAAATGGTGAAGCTGCGTTTTTGTGTGTGGCTTTTTGTTATGGTTAGGTCGAGGAAGTTTAGGGATCGGTTGGTTTCAATTTCTGAAGTGAAGTGGAGTTTTGGGTGTATTTTAGTAGTGTAGGTTAGGAGTTTTTCACATTGTGAGTTTTTCAATGTTTTCCTCCAATTCTTTCCTGGTGTAAACGTACTTGCCGGTTTATCCTAAGAGCCATCAAGAGTCCCAGTATTGTTCAGCAAAGTCCAGGTGTCCTTAGTTCGAGTCGAGGTTCCGGGTCCCTTGGTGCGCTAATATAATCTGACGTCTAAGTTCCTATTCTCTTCCGTAATACCATCATAGGGTGACCTAACCTTTAGCACGTTGAAGAAACAATTAGTACTTAGGGAATCGTCATGTTTTTGCATGTTTTTTTATCCGGTGTTGGAAAAGACGATCCGACACTGGACTACCTCATTAACTTGTTATAACCGTATGCTGGGCATAATTTATACAAAAAACGAAGGAAATAATTATCATTGTCAATGAAGACAGAATAAAATTTCCACATTTGTACCTACTTGAATGACATAAGTATATTTAAAGTTATAGTTTTAGCACGACGAGGTAATAATGCTGTAATTACTACAAAGTATAGAAAAAGAATATGAACATATGTAGGAAAAAACGACATTGGCAGTGTGTTATGTGGAAAGTTTGAGAGGAAACAAATGGTAAAAAAATACTGTCAAGGCGTACATAACTTTCGTTTCTCCTCCTTGTCAAGTAACACAAAGATAGATCCTAATGTGTAGCATCTACAGTCTTGTAGATGAAACCAATACCACAACGAATTCAACCTCAAACTCATTATTTCGACGTGTGTGACTAGCTTCAAGCTTGAATTAGTGTTGGGCTTCACCATGGTGCCAGTCTGCAAGAGTGTAATGTCCTTAGTGTAATGCAAAGACTGGTGAAAGGAGAAAATTACAGATACATTCCTCTTAATACAGGGTTTACAGAGATCACAACATTACATGTGTAGAAGCGGAACTGCCTTCTAACGGCGTCATTAAGATATGACTTCCCTTTAAACTCCGTTTTAAGAAGAAGAATGGATGGATTCATTTAAGACTAAGTAGAGGTGATATTGGTCCACCATTACTCTTATAAAGAATGGGTTTACCTTCAAAAGTGAAAAGAAAACTTGAAATTGTTTAAAATACGAATGGTATTTTTTGTAATATTATTGTTAAAAGTAACAATATAACGTATATGTAACAATATAACGTTATGTAACAATATAACGTATATGTAACAATATAACGTATATGTAACAATATAACAGTTCCAACCATACAAGCGGGTTTTATATGACAAGATTCTAATCAAATATATCAACTATCTACAAGAGAAAGCCTTTAGATCTGGAGTGCTTTATAACTTTCACGAAATACAAAGTATTATTTATAACAAAAGGAATATATTGATAACTGACGATACATTTTCATTTCAAGTCGTTTCAAAAATGAAGTCAATTGCTTTTTGTTACCTATTATATAATGAAATAGTCTTTCTCAAAATAGAGACATCTAAATAGCACAATATTTCACTGTGTAGCAACTCGATATTACAATGTACTTTATAGGACAGAAAATAATTGCGTTTATCCAGCGTGTACCGATTCTTATCTCAGAGCGTCTGTGGTTGAGGAAATAATGATGCATCCTTTATTCTGATTTTATTAAATGCTTCTTTTTGTACTTTAAAGGCGATCAGCAAGCTAAACCTGGAACGAGCCAAAATCTCCTGCTTTTTATTTGAAAAATTATCATTAGATGTTTGAAAGTGATCATTTATCTTACTTTATACTAAACTAAATATTTTCCCCGACTTCACAATGTATATATAATGAGAACATATTATTAGATTATATTATAATCCTGTACTAAACTACATCTTATAAAAAGGAGAGTTTAATCTATTCTTATTACAGGGAATAGGAGAATATTATGCCATCGGGTGGGCAAGATCGTTTATCTGAAGCTAACCTTCTCTCAAACGAGGAGTTAGAATAATTCCTAAATAAAGGCAAAAACATATGTCATTAATCTCCATGTTTTACATTCGGAAGCCTTCGTGGAATTTCTTTTCTATCCGATTTAATTGTTACACACACTTGAGTGTTGACGTCACGTCCTACTCATTCAATCCCAAATGAGTATATCTTTATGGAATTTAAAGAATAATTTTTTTTAAAAGAAAAATAACCTGAAAGGAAAAGTATACATACAATAAAAATCTTACTCAATGTGTGTGTCACAGTTTGTACTCGGATATTATTATAGTAAATGCACATTTTTCTATTATCATTCAGATAAATATTTATTATTAACTTGCTAAATTCAAAAGCTGTGTTATTTATTCAAAAACACTAATAAATGAATATAATTCAAATGTTTCGTAAATAAAAATATATTATTACTAGTTCATTTCCATTTAATATACAACTAATACCGCATTATTCTATTTATTTATATTTTACTTGCTGCTAATCTTACATACTTTTACAACCACCCTCCCATGTATTATGCAACAGACAATGAGGCACCGCAGTGCAGCACTTTGATTGTGCCATTGCATAACGTAATTACATTAAGCAGATTACCCATCTGGGACAGAGGAATACATGGGAACTGGAGCATGTCTAGATCTGTCGTGAAATTAAATAAACTAGTTTCGAATTGTCAGCTGTTTGTTGCAAAGTAAATGATGAGTGTTTATTGGAAAGAAGTAAATAATGTATAGAACAAGTAAAGTATATAAGTAATATTGCTAGGAATGCAAACTAAGTATAAAGTTGGCACCTGTTTCATGCGATATACATATGCGTACGGAGAAAATGTATCTAAGTTTTAAATAATAACTTATGTTAAAATTGCATTATTCTAAAGGCAGACTACCAAGATCATATACCTTTTTAAAATGTATGAATGAATAGTTAAATTATAGTATATAACGTTTTCTATAAGGAAATCAATGTCTGGCACTTAACACAACGTAAAAGAGGAGAATTAAAACACTAAGATAAGGATTCCAGTGAAAGATGATAAAAGAGTAGAATGCTTCTAAGATATTGAGTAAATAATGGTTAAAGAACCAAGTAAAGAGATATTTCTTGTACAGGGAAAAACCTCAAGCTAAAGAGAATGATTCCAAACAGAAGAACAGCAAATAGGATAGTTTTAAAAGCTAATACAAACCGAATAGATGAAAAGATACCATTTGGAAAGAGAAAAGTGCAAGACAATAAAATGACGCAATAAACCAAGGCCACAGGGTAATATTTATATCACATTATCATATATGTATATTAAAATATAGCTACAAAGTACCCAGTTAGTTTATATTTGGTAATTAAAAACATTAAATTAACTTTAGTTGCAAAAGTATTTTATTAGGGAGCGAACTAGAGAAAAGTGAACTTAAGTACATGCTACATTTTTGCATCGTGCAACGAAACAAGAAGACAGATTTTCTCGCAGGGAATGAATATACATAGTAGATGAGTATTTATTTTTTGTTTAACTCGAAATCTGTCCTAAGCGAGAAATTTGTCACATCATTTCAATATATTTTGATAGCAAGGTGATATATCATATTGCGGTAGAATCACAAACATTTATTTGTTTGTTCAAAACGAGGTTGAATAGCTTTTTGTTTCTTTGTTTAAAATTGATATTTTAATCACTTCTTCGAACTTAATATACATCATTGTGTTGAACAAAATATTTTACAATATTTATAGTATATTCGCCTGTGGGTGGTCGGCCTGTGGATCGTTTAATTAGAAAGTACCAATGACTTTTGAAAATAAACAGATTTTAAAGGCGGTAGGGTTAGTTAAAAGAAGCAACACAAAGTGAAGTGTTTTTAGGCTACAGAGGAAATATTTCGAAAGGGGAGTGTAACAAGGCAATGTTGATTTTTGAAAAAGAGAGGATTTAAAAAATAATATAGTTCAAAGGCTAGTAGCCGCAAGATAAAGGGAGGAGTTGCGAAATATTTAAAATCACTTAATGGTAGACAGAAAAGTTACAGAGGAAATAGTAGCATAGGAAAAACTTACAAAGAGAAAACTTGTAATACAAAGCTAAGAACTGCAAACAAGAGTATTGAAAGGAGAATTTCGAGACATAGAGATTAATTTTTAAAAATGGCAACACAAAGAGTAAGGGAACAGCTGTATTAGGATATTTTTGAGTAAAAAATAAACCTGCGTAGGAAAAAAGGCATTAATGATCTGCTGCTCAATTATCTCCGTTGAGAAGTGATACGTAGACAACACCAACAATAAATAACCTTAGCAATTACACACCTAACACTACAATAGCTACACTACTCTACAATAGCCAGAACCAACTATAAAACAAAAGTACTTGATTTTAGCTCTCACTAGTAATTAATCCTGTCTATTTATTACGGGAGCCAGGCTTGGCAGTCTAACCAACATAAACAACAGAAAATTTAAAATAGTTATCAAGCTCACAATCGGTATTCATTTGACAGGAAAAAAAGTCAGGTGATATCTACTGTAGACAATTCAAAGTATTGTATTTCTCAAACTTTGCCACGTCGACGTAGGGCGACCTGTATGTGGCGCGTATAGAACTCTATATACTCCCCGAACAAAACAAATGTTGGTTACTGGGTAGGTTGAAATGAACTTTATGGTTTCAAGAAACGTATGAACATCTCTTTTAACAAACCAGAAAACAACTTTGAAGTGGATTTGTATAAAATCAATGAAATTACGAGTTCAGGAAAGGATCAAGTGAACATACTTCAACGTATTTTGTAAACATAAATTTGCGATTACATTGTGTATGGTTCTTGATTACACTTTTGGCTGTGCAAGGAACATGCAGTATTGACAATATATTATATTGATGAAAATATACGAACAATGGTAACTAATAATATTTATGATACTGATTTAATATATACACTGCATGGTATACACACACACACACACACACACACACACGCGCACACACACACACACACACACAAACAGAAACACACACACACACACACACACATATATATATATATATATATATATATATATATATATAAATATACACACACACGCACACACACACACACACGCGCACACACACACACACACACACGTGCGCGCGCGCGCACACACACATATACAAACCACACACCCACACACACACACACACATTATATATATATATATATATATTCTAAAATTTTACATCTATAAAATGCAGTATATAAAGTTGATCCGAAGTACAGCAAACGAAATAGCCTACATAATAACTTATCAATATATCAGCTTCAACCACTTAATGATTGCCATTTCAAGCTAATTTGTTAAAATGAAAAGGCGAAGAATGACAGTGTGTTTTACAATAACATACTTTGGATGTTCGCTGGCATGTTAACCTATGCGGGACAGTAGTTCTTTGAATCAATTTATTGTGAAACTTAAATATAAATGTTCAAAAATATTTTTAAATGTTCTCCTCAGGAGGTGGATTTAAAACAGCATTTATTTTATAAGACCTTGGAAATAATCTAAAAATATCTCTATGACTAATTAACCATGAGTATTACATATAATGCCCTCTGAAGTTTTTGTGTAGGCCATGTGCACATATAAACTCACAGGTTTGATGTTAGGTTCATGTTTTCCTGCATACAATATATTCACTATACAGTTTTTCCACACTTCAGTTCGTAAAACGGCGATGTAATAAAACTAGGGGATGTCGAATCTTTCCGATAATTTGTATTTATAATGGTAAAAAGCGCAAAGGAAATAAAGTTCCAGAGATGACATTCCCAGAAGTCGACAAGTTTTACGATTTCAAGCCGAACTTAAACTCATATTTCTCGCAGAAAGTGTTCCTATCAATAAATTTTAAACGTGATTCTACTTACAAAAACGATCGTGTGCCGCGCCACAGTCTCTCTGTTTTATGATTATTGCTTCAAATGACGGGCTCACGTGAGGCGTAAAATTTTCGTTAACATAAAACAAAAGCGGAGGTAAGTAATAGTTAACTCTATAACAAAACAAAAAGTACATAATTTATTCATATTTAATGAAACACATTTCTGTTTGTATTTTTTTATTATAATGTATTTTATTTTGTTTTGCCATTAGCATTCACGTTGTGTTATCTGATTATGTTTCTTCTTTAAACTTTATGTCAATAAAGTACAATAAATAGTACAATGAGACAGTGAGTTGGACTTGCCGACAGAAGTGAATCCTTCATTGGAGGAATGTAGCTAATAAAAGTTTAATTAGAGTGTGTCTAAAGTTGGTAACAATAAATTAATGAAGTTAAAAATAACCTTTACTATCGGTTGAAATATTTACTGAATACAAATACTTTCTGTGAATATAACTGTGCTTTGAAATATTGTAATATATGTTATTACAATATGTAACTCATAAGGAATATTCAATAGCATCATTTCCGCATAATAGTGTGCATTGAAATTAACATGACTTACTTTTTGAAAGATCTCTTATACATCTGTATAACAAAGTATAAGATAAAATCAACTACTGTATGATAAAATATACAGTATCAACTATTATATGAAAATATTATGTTTTCACTTCATTCTGGCTGAAGTTTTATATATTACGTAAAATATGCTACTATATAGATGGCTTGGTAGGTGACGACGTTATAGTGATGGCAAGTCATATATGTACTTTATTTATGATCACACCACATGAAATATTCTCTTCACAAAACAAATGTGCCTTATGGTAGCCTAAAAATGCAAATGAAACATACTACACACAGGATTGAACAAGGACTACTAGAAAAATTGTACCAATACACTTTTGCTTTTTAAATACTTGTTTAATGAAGAAGCATTTTTGTTCTTCAGAATTTACACCTTAACTCTCTCTGTTTCGAATTAAACTAAAAGAAACTTGTCTGCATTCCCAATTAGAAATAACTATTATAAACAATCAAATATTACTTTGTACGAAAATTAACATTAATTTCGTTTTTAGTAAATTCTTGCAACTTGTTATGTAAATATCCTTATTAATTTACTATTAGCAAATATTAATAGAGTAGAGACATTCCAACACACCGAGCGTTCAATGCTTCAGGTATTTATTATCTTCCGTTAATAACGCCATTTATAGCTTATTTACATCAAATGAAATTCTCCCCGCCTCATAAATATACAGAGCTAATCTCTACTTTGATTGACAATTTTCTTCCGCCTGGCTAGTTCATACAAACGCGAATTATTTCCGATATATTTCCAACTTTTTCACTTTTGAAACTAATAATCCACAAGTTGTTTTATTAGCAACAAACTGTAATAAATGGTTCACTTTTTATTTGACCGAAAACCTTAACAAGCCAATCAAAACTGAGTAACGACTAACTGACTGCCATTAAACTACTCTCGTCAAAAGCGGTACACTCGTAGTTCTGCATTATTAAGACGCATGCTTTATGAGTTAATTCATGAGGAAATATTTTCCAGTTCTACATGTTCTCGGGTTCTCCAGCAAAATAAATAGATCATAAGTGATTAAAGTAAAAATATTACTAATGTTACGAAGTGGTATCTTAAAACTGTTTGCGGATAAGAACGATTGTTAATAGTAAATGCTTGTAATATCACCAAAGGAACACATGGAACAAGCGAATAGAACGTAAAACCATGATTCTGATATTTCCAAATAAATAAATTCATCAACTTTCGAACAAAGATATACGCTGGAAACCCTAGGCAACTGGAAATCATAGGTTAGCATAGGGTCCACCAGTGGTTTGAAGCGACGATATAAAGTAACAAGATAATAAAATATAGCGAATATAAGCGCACAACTAAGAGTAACCGATACCAACTTATTTCAATAATATAGAAAAGAATTTATAGAAAAATTTATATCACGAAAATTTGGCTGTATGTTAAACTCACGTGCAATTTTTGCTTCTTTATTAGAATGTACGTTATATCTCTTTTAAAATTATTTAAAAACATGAATTCTAGACGATAGGACTCATGTTATAGATTTATTGAAGCCAAATTTGTTATTAAGAAGCCGAATGTGTGTACTAACTGAAACTGTTTAAAGCTTTTTGCCTATTTTGGTGGTACAGTAAAATAATTATTTTGTATACTTAAAATAGGGTAAACTGGAGAAGAAAAGCAGACTATTTTAAACAAAACTCTGATTGATAATGAAAAATTCCTTTATTGGACTTTAAATCTAGAATGACAATACCTGATTTGCTGTAACCCTTTCGCAGAAGTTTAATGTAGCAATATCAAGAGCTACTAAATCATTGATTGGCTAATCAACACTTTCATCTAATCGGTTGAGTGTGGCTACCAATTTACAGCTCTTAAAAATGCTGTCAAATCATATCGGAGAAATGGCTATAGCAATTTAGTTAAAGCAGTTTACACAAAGCAGCTGTATCACCAATGGGTGATATCTGTTGTATAAAAGTTCGTGATTTACAGGATTGTTTTTGTCTAAACTCAACACAAGTTCAACTCGTCCCCTTGTACAATATCGTATTTCACCAGCAACTATGCTCTCACTATTGCGTGCATTATTCGTACGACTGTGTGTTTCGGATATATTTATTGGTGTTTATATTTGAACTACAACAAAAAAAGGAAGAACAATTAAATAGTTTCTTATTAATCTACACTTATTGTTTTATAACGCATAACACATTTGAGATTGGATGTTCTATGTAATGAATTAGACGTATAATCCATTACTTTAAATAAATAAACATCAATTTTTTAAAGGTGTATTTGTAAATATATTACATACTGACGTAAGTAGGACTGTTAATGAATACACATATTATGTAGACATTAAAGTTTCCTATAAGTTGAACTACAATGACACCCTTACACCTAATTGTAAATGCCAATAAGCACTTTATGGAGATATTACAAAACATGTCGTAACTTTTATGTGAGGCATTGTGACACATAAATTAATATAAAGAATAGAAAAAATATCTGGAAATATGATGTAAAAACAAGAGAATTTCTTGTTGCATTCCAACGTTTAAAAGTATGATCCTTGTTACAGAATTCGTGCAACAGAAAAGAGGCAGAAAGGAGACGTGTATCAATCTTTCCCTCACGCTATTTTTAAACTTTTTTATTATAAATGTTCCGTTTACAACGCGGATAACACCCTCAGTGATAATACAATGTATTATGAAAGGTTAAGGGTATGTACCCTATGTTACAAGGTGATAAGGAAACTACACGATTGACGTAACTCGGTTGTTTTCCTGGGAAAGATTCACTTCCGAGATCAGAAGAATTTATAAACGCAACATCGTGCGACGGAATGTTTAGGACTAGTGGTTTACTTTAAAGAAAAGCATTCGATTTGGGTTTGAAAATAAGAAGGATTATTTTTTTTTTAATTGTTTACGATGCTCTGCCGCTCAACAATTTATAGAATACGATTGATAGGAAAGAATTTATGATAGGACGAATGTATGTCGCCTTTAGGTAGGGGCAGAAAACTTCTTATTATAAGAAATGTTTGATCATCACTCCTTCCGACGACTATAGTCTACAAAAGATAGGAAAGGATTTTGAATATGTTTTGCGTAGATGTAGAGAAATAAAACCTCTACACAAAATAAGGGCCGTAAATATAAATAACAAGAATAGTGTTAGGCATAAAAATAAGAATCATCTAAAGCTAGTGAGTCAATTCAAGATAGGTCACAACCCTCAAGCACAGAAAGGGCATTGCCAGATGATTCGTTTTCCAAAAGAGTTTGAGGAATCTTTATACCCCGTAAAGCATTAAGTTTTGAAATATTCCTCATTTTATACCTTGAAACGTTTTTCTTCAGAGATAATTGTTATCAACTTTACGGTCTTGTGGAGTGAGGCTCTCGTGAGCGATAATAGCAGCTATCTATGAAAGTTTCTGCTTGTTTTATTTATTGTGCCAGTTTCAAGTGATTTTCTTAAATTACATTTTATAGATAGATTCTGGTATTTTTGGCTGATGTTATGGTTATATTAATCAGATTTTATAAGTGCGTTTTAATACTAGAAAAATAGTAAAATATTTCGTTTGGCTTGTTTATAATAAATTTCATTAAACATATTTTAATTTAGTAGTGTTAAAATCTAACAGAATGCGCCGTTACATAACACTTTATGACTCTGCCCTTAGATTTTATGAACGCGCGTGTACCTCGGGCGTTAAATACTTCTGGATAAGGTGAGCTAATGTACAACTGGCTGTTCTTGACATCCAAACCGCATTAGCATTCCCTGACATTCAGCATTGCGTGCCTTTACACAATCGCAGCCGCTGCTATGTGTTATAGCTCAAGGTTCTACTTTCACGCAATAGTTTTGGGTTTCCACTAATTTACAAAAATAACTCTACAGAAATTAATTACTATATAGCGTCGTATTAAATTTACTAGGGGTGTAAAAACATTAACCTGTTTATAACCAACTCCAGTCCATTTAAAACTATAGATCCAATTTTACGCCTTTCCAAATCAAGAAATATCGAACAGTGACGTCTCTTGCATCATTATATATGCTTATTATTATTTCGATCCAAACTGCAGCCTATTTTATATATTTATAACAAGATTACCCAAAATCACAAATCCAAATATATAACCTAATAAACTAAGTATTGACAACGATACAGCTAATTATTTATGTTTCACTTTCTATTAGACTACAAACTCAGTAGCGAACATACAAAAATTACACATAAATTAATTAGGGATGGTCAATGTATAAAGAAATGTAAATATTGAGCTGATTTTTAATACCTTATGATAATACATTATTCAGTTTTTTTAGTTTTGCAATTGCCATATCAAACATAATTGGGATTATAGAATGAAAAAGAAAACACAAACATTATATGTAAAAGACAATAGAAGGGGAAGACAGAACACAAGTAATAAATAGTAATTAGAACCAAGAGGATGAATTCAATAAAAGGAGGTAGAGGTTAGAGGAAGTAAGCGATAAAACATACGTAAAAGTAATTTGATGATAGAAAAAAAATTAAATAATGGATATGATGATACAAATTAATATAACATCATTATTAAAATACATGTACAAGATGTTGAGTTTATATCCGTTCAAATGATGAGATAAAAGTAATAGAAATAATTATCTACGAAAAAAACATTTTAGTGAGGATCCAAACCAAACTATAAAATGTACGAAAGATTAGAAAGATATATTAGGATAAATATGTTTGTAAAGTGGTTTAAGGTGGTTTTTGCACAAAGAGAGGGCTAGAGGTAAACAAAGGGTAGTAACCTTTTAAAAAAAAATCATAAATAGAGGGTTTACAATTTTAAATGTGAATAATGTATCAAACAAAGGATTTTTTCAGAAAGAAAGGAAAGGAGGATCTAATGAGTTATTACGAAATGTCATTATTAGAGTAGATAAAGAATACAATGTGAGAGATGCATAAGGAAAAAATATATGATTGATGCATGTTTAAGAAAATAAATTCGAAGACGAAATCTTCAGAAAATATATGCAAGGTGTAAAAGGGTTGATAAATTGTTCATGCAAAATATGTAAAGATGAACAGACCTTTAAAAGTAATTAGGTCTGAAAAAAAATTACAGTAAGAAATATATTATAAAAGAATGAGAAAGTTAGCGGAGATAAAATTTCGTAAATGTGGTTGATAACGTAAAAAGTAAACACAAGAAATAAAATAAAATAAAAATATGGAATAAAGAGAGATTATAGTTACTGGAATATAAGAAAAAACTTTGTAACAAGAAAATAATGGAAGATTTTTAAAAATAGGAAACGCCTATGTAAGGTTTCAGTGTTTAGATTTATTTTGAGACAGATTTATTTTATTGCACACATTTTCTATATCTTCAATTATTATTGATAACGAAGAAGAGTTTCTGTTATTTTGAAGATTATTTTACTGGTGTATAATATTTTTGATTACAGGCATATAACGTTGAACAGGAAACATCATCATCCCCTCTACAAACATTATCTACTCTTTGCATACGTAATTCATACATAAAACTTGAGTCATTTCTGACGACTTTTCAAAGTTATATATTCGTCCTGAGCAAGTGACGGCTTTGGTAGACGAGATAAACTTCTACGAGGAAATAAATGATGCAGTTGACAAATTAGAATACTCGAGTTAAACTTAACTCATTTAACAAGTTTATCTCTCAATTTCACAAAAACTTTAAATGACAGCATAACATATTAAACTTTACGTCTAACTTGGGCGTGTTGCTGGTTTAACGTTGTGAAATATTTAATCACAAATTTCTGAAACTTTGCAATAAAGTGGAGAAAATAAACTTTATAATGTTAATAAAATTGCAAACAGGAGGTTTTCCTCTTTAAAAATATCTTCCTCTAATAATATCGTCCTTTAAATAAGAGCTATCTGTAAGTATCCAAAGAATTTTTAGGTTATTAAATCTAATTAGGTTATGTAGTTCTGTGTTACAAATCCATTTCCGTACCTAATTTATGACGGAAATTGAAGGTATGTTTTTATACTTTACACACAATCTACCGGCATTATCAGAAATACCCATCATTATATCGTTAATTACTAGTATTTTTTTGCTTTAGTTTTGATTCTCACTGAACTTGATTCTTTTGATCTTTCTGTTCGACTCTGAATGTAAATTTAATTTTTTTTATTAGCTTTCCCCTTAGAACATCTTTTACGTTATTTTCTGTTTCTTTAATTACCTCCCCTCGTAATAAAAATATGTTTTGTTTTTTTATAAGGCTTATATTTTTTCAAATATACACTATCGTATATCAGATATTAAATCTCACTATGTATTGTATACCGTAAAAAAATCAAAAATTATTGGATATAAATGATAATATGGTAATTATGAATAAGTCCAAATATATGAATAAATAATTAAGCTGTAACCTCATTGGAATCACATAAACCCATATCTGTAAAACGAATTTAAATTGATATGTGTCGTATTTCATAACAGATTGTTTGACATGATTGACAGCATTTGATCGTCTGGCTCCGATTTCGATACGCATTCCAGTACATTTAATGAGATGATCCTACCTAAATCTTCTACTAAAGGATTTTATATTCCCTCTTTGGTCCTGTCTACATTCAAAGTCCTTTCCAGTCCTTTGTAGAAGATTTAACGGGTTATTACTCTAACACTACTAAAATGGATTTGGAATGAGAGTGGCTATTACATTTTTTTAAAAATTTACTCATAAATTTGGAATTGTGGTTAGGTTTTAAAGAGAGGGCAGACAAATAGTGTTCCATGTTTTTGCTCTATCAGCTCCAAGACATTAGTCATTCTAATTATCTGCAAAGTGTCCTACATACAGCGTCTAATCTGTCTTCCCCACACATAATGCAAGGCAAAGGTTTCGTTGAGATAATTGATTTGCGAAGACCTGTTTTTGACAGGCAGTTAATTATACTCCTTTGTGTTACATCCAGCTTTGTGGTCGCAACCCTAGACACTTGGTTATTGTTCTGAAATTACTTAACGATAAACGGTAATATACCGTAAAAAAACATATTGGGTGGATTAAAATCCTTAGTTTAATGTAAAATATTAGTCCTTATTGGAGTCTAGAAGGTGAAATATATATTCGCGGGAGTTACCCCCGTTGCAATAGTTTAACAGCTCTTTGAGATGTGTGGAAGAGGGTTTTCCATTAATTGATTAAAAAATAAACATTCAAACCTTGCTTTTTACACTTACATTTTGTTTTCCGAAAACATATTCTTCTTAGATTAAATCCATTATTCTTATTTCAACTTTGTTTTGCTATTACTACATGGTAACCTCTGTGTTTAACTGCCTAAATATTGCTGTTTTTCTGAACATGCATTGTATGTGTATATGTTCGCAACTCTTACCACTACCACTGTAGTCAAAATAACGACATTTCAAAAGCCAACACTTTAATATAAGTCCGTTTTCATCTCTTTAAAGACATAAACCAATTATATATATAGATATTACTTTAAATGTATACAATATAAAATCAAATGAATATTATCAATCTCTAAACTAAATATATTTACAACTAACCTTACTAATAAAATGACTGACGTAAAATTTCTGTTACTACATTATTAAATATAAAGTACTTAATTATTATTGTTTAAAAAAGTTAGCCAATTTCTAGATAACATGTTCATATTACTAGAGACATATTGTAAACACCACTAAAAATTACCTTTAAAACACTCGTTTATAGCATAATGCGTTATATATATATATATATATATATATATATATATATATATATATATATATATATATATCGTATTTCTACGTTAATGTTTCATATAGCAAAATCTTAGACAGTATATTTCTCTGATTACTTTATTATAATTCCAGTTTCAGGGGAATCTTTATACGGGAATACACTCGATTTCTCTCATCTGTCCCATCTAATCCTATCTACCATTTCATATCTTTTTATTACAAAAGTGTAGTAGATAATCGACACCCCTTTCTGACCCCGATAAAGAGTACGTCTACTCCGCTTACAAACCTAGGCACGTGATATTATCATCAACTCTATAATCTGTTGTAGGAGGTTTTATGTCATTTATGTCTCTACCTCAATTTCACTTTTACAATCTACAATGTTTATCTAATCATCGCGCCTGATATTAGGTATACTGACTGTGCTCCTTTAATTTTATTATTTATCACATACAATACGTTTTTAATAAAGACATGCATACAATGTAAAATACATCAATGAGATAAATAAATAAATTGTTTAGGCAAATTTCATGTTCTCATAAATTGTCTTTTTTCAAAGCAGTTAATTTTAGTGAAAACTCTCACAAGATATCCGATAGCAATGCTCCGCGCGACGCCATCGTGACTAACTTTCATCCGACTCCATTTCAGCTTCCATTTATTTACTTTCGATAAAATTTCAAATTAACTTATCAACTCTCCGACCGACCGACTGCACGGAATAATTTTTCATTTTATTTTGATTAGACGAGCTGTCTTCTTATTTCCGCATGAAATATGAACCCTCGGGAAATCAGGCTTCAGCAATTTCTGCAGAGATTCAATCATAAATCTTCTTCGCCGCGGCGGATGTGTTTTTTTTTTTAATGAGCGGAAATCTGTTCCAATTAGATCCGTTCGTACTGTTTGTTACCTCTGAAAAATATTTCAAACAAAGTTTGCAGACAAAAATAATTATTAACCACATTGTAATTTGACGAATCAAAATTTAAATACTTTAATATTAAAAGAAAAGTATTTACAAAAACCTGAAACATTCAAAATATTCCTCCAGAAAGCAGAAAATTGAATATCATATCTGTGCAAATAATTGGACGGCATTGAAACCTTTTCAAAGGAATAATCCAATTTAAGATCTTTTTATTTCACCAATTCGTTAAAAACAAGTAAATATGTCTATAAAATTCGCCTTCGTTTCTCTTACAAATTTTTGTATACGAATAACCACATTTTACGGCCTTTTTTATCATTAAAATACATTTTCTGTGCTGACGGGTTTCTGAATACCTCCATCTGAAAACTTTAACTACTTCAATTAAGAAGTATAATAATAATTAATTATGATTTCAAAAAACTTTAATGTAATCCACAGATAAACTCCCAAACTAGTAATAAAGCACCTAAATTTACTAACTTTGCGTCGATGGTTTTGCAAACAGCCATTAAAACGATCCACACGTGAAAAAACATAAAGATAGTGTTAGGGAACACATTTTATTTTTTCAAAGTTAGACCAGAATGATTTACCTCTGTACATATACAATGAATATATGATGTATACTATTTGCAAGTAATTAAATCAAATTATTATTATAGATGCAACGAGCATAAAATTGTAATTATAATTTTGTGTTTCAGGTTAAAAGATCTTTACTTTCAAAAACGTTTTTATAAGGTAATGTTTATCTTTACATATTTTATTAAAAATAATTTCAGTGTAGCCAATGAAACGGGCATAATTTTAATTTATTAATTAATTATATATATATATATATATATATATATATATATTTATATACATAAATATATATATATATATATATATATATATATATATATATATATATATATATATAACTTGTATAAATTTATTACTTTATTATATAAATTACTTTGGGGAAATTAGACAAGGATAACACTTTAAAAATTATTTTTGTTTTTGGAAATATTTTTAATTTATTAACTATATTACAAGAAAACATATTACCATATTTAATATACATATATATAAATATATAGTATATAACATACAACATTATATATTACTATTACTAATAATAATAATGTATATTAAAATATGTAATATATACATACATATTTATATATGAGAGTTTCGCCTTATACGACAATTTTAGCTTAGTGATAATATGATTTCATACAACAGTTGATTACGCTTTATAGATTATGTTGTAGTGCCTTTATAGTGTTCCCTACAAAAATGTGTTAGATGGTCATAAACATACCATTTGTGGTGAGTATAAGTTAAGTCAGGTTGTCATATGATTCATATCTCAATACTATTTATTTTTACTGGGATTTTAAATATTGTTTTGTTTGTTTGTTTTAAAGCGATACTCTTATCACTTCTTTAAACTTCATATATATCGTTTTGTTGAAAAATATATTCTAAAATATCGACAGTATATTTGGCTGTGGATGGATTGCCTCAGTTTAATGCAAAAATACCACAGACTATTGAAAATGGCAAGATTTTAAAGGCGATGTTTGGATGGGTTAGGTAAAAGTAGCAAAACAAAGGCAAGTGTTTTCAGTTACAGAGGAAATATTTTAAAAGGGAAGAGTTGCAAGAAAATTAGGATTGTTGAAAAAGAGAGGATTAAAAAATTAAAATTGTTGAAAGTCAAAGAGAATAGCTACAAGGTAAAGAGAAGAGTAGCGAATCATTAAAAACACTTAGTGGCAAAGAGAAAAGTTACAGAAAAGCGTGATTTCATACAAGAGTTGATTACGCTTTATAGATTATGTTGTAGTACTTTTATAGTGTTCCCTACAAAAATGTGTTAGATGAACATGGACATACCATTTCTGGTGGGTATAAGTTTAGTCAGGATGTCATATGATTCATCTAAAAGTGATTTAAAAGATAACCTATGATTTCTTATATCAGCTGATTTATTGCTATACGTTATGCCAGAAACAATTGTTTTAGCACGTAAATTAAAACAGGCGCTGCTGTTTACAAATGTTTAGTTAATTTTTCAGTAATTAAATTACCGCAAAATTAAATGTTTTATCAATTCAAAATAATATCAGTATATGTGTCTATAAACTTTTTCACTTCTGTCGGTCCACCCCCTAGTTTTAAAACCTAATTTAATTTAACAAGTAATAAATACAATTATTTGTAAGCAGGATACATGCAAATAATAAACTTTTATAAAATATTTATTTTTACCGAGGTGTTAAATAATGTTTTGTTTGTTTGTTTTAAAGTGATACTCTTATCACTTCCTTAAACTTCATATATATATTTGTATTAAAAAAATTATTCTACAATATCGACAGTATATTCGACTGTGGATGGATTGAATCGGTTTAATGCAAAAGTACCACAGACTATTGAAAATTGCAAGATTTTAAAGGCGATGTTTGGATGGGTTAGGTAAAAGTAGCAAAACAAACGCAAGTGTTTTCAGTTACAGAGGAAATATTTTGAAAGGGAAGAGTTGCAGGAAAATTAGGATTGTTGAAAAAGAGAGAATCAAAAAATTAAAATAGTTGAAAGGCAAAGAGAATAGGTACATGGTAAAGAATAGAGTAGAGAATCATTAAAAACACTCAGTGGCAAAGAGAAAAGTTACAGAAAAATAGCATAGGAAAATGTTACAAAGAGAAAGCTTGTAAGACAAAGCTAAGAATTTCAAACTCAAGGGTTGCAAGACGAATTTCCAGACAAAGAGCTCACTTTTTAAAAATTGTAACAAATAGCAAGGGGACAGCTATGTTACGAAATTCTTGAGTACAAAAACACCTGCGTAGAATATAAAGGTGTAAAAATTCTGCCGTTGTAATATTTCCGTTGAAAGTTAGACGTACACATCGCCAGCCAAACATTAAATAGATTTTATAATTACAAACATAACAATACAACTGCTACACTTACACTACAATAACTTTAACCAACTTGGAAACAAAACTTCTTGCTTGCACTATTGTTTAAACATTTCTATTTATTAAAGGCACCAGGCTGGGCAGAGTTACCGACGTTATATAGGAATAAATATGCAAACTCCAAAACTGTATCATTCATAGGCATGACAAGTTTGAAGTGAAATCTACTTTAGCAAAGCAAAGCTGTATTTTTTTTAAATATAAATGCCACGTGGACGCAGGGCGACTTGTATATGGAGAGTTTACAAGATATATACCCCAGAACACATCTTTGTTACAGATTCGCTAACGGTTAATTGTTATGCTGGTTACAGAAAGTACTAAGAACATGTCTTTGGAAAAGACAAGTCCAAAAAAAATACTTTTAAAATGCGATTTTATAAATTTATTCTAGGAGTTGTGTAACAATACTGTTCGTAAAATGTTTTTTTTATAAAAATACTTCCCTCTCACATTATGTATAGTTCTTGGGGGTACTGTTGACTGAGCATGAAATACTGAATGAAATCAATATATTTAATTTATGGGAAGCTTCGGAATATGGTTTTGTAACTATTTTTGTTTATGATTATATATATATATATATATATATATATATATATATATATATATATATATATATATATATAAATATTTGTAGCTTTGCAACACTGTTTTCTTGTATTCACTTATCAAGAGTGAATAATATAGTTATATTATTATGAATAAAATATTAAGTACATAAGTGATAAGTGAATATATATATAAATATATATATTCTACAATTTTAGTTATATCAAGAATACTACATATAAAGTGAATCTGATGAATCCGATGAAATATATACAAACTATATATAAGTGGTATATAGGCTTTTCCCACTTTATGTCATCGATTTTAATTTTAGCGATGATCATTTTCAATGTTAAAATAATTAAATTTTTATAATCCGTATTTTATAACAAATTTAAATAATATAAAAGTATATCAAAGTTAAAACTATTTCAAAATAATCCCCACGGGTGGTATAATATGAAACTTTTTTTAATTTAAAATATGACCTTAAATGGCAGTGAGCTTTAGAACAGCATACATTTGGATGTTTGCTGGCCCGTTATCGTATGCAAGTGACTGCTGTTATTGGAATTGCTGTTAGTTTATTGTAAAGCTAAAATATAAATGTTCAAAAACATATTTAAAAGTTCCCTTCAAGGGGTAGATTCAAAACAGCATTTATTTTACTCTACGTTGGAAACAACTCTATCTGTAAGGCACATTTACTATATCTATTGAATATAAGGCGCCCAGCAGTTTATGCATAGGCCATGTGCACATATACACGCATAAGTTTGATGTTGGGTTCTTGTTTTCATGGATACAATACATTTGCAGTAGAATTATTCTTCACTTCAGTTCGTTAAAAGGGGCCGTTAACAAAACAAGGGTAGGTCAAATCTTTACGATAATTTGTATTTATAACGTTAAATATCGCCACTGAAATAAATTTCTAAAGATGACTTTTCCAAAAGTCGACAAGTTTTACGATTTCTAGCGGAACTCAAGTCATATTTCTCGCAGAAAGTGTTCCCATCAATAAATTGTAAACGTGAATCAACTTAGAAAAACGATCGTGTGCAGCACCACGTCTCTCTGTTTCATGATTGTTTCATTAAATTGTTGTGATGCTCTGACGTGAAACATAAAATGTCCTGTAACATAAAACAAAAGGTGAGGTAAGAAATAGTTATTCTATAACAAAACAAAGTACAATGAGGAAGTAAGTGGGCTTGGCTGACAAAATTGAAAAACTTAATGAAAGAATATAGCTGGTATACATTTAAATAGAGTCTATTGTAGTTAATAATGAAATGCAGTAGTTACAAGAAAACTTTTATTAACGGTTGAAAAAGTTACTGAATACAAATTTATATTAACGGATTTATTATAATCGGTCCTTAAAAATTATCACATTCGCCTAAAGACGTTTTCTCTTAAACCATTGAAAAAGAAATTTTTAACACTAGTTGTTTTTCAAAATTTACTCCTCTTCTGTTTCTGATTAAGTACTACAACGTCTCTGTATTCATATTTCCTTAAAAAATACTTATTTCTAACAGTCAAATATTACTTTGTACGAAAATTAACATTATATGGGTTTTAAGTAAATTCTTACAACCTGTTTTGCAAATACTCTTATCTATTTACTATTAGCAAATATTAATAGTGTAGAGACATTCACACACACCGAGCGTACAATGCTTCAGGTATTTATTATCTTCCGTTAGTAACAACTTATACACCTCATTTATAAAATCTCTCGGTAAATGCCTCACATACATACAGAACAAATGTCTACTGCAACGGAACACTTTCTTCCGCTAACTGTGTTCTCAAACTTTTGAATGCGATTTATTCCGATGCATTTCAAAGTTTTTCATATTCCTAAGTAATTACCAAACAGGTTGTTTTATTAGTAACAATCTGTAATAAACATTTCAGGGTATATTTGACCTAAAGCGCCAACTAACCAATAAAACTACCCCATGACTGACTGGTTTTAAATAACTCTCATAAAAATCAGTACACTCATAGTTCTCCATTAATAAAATTTTTGCTCTTTGGCTAAATCTTGTTCTTTGGTTTCTTCTTTGGCAGTCAACATTGTTTTGTAGCAGTGTTTAAGACATGGTTCTGTTCGTGAAAGGCTGTATAGACTAATAGGCCCTATATAGATATTTCTATTATACTGATAAGGAAAATTATTTTCATTGAAATATGATGCAATACTAAAAATCTTGTTAACATTTGCTTCTCTCACAAGAAGCAGATTTTCAATTTTATGTCAATGTTAACCCGCAATTATTACTCAACTTAGATATTTGAAACTCACGATGCGCAATTCAGCCCATGCAGCCCAAATTTATCCTCTCGCTATCAACGTTAGGTATTCATATAATTGTTTTGGAAATATTCCTCCGAAAACATGTCTTCAAATATTCGTATGAAATTATAGTTTTATTATCTTTATTGATACGAATAATACGCATACCTATATTCTACTTAAGTAGCCACGGTTTATGGGACCTGGTTCTACAAGACCAAGTCGTCAAATGTATTTTTTATGAAATTGTTGCGTTAATTTTGTTTTTTATTTTGCAATATCTTTATAGGGATATGATTTATCTCATATATCAGGCTGAAAGTCTAATTAAAATGTATTTAACATTTACTGCTGCCCTACTGGTGGACGAGTACTGTCTTGGTTTAGATAGAATAAAAAATCAGGGGCTCTGAGAAAAGGATAATCTTTGTTAAGGTATTTTCCTAATTTGCTTTGCAGGGATGATTCATCATTTATGGTATCCAAAATATTTTTTGGTCAGTAGATGATATTATTATTATTAAAATAAAATATATTTTTTGGTTTTCTATTATTATTAATTCTTTTCATTATATGCTCAGCATGACGAGGGGCGGCACAGGGTGGGGCCAAACATCAAACACGAGGGTAGGTTGCAACCAGATGTCATTTGGCTCTACTGAGACGCTTCAGCAATAAAGCTACATAGAACAGCAAAAAAACAGCATTATTCTAACTGAATCATAAGGTGTGCATGTTAGTGGGCTTATAGATTTATGACAAGGCCGCAAGTAGTTCTTTATTGTCTGAATGAAATGGAGACATGCTAAACAGAACATGCAGACATTTCAAACTTTCTGGCTGTTGCTGGTGTCTGTAATCAACATAAATCGCTAAACTATAAAAATAATCAAATTGCATATTTAGATAGTTCTCTTTACCGCAAAACTACCACTCGCAGAAGATTGTAATTCCAAGACAGAGGAAAATTACTAAAGAAGTATTTTAAATACATTTTCAGGCCGAAAATTATCTAAATTTAAACAAACGTAAGGGAAGGAATGTTATTTACAGTATAGATCCAGTATTTCGACACTTTTTACAAAAAAATTTAAAACTTTATGATTTAAAGCTATAAAGACTAGATGTGATTAAAATGTTAGAACAGTGTTGTGGATTTGTCTGATGTTTCTGCTTTGGACAGTAAAATTTATTCTAGATCTAATCGATTTCTTTAGATAAAAAAATATTAGCGCCATTATATTACACGGTTTTACTACATACAGAGGTTTTCTAGTAAAAGCATTACATTGTATATAGAATGTTTGAATATAAATGTTCATAGTTGTAATTATTTTTAATTCAATCGTATCGTAGTTTTTCTTTTACTGAACTCGTACATTGCTGGTTATATTTTTTTTGGAACAATTTTATAAACAACTGAACGGATAAAAACTGCAAAATATTATTTCAAATTTAGATTTTAAAATTATTTATAGCAAACAATAAGATTTCGTAACTAGTAATCAGTGTCAAATCAACAGTATTTATACAACATTTTACAACAGTAAACGAGAAGATATATATATATATATATATATATATATATATATATATATTTATATATATATATATATATATATATATATATATATATATATATATATATATATAAAGAACAAAAGTCAAAATACAAAAGTCAAAATTCAATTGTTTAATATTCCTGATGATGTTGGTACTGTTAGCCAACGAAAAGCTTTGAATTGTAAATTCAAATATAATTCTTGTATTTGTATTTTGACCTTTGTTCTTTATTAATACACAAGAACAATATGTATTATATACATATTGCGATATATATATATATATATATATATATATATATATATATATATATATATTCAAAGGTGAACTAATAAGGTACACGGCGCAATGAAGGCAATTAACAATAAACAAAATCGATATTGTGATATAATGTAATAAAATACAATGAATTACGATGAAAACATATTTCGTAACGTTTATTCATTAGAGTTTGTGCTTAGAGTTAATTCCGTTTTTAGCTATTTATGATGTTTCAACCTTCTGATCATCTTTCACTTCAACTTCAGATTTTTTTTTATTGGCATACATGTGAAATGAAAACCTGGCTTTACTGTATATAAAGAAACATTCACCTTTCTATTATTTTCATAATATTGTTATCGTTTCGAAAATGTTCACATTAGAGGCTTCGAAAATTTTAGTAATAAATGTTCCATTGATCATCCGAATAAAGTTTTGAGTCATTCGTTAAAAGGAATATAATATTCTCTCCTGTACAAAGAGTATGTTAAAACGAAACGTCTTCAACATACCGTCTGTGAAATTTAATATTTTAGATTGAAGGATCCTTCAGGCATTTATGATAGGAACGCGCTTCACATACGAATTCATATAGGCTACTATTCCAAAGTGTTAAAGCTTTTCTATCAATATTTGCCTTTAAAAAAATACGAGGTTTAATATCGTATAGCATGTATTATTATTTTAAATACAAAATCTTTCTTCGTTCACTAATCATGTTATGACACAAATTTAGCCAACTAAAGAAATTACGTGTAATAAATGTTATTACCAAGCATTCAAAACTAAATTATTACATATATATATATATATATATATATATATATATATATATATATATATATGTATATGTATATATATAGAGAGAGAGAGTAATACATTGGGATTAGAAATGTCTAAAACCTTGATGATTGACTATAAAAGTAGATTTATGCCAAAACAGACTGAACAATGTGACCAAGTGGTAGCAAGAAGCTGATCCTCCAACCCTCAACTGTAAATTATGTTTTGTTCTTTCAAATTTTTATGTACGTTTTACGAACACAGCAACGTTTTGTGAATGATTAGAACATTTAGAAGCATAATTGAGAAAGAGGTACAATAGCATTTAAAATGCTTTGCAAAGAAAAATATTTAAAAAAATAACCTTAACGGTCACTTATCACAAGATTACTAAATAATGTAATAAGGAAATCTCTGATGATCGTCTACGAATCTCACTTGCAATCAGAAAACTAGTGTATAATGTCAGTATGACTATAATATATAGTTTTAGGTTATATGTTTTGTAATATGTAGTATTTAACTTTATAATTAATCCTAAAGGCTTAGGTCTAATTAGCAACATATGAAGTCTATTTCCATTCGCAATATATCTCTTTAAGCCAGATTTACATTTTATAATTACATACTTTGTTTCTACTCATCTGTACATTTCTACAAATTAAAGAACAAAGAGTAACGGGATGCTTATAAGGAAATGTGTTATCACGCCAAATATGGCAAATCCTTGCCTTCAATTGAATTGGGCTTTCCAGAAATTTATAATGTTAATGCAGGCATTGTTGTAACTCTGCTCGGCCTAACTCTTACGAAGCGGCTCAGAGTTTTTCTGCAAAATTACGTTGCTTACTTTAGACTTGGGTTTACAATGTTGGAGAATTACGAATGTCTCTACCAATACATTCGACTGTATGAAGATTAACGAAATTCTATGGCGACAGTAGCCTATAACCTTTTGATTTAGTACGCTCAAGTGGTTTTAGTCGTATATGATGAGCAGGTAAAACCGTGCAGTAAATGATGTATTGATGATACTATATACATTGGAAAGCGGTTACTTTAAAATTAGCCCTTACCAAGGAAATATATCCTTGTGAGAGGTAAGAATTAAGTGATAATGGCGTCAGAACTACCTACAGAAAACAGATTTTAATATAATGTTAGTTATAAAAAAAATCATTTAAGTAAATGAGAGGTAGATGTGAATGTAACATTTTTAACTGTACTGTTAGTATCACTTGCAAAAAATTACTGTTTACAGATATAATTCAGCAGTAGCGACCGGCACTGGGTCAGTGAATTGTTTACTGCTACGAGTCGTGGACAAGGACCTGTTGTATAATGTTAATACAAAATTAAATTTGTCTTACATATTAACTAATGTAATTTCTACGGTCCAATTAAAAAGGTATAAAACTCATACGGTTCATAATTGAATAATCTCTATTAGCCTACAAATTTACATTTCTGAAACTAAATTTTACAATTTTTTAATATCATCCTATTTTTTTAATATACCCTAATAATTTCATTACGCGAGCTTCATAAATATGTCTAACTATTAGGTATGGGCTGAATTTCTAACAGGTCATTACAGCAGATAAATATATATTCACCGGTACCCTATCAGGAAATAATATAGTATTCCTTAGACACCCATTTTAACTTACAATTTACAATGCGGAACTTACAATTGTCTTCTAGTGACAAACAGCTTTTACATGAATAAGTTTATCATATTTGCTTATATTTTTATTCTAATATATATTGTACTATATTACACATTAGAATATTCCTATACTTAGTCAAATTTAGGATATTTATGTATATATAAATCATAGCCTATACAAATTACTTTAACATAAACTAAATAATTCTAACTATTAAGTACGGGTTAAATCTCTAACCTGTCAGAATATCAGATCAATGTATTTACCGAAACCGTATCAGGAAACAATTTACCATTAGTTTAACACCCATTTTAACATACAATTAATTACTAGTAATAAACAGACGTTATATGAAATAGTTTATTATTAAAAGATATATTTATATTATTTTATATATTATACTATATTCTAAATTACATTTTTTTTTATTTAGTCAAATTTATGATATTTCTGAAGATATAAAACATAGCTTATACAAATTACTTCAACTTAACCTCCTAATCTGGAAGTGAAGATGAAAACAGCTGTCACCATAGGAGTCAGAATTCCTTAACCTAGGATACGGTTTGTTACGCAATACTGTTTGAATTCGTATGCGATGACGTCACGTTTTACAGATTATCTCCTACATAGTATATATGTACGCGGCGTCAAACCTCAACACTTCGGAAATAATATAGATATTTTGTTTAACTAAAACAAACTTGATTTAATATAGATCATACGCAAGGACATTATAAACACAGGGTTTTCTAGTTTATAAGGTCACAAAATATTTGCCAGGTAAAAATGCATGAAGGAAATAGTGATATGCGATATCCATAAAATATCATACATAAGGTAACAATGCTTGTGACGGTCAATAACACCTACTTCCTATATGGGCCATATTGAAGAATCAGCTGTAAAGAACCGTTGTGTGGAATCAGGAAATGAAGTAGATGAAAAGAAACTGAGTAAATACTTCTCGAACGACAACAAAGCCTTTGTGCTTGAAATTTTTTGGTAAATCTATATTTTCAAACTATTGATTTTATATCTAAGGGCAAAATTGTTTTTGAACACATCCTTATTTTACTGCGACGTAAATTCAACTTTTTTTAAACAACTCTGACGTTTTCTTTCAAGTATTTAATTTCAGCCCCTGGAAATGAAAAAGGCTTCCATTACACGTCGTTGTTATCTAATACGGCTAGAAACATGATAAGACAAGTAATTTCAAATACTCCATGAGTAATATATAAATACGAACCCCTTATGTTAAATAATTTAAATTTAATGGGAAAATCATATGACACGTGTTTCTTTTGCTGGGAATATAGTATTTTAAAGTTATTTACAACGACTGTATGTTAAGTTCACAAAAATGATATTTTTGTTTGAGGCGAGTGTAATTTAAATGAAGTTTTGAGTCATGAAATGCGTAGTGTTATAGAGTTACAAATTGCATCATTGCCGACAGGAATTTCTTTTGATAGAATATCATACAAACGCAAGTAAAGATAATATTTCTAGCTTTATAATGAAGAAGAATAAGTTTATCTAATTGAAATCGTACACGTGTGTTATTACTGGTGGTATAGGCGACTTTAAGCTTTGCGAATTGGTATGAATAAAGTAATATTTTTATGTTTATCAAGTGTAACTCTGTAAATACAGAAAAGTGAATTTCGTATTCCTATTGCAACGTTTGAAGGGTAAAGCTTATTAGGCTCGCCAAAAACCTATAAGACACTGAATTCGTTAACAGAAATTGTAATTATTTAATTTTTTAGATCCATGTAAAACACGTAATTCATATTTTTTCTTGTAGGAGTATTTGTTTATTGAGATTTTTTTAACAATACGCTCTTTAAACTATTTTCGCCAACCTACTAAGCCATATTTATTTCAAATGATTTGTTAGTTATGAAGGGGTAGAAAGCCAAATTTGTTTCGAATTTTAAAATACTTAAAATTTTTCCATATTCAATAGACCTGAAATACTCAATATTCAAGTTAGTTTGGTTCCAATCAGATGTATTTACCATTAAAAGGTCAGTTGTGGCCAAAGAAAATCTAGTTTTATGAAAACGCTTCGAATACAGCGGCTACAGGTTTAATTAGGGTAAGTGTTATTGGTTGAAAGTAACGCAGGTGTATATAGCACTGCTATATGTAGCTAACGACGTCAGGCAAGGTGATTGGTTCTTATTGTATTTTAGAGAAAAAACGTAATTATGTGCACATTTGGTTATTAGGGTAGTAATAGTAAGGAATTTGGCAACTGTGTTACTACTCGTAGAATATGTTACTTTCTGTGTTGCAAAATCTTTGAATTAGTATAAATGATATAATAATTGTTTATATTCATTAAGTATAAATCTGATAATACAATGGAATAAAAGAATGCCATTTCTATTACAACGTTTGAAGGGTGAACCTTATTAGGGTCGCCAAAAGATTATTAGAACTAAGTCACTGAATCCCTTAAAAGAAATTTCATTTGTTCTATATTTAAATAAAAACACGTTTCACATATTATTCATGATATTTGTTCATGGAATGTGTTTTAGGAAGACATTATCTTAACGATTTTCACTGTCTACTGAACCTTATTGATAACAAACTGTTTGTTAGATACATTTTTCAGTGTGAAGTCGTTGAAACCAAAATGTGTTCCGAATATTGAAATACTTCAAATTTTCCGATAATCCAATAAATTGAAAGATTCAATGGGCACTATAATTCAGCTCCAAACATATTTATTTACCAATTAAAAATCATTTGTTGCCAAAAGAAAATTTCAACGCCTGAAATAAAGGGGCTACAGTTTTAATTTGGCGAAGTGCGATTTGCTGGAAGTAGCTCAGGTGTAAACGACATAGCCATACGTAGCTAAATATATCAGGCACGGAGATTGTGTTTTGTAGTATATTAAAGAGAAAAAGTAAGAATTATACCCACATTAGTGGCGAGGGTAGTAATGGAAGTGTAGAGGGAATTCGGATCTAAGATTTGCTTTGGTTTCAAGGTGATGTGATTAAAAATATATGTTGGGCGTAGGATTGATTATGTTGAAATGTACCAAGCCAGCAAGATTTGTTATAAGAATCACATCTTACTAGTTATGAACCTTAATGAACAAATATTCCAAATAATTCATCACAAACAGGAACAGCAAGTCTGGGCAAAAATCCTTTCATTTTCGAATCGCAGTTTTATCTTACATACACTTGACCCAACTGTTTGTTCACGCTTTAAAATACTACAAAATGCACTTTAATGTCATTAAAATCCAATTTGGTTCAAACTGAAATTAAAACTTTAATGATATTAAATGATTGTGTTACAGGAACAAAAAGAAAACTTGTTATTACCTCCGAGCATTTCGACTTTCAATAAATACTTTCAGTTTACGCTTTTAAAAAAAATGGTGTTATTATTTTGACCTGTTGTATCCCCTTTAAGGAAGTGATATAGAAAGCAGTTTTTTAAGGGTAAAAAATTTGGATATATACGTCTTTTGCAACATGGTAATTTTATAATGGTGGTTGCTGGGTGATAATATATCCATTCCAGTTTATTAATAAGCGTTATGTTATACTTGAGTATTAAAATAGGTGTTATTATCTTAGCATTTCTTACTTATAAAGTAGGGTAGAAACGTAGCCTTTCTTAATTATAAAGTAGGGTAGTAAGCAAGCCTTTCATACTTATAAAGTAGGGTAGTAACCTAGAATTTCTTACTTATAAAGTAGGGTAGTAACGTAGCCTTTCTTACTTACAAAGTAGGGTAAAATGTAGCCTTTCTTACTTATAAAGTAGGGTAGTAACTTAGCCTTTCTTACTTATAAAGTAGGGTAAAAACGTAGCCTTTCTTACTTATAAAGTAGGGTAGAAACATAGCCTTTCATACTTATAAAGTAGGGTAGTAACTTATGCTTTCTTAATTATAAAGTAGGGTAGTAACTTGGCCTTTCTTAATTATAATATAACTCACAATTTTACGCAGAGTTAAAATTAAGAAAAAATATAATGTATTAAAAACTTTAAATAAATAGTTAAAATGTATATTGTTTAATATACTACTTTTATTCACTTAGCAAGACTAGTAATTCTATGATACAATTATATTTCCTACACCCCGAATCTCTTTGTAGGTGTTATACTTATTCGACCTCAATTTAATATTTCTAATATAGATAGTCTCTTTCTGAATGTGAATACCTGCAAGAAATGTATTTATACATTAAATGCTAGCATTAAATGCTATTTCAAGCATATATAAACAAAATAAATATGTATTTAAATACAAATATATATTAAAGTGGAAAAGGATGATTATTCAAATTGTTTTAAATTTATTGACCAATTTTTCTTTATGCGTTAATAATATGAGAATCGCATTAAAAGTGATAATCTTACCAGTTGGATTATATTGCTGATATAATGCAAAAAACAAATCGATTTCAAGAAGGAACGCCGGTGTTTCCTAGGGGCGGAAATGGAGAAGCGTCACTATGACGACTACAATAATTATCCCTTCTAAAATTTAGTACGATGCGTAGATTATATGAAAGCATAAGCGCTTAGAATCATTTCAGTAATTTTTAAACTCAATGTCTTACCGTACGGTGGAGGCCGCATTTGTGTATTCATAATAAATTCACAAAATATTATCTACGAGATATCTTCATATTTCACAAATTCTTACATTCTACACTTTATTCAAGTAGATATTATTTGTATAAAATTGCATTTGCGCAATTGTGTACGCAAAAAATTACCTAAGAAATATATTCATATTTCATAAACCCTTAAGTCTTACACTTTATTCAAATAGACGCTATTTGCGTAATGATCCATATTTTCGACGTAAATTAATTATGGACAAGTAGAAAGGCATATTTTATTGATTTAATATATTTATAACTAAAATAGGACATTATTAAAACCAGCGGATCTTTTATTTTACGTACTGTATAACTTTAAGTTAAATACTGGTTTGTATTATTTTTACATTAGGTCTGTAGATATTCACCAAAGTCTTTATTTCTTAAGTTCAAAGTATTTTTTGAAATGTATTGTATCTTATCTGTCCTTTCTTTTGAAAAACCAAAGAAAAGTGTGTGGTTGCTTCTGTGTTTACTCAAATGCCTTCACGATGACATTGACAATACAAAGTACAATAGTTATAAATCAAGAGGGATGTGAAAATTTATAAAATGGGCTATAAAAATTTATTTTCCTTTGATTTTGAAATCTAATGCCTTATGTTGGTCTGTAAAATGTATTATATTTTCTAAAAATGTATATTGGCTTACAGATTTAAAAACGAAATTTCTTCAGCTTTAATTTATATTGTTTTCTAATAGTCATTTTAAATATTTTCAAAATACCTGGTTCCGTTGAAAGAAACCCATTCGATTACTTAACTGGAAATAATAAACTCTAAGACGCCTCTCCCAGATGTTTAAAATACATGAAGCGTGACGTCATATTACACTTCAGGCTGTTAACTTATCTTCTTGCTTCCGACACAAGTCACTAATGCTCGACATTTTGAGGTTATTATACTACGATTTGTTTACACATTGTGACAGCCCCTCTCTAACCTAGAGTGCGCAACGGTATACAGGTTTATCTCAGAGATGTTTGGACCTGCAGAGGAATTGTAAACTTGCTA
This sequence comes from Prosapia bicincta, assembly GCA_036971475.1. NCBI lineage: Eukaryota > Metazoa > Arthropoda > Insecta > Hemiptera > Cercopidae > Prosapia > Prosapia bicincta. Next base: position 4,097,194 of record JBAIZL010000002.1, read on the forward strand.
GCATAAAGGAAATCCAAAGATAGCTGTTGAAACTGAGGTTATCGAACGTTGCAGATACATGACTAAACGTTCCTCAAACTGAATACATTTACGTAGCTCTAGTATATTTAAGGGTAAAAAAACGTTACCTAACCAAGTCGTAACTTCCACAGTCAATAAAAGATCAGTCATAATGACTCAGGCAAAGGAATTCTCGAGGCTTGCATGAGTCATATTAGTTACATCCATTTATAAAGGAGCCGGTTTGAAATGTTGTGTGAAATAATTAATTTTATGCGTCTCAGATACTCTGTTGGTAAAGAAGGGAAATAAGTTTAATGAATAAAATATTTGTAAGACGAAATTAGAAACCAGTCTTATTTTGTTAATTCGATCGGCCATTGTGATTACTATTGCCTAATAAAGATAGATGGGATTGTAGAAGGATTAAGCAAGAGGCATATAACCGTTTGCTAAATATTATATACAAAAGATTGTGAAACCACATTTGCAGATCACTTACCTAAAGTTGACCTACTCTGGAATTGAAAAAAACACGTTTCGCTACAAATAATACAATCGAACTCAGTCGATGTAAAACGACTCAAGTAAAACATGAATATCAGCAAAACAAAAATATTTTTTTTGAAGATTCCTACTTAAACCGACATAGGTCGCGTCACACTCTTTTCCACAAGGCCTTCACCATTTTATTAATATCTGGAACTGCCGATTTTTGTACGCTTCCACCTCCTCATTACCTTCAAATATACTCGTCCACTGTCGAATGCTCTGTTTGTATTTTCGCTTTCACCAACGAGTGTCTTAGTGTAGCAGCCTAAAGAAATGCCAGTGTGGAAACCACCGTGCGCGACCCCTCTTATGTGCTAAAGTGTGACATAATTTTTAATTTCGATTTTTTGTTATTGATAGTTTAGTGAATTGTGTGTTATATTTATAGTGTTACTACGCAATATGAATCGAGCAGAGGAAGAAAGATATCTAGAGTGCCAGATAGTGTGGAAAGGGAAGAAAGGCGTGAGGAAGAAATGTTTCATGATCCTGGTAATGTTAGAAGACAACTTTTCAGTGAAAAAGAAACGTTGAAGAGATGCTGGGTCTACAGCCATAATGGCGAAATATTACAGAAGATATACGTGAAGGACGATGCGGTCTATGCAACTAGAGAAAAAACAGGAAATCAACAACTCGGTGCAACAGCTGCTAGAACTTAAGTAAATACATTATACTTAATTACGATGTTTGTATTTTTAAAATAAAATAACGTTCAGTATTTTTTTTCCTATTAATAAAATGACCAGGTCGAATCGACCGTGTGCGACCCCTCACGTTTTATTTTTCACTCGACCTCTGCCGGGTTAAATCCATAAAGATAAATTTTATTTTATTTTAACAAAATTTTTAATATTAAAAATATAAATATGTATATACAAATGTCTGAATTATATTCTATTATATATTATAATATTAGGTGACAAAATAAACGGCAAATTTCCTTGTAACTTTCCATTTTTCTTTCTATGCACGGTGTTGGCATATACGAGTAATTTGCATTTGTTACTATTCATACGATTTCTTTCTATCGCTTGCAACGTGTTGAAATTTCTCTTCACTCTAATTTCGCATTGACGAAACAAGGTACGTAATCGTTAATAAAGATTTATTTATATATTTTATTCTTTCCATACATTCTTAACCCTATAGGATTATTTCTTATAATAGGTGGTAACCATGGCAACAATATAAGGCTGTACAATGAAGGTTTTTCATATGGATATTTGAGTTCACTTCTAGTTATGGAGAGTTGACTCAGTTTCAAAAAGCACTAAACTTCGAAGGTGAAACCCCCAGAATCCGACCTCCAAATGTTTTAAATTTATTTATGGAATATATGTTTCAATAAACTGTATTACCATCAATTGGCGTCCACTATAAGTTATAATCACGTATTTTATCTTCATTGGATGAATAAAAACGTACGTATTTTATTACCGATTAAACATTTGTGCAAAATTTGTATTAGGAGATTGTGAGCCAATAGAATGAATTTAAAGAAAGGTACCGTTACATTATATAAATATATAAAAATGGTAAACATAAAAGCAGTTTAAAATAAATAAATTTAGCTTACAATACACATAGAAGGTGGAAGTCTAAGTTGGAACGGTTACGGCAGTTTCGCTGGAACTGGAAATGTACTTTTTTTTAAATAATCGAATGAATCTTCATCAAATGATTTAAAAGTTAAAACTGTCTGTCAAACAGTGGTCTGAATTTTACCAGAACATATTTAGAACAGAATTACACTTCTCAATCAAACATCTATAAATTTCAACACAATATCCAGCAATGTGTGATTTATAATTTTTTGAACATTTTTAAAATTATTTAGAAGTTTTAATTATTGTTATAAATGTTTCTGAAGATAGTTTCATATTGATTCACATTGTACAACTGAGTCTGGCGTAATATCACAGATACAACGCAAACTTGTCTCTCGAGAGGTATTTGTTTTGTCTTGTTGAGAAATGAAACACTGTTTAACTTAAGAGTTTAACGTAAAACTTAATTAGCTCACTTGTCAACAATAAATCATATATAATTTCTTTCGTACAAGTCGACGTTTGCGCAAGATCCTGTAAAGAAATATGATTGTCTAAACTGTTTTCTTTATAAAAAAATATATACAAATAAATATAAAAATATACTTTTTTTTAAATGTGTATCGTCAACGAATAAGCTTGTAAAACCAAAAAAAGCACATTTGAAATAAAAACGAAATTTTAAATAATTACGACAGTCAACAGTTTTGCCTTTTTACCTTTTAATACTATTTAGTTTATAATAGTAGGTCCAAATATCTGGTTCAAGTCACATAAGAAAATTAGAGTCGAAAAGGAAACGTAATATTTCGGTTATAGTTAAAACAAAAAAGTAGCAAAATAACAAACAGAAAATTGTCATTTACAATAAAATAATTTATATTCGAACAGAAATTAGGTCTGTAAAATGAAAGCTTCAATTTGGCTGTTAATATTAAATTATTGCGTAAAATAATTCACGCAAACCTATACGCATAACTCGTTACTGTTAGATAGCAGCAGGTAAAACAAAAATATCCGTTTTCACTCCATTTGATATATTTTTATAGAAGTGAAAACTCCGATAAACAAATTACTGTCTGAATGTATTGACAGCAGGTGAAAAGATTTCGGTTAAACCCTTCTATAGAACAGTTGACGCTTGATTTCCCGAGGGATTCCATATAATCCGGGAGGACAGGGGAAACGAGGAATACGCTAAACAGTTTATAAAAGGGGCGCATATTCTACTTTATTCGATATGGAGGAATGGCAGCAATATATAACAATAATTCAATTAGCTTACCGTGGGAGTTATTCATTTTGTTACGTAAGAGCTTTTGTATTGAATGGAAATTTGAACCTTACAAGTAATAAAATGGTCGTTTGTTGCAGATAAAAGATAGGAAATAAAATACAGAGATGGGGCTTGGTGCAAATTTATAAACCAAAGTTGATTTTAAATATAGATAAATTATACAACTTATCTTTGAGCTAACATTAAAACATAATAAAAGACATACACAAAACTCACAAATTATTCATTTAATGATTCATAAGTGTTTCAATGACAAAATCATCATTATAATCAGTGAGTGATGCTACTACAAACTCTAACTTACAACTCCTGCAGCACTCACTAAAGATGAAAGTTTTGTCATTAAATAAAGGTATGATACAACAAAATGTTTAATTTGTGAGTTCCGAGCATGTGTTTAATTTGTTATTGATAAATTAACAAATACATACTTGAATATATATATACATATATATATATATATATATATATATATATATATATATATATATATATATATATATATATCAATCTCTCCAATTATTTAAACGCCATAACATCTTTATGAAATACACTATGGCGAAAATGATAGTTAATATTAGGTCTTAAAATCACTGCAGAATATTAGTAACGATAAAATTTTAAAATTTAGATCTATATATATATATATATATATATATATATATATATATATATGTGTGTGTGTGTGTGTGTGTGTGTGTGTGTGTGTGTGTGTGTGTGTGTGTGTTTGTGTGTTTGTGTGTGTGTGTTTGTGTGTGTGTGTGTGTGTGTGTTTGTGTGTGTGTGTGTTTGAATTTGTGTTTGTGTGTGTGTGTGTGTGTGTGTGTGTGTGTGTGTGTGTGTGTGTGTGTGTGTTTGTGTGTTTGTGTGTGTGTGTTTGTGTGTGTGTGTGTGTGTGTGTTTGTGTGTGTGTGTGTTTGAATTTGTGTTTGTGTGTGTGTGTGTGTGTGTGTGTGTGTGTGTTTGTGTGTGTGTGTGTGTGTGTGTGTGTGTGTGTGGTTTGTGTGTGTGTGTGTGTATGTTTGTGTGAGTGTGTGTGTGTGTGTGTTTGTGTGTGTGTGTGTGTTTGTGTGTGTGTGTTTGTGTGTGCGTGTTTGTGTTAGTGTGTGTGTGTGTGTGTGTGTGTGTGTGTGTTGTGTGTGTGTATATGTGTGTGTGTTTGTGTATGTGTGCGTGTGTGTTTGTGTATGTGCGCGCACGCGTGTGTGTGTGCGTGTTTGTGTGTGTGCGCACGTTTGTGTATTTATATATCACGAACAGTTCTACGATAGGGTCACATTCTGACTGAGTCCGAAATTATATGTAATACGTTTCGCGTATGACGTGAACTATAATTTGCAACAAAAAAAAAAAAATTAGCTACTCCTCGTTTTAATATTACAAAATGGGACGTATAGGATCCTGTCCATAAAAACGGAAGATCCCAAGTCGACATAATTTAACGTTGTCCTGTGTCATTGCAAATGCTAGTCTAACTGGGAATTGATGTATTTGCACAATACATCCAAGTCTACTCTTGTACGAGACCAATGTAATTCTGGATATATAAAAATGTCAAAAATCTTCATAAATATGAAGATAACAATTTTTTTCGAAAATGTCACTCAGCCCATTGGAGAAATGAGGTTAAAAACACCTCAATATACCATTTGTTTTTAATCCGTAGGTAGCTTGAGATGCTTTTAAACTTTTAAAAACGTGATAAGGATTTTTCATACAATTTTCACTTAGTCAATTGGATTGCTAAGTTTAAAAATCCCCTATATACAAAAAGTCGTGGAAACCCTTACAGTAGTTTTCGAGAAAAAATTTTAAAAAAGTTTTTTATAACAAAGTATGTATTAACTGTAAGGAGCAACTGTGGCGTAATGTTTATTTTTAAACAAATAAAACCTCTAAATCACAAATAACATTTATTTAAACCTTATGTACATTTCGATTGCCCAGCAATCATCTTCAGAGGTATTTAAAAAATACAACAGTTGTATTTTTTAAATACCTCTGAAGATGATTGCTGGACAATCGAAATCTACATAAGGTTTAAATAAACGTTATTTGTGGTTTAGAGGTTTTATTTATTTAAAAATAAAGTATGTATTATTGTGTACCAAAGAAAAAAGAAAAATACAAGTACAAGAATAATCAATTATACACTTCAAGGTTTTCATTGGCCAACAGTACGAACATCATCAGGCAATATAAAATATATAATGAATACATGATTATAATAGTTACAAAGGAATACTGGCAAAATTATAGGTATGCTTGGTATTTGTTACACTTCCTGATGATGTTGGTACTCTTTGTGACGAAATGTTTGAATTGTATAATTCAGTCATTTATTCTTGTATTTATATTTCTTTTTCCATATATAAATATATATACATATATTATAATTTATAACAATATATTATTATATATTCTCTCTCTCTCTCTCTCTCTCTCTCTCTCTCTATATATATATATATATATATATATATATATATATATATATATATATAAATAACTACAAATACAAAATACAAATACAAGAATTATAATTGAATATACTTATAATTCTTGTATTTGTATTTTGACTTGGTTCTTTATTAATACACAAGAATACATATTGCGATTAATATATATATATATATATATATATATATATATATATATATATATATATATATATATATATATAATTTTCTACAACGATCTAGCAGTCGTCAGAGTTCCCTATTTCTGTAGTGTATTAAAAAAGACGTATAAACCGTAGGTAAGCACAAAAACCAATGGCGTATTGGGTTACTGACTGTATGGCTCTATGAGTTTGGAAGAGAGGCATGTCTTATTTAAAAAAAACATGCTTTCCCCTAACCACAGCAAACTTCCCTTTCTACAATATATAGGCAATTACAGTCTGCTGTAAGTCATTTAATAACTCACAAATCGAAGGTATTTGTAAAATGATATGAAAAACACACTTAAAAATTTTAAAATTTTAACTGCATTACAAATGATTATATGAACGGGTCAGAAATCAGTCTCACGAAAAATCTCTCTAACTTTCCAAAAATATCTTCATAACGTATCACTCTCTTAGAAAAATGACAATTTTGAATCATCATATGTGTTAATAGAATAAATTTCACAATTTACAAAGTAGATATGCAAACGACAAAACCATAAGCGAAATTAAAACTTACTATTCAATAATCATTTATAAGAATTGATTTTGTAATATGTGCTCACGTATTGAAATTTTGAACGGTGAGTGAAGTCGTTTTTTGAACTGCACAAATAGTAAACGAACAAATAAACAGTGAAAGAAATAAATCAACCCCTCATCAGAACTCGTGATCCGAATGGAAGCTGCCCTTTATATGTTAGGGGCGACAAACGATTGTGTTTTTAACAAATTATTTGTTTGGTTTATAAAAACCATTTCAGATTGATTATTTCCATCGCAGCGCGGATAAAATACATTTATTTTTTTTACGCGACGATGCGATATAAATAATTTTGTTTATATTGCAAAAAACGAGCGACTTCAAAACACAACCCAGACATAGGTATTTCATATGTAGTAGTGTTTATTGAATGGTTTTATTGTCAAGATATGATAGACCATTGTGATAATAATAGATATAACGAGGTATATATTCACTTTAAAGTAATACACACCTTTAGGTAATACATCTAGTACATCTGTCTGCTTGATTTCATCAATGTTGTGTTGGTAGACCTTCATAAACAATAGATGTCTAGTTCTGGTAATAGTCGTGCTACTTGTCCTTCCTTCTGCTGCAATGTTTACTCGGTCTTATAGTATGATTTAATATTCCTATCTAAATACGGAAATGTCATCATACCTTATAAATAGCATTTATAAAATATATATATTGGTTTTAAAATATTCTAACAAGTCATATTGTAACTGTGTGCGAAAGCTTACTTTTACGCAATTAAAATTAAGAAGACAAATTTACTGTCTGGAAACATTTCCACAGCATAAAACTTGGCTCACGATATTCTCTGGAATTTACACAATTTTTTCAATAAACATTTCTTGTTACGGCTAAACGCAGGACGTGACTTTGTATAGCTGCAGAAAATAAAGAATCAATGATTCAGATAAAAAAATGAATACGTATTTCAATGTTGGAACTTAGTTTATTAAACATAGCTTTGCCTTTACCTATGTTCATCTTTAAACGGGCCAATAAAAATCTATAATGAAATATTATAGTACATTACAGCTAAATGCAGGCCCTGTTTAAATATAAAATAAACGAATCACACACACACACACACACATATATATATATATATATATATATATATATATATATATATATATATATATATATATATATACAGCCTGCTAACAATACGGAGACCATACATTGGTCATTTTGCATTCAAACTGGCAGCCGGGTACTTGTGGCAGCCGTATACGGCTGCCACAAAGTAATCCATGATAATGTAACACCCTTTGACAATAATCGAAATAAAAACCATGTCAATAGGTGTAAAAAGAAGTGTTTTATTGGAGCTATACTGTATTTGGAAGTTCTATGTTCGTTCTGAATTTTTAAAGATAATTTGTAATAACCAAACGGTACTCGTATTGATAGCAGAGTGAACGGGATTTGTATATCACAAGTTCGTAACATTTCCGCCAGAGGCAGCATAGTCGCCTCCTGTATATAAATTTACTGTATATTTCAACCATTTCCTAACATTATGGCAGCCACAAACGTGGCAACATTGCTGGCATCCACATAGATATCAATCGTACTACATAATGTATATATTTGAATTGCACAAAGAATAGCTGGAAAGTAACCACTCGGGGGTTTTTGAGGATGCTGAATTCAATGCCGTCATCGAAAGTCACCGGGGATATACTGCTGAGGCTAAACCCATGTACAAAAGGGGTTGAATTATGGTAAAAATGTCAGACGCTTAAGAATCGCGGGATAATGACCGTTCGGGGGTTTTTGAGGATGCTAAATTCAACAGCGTCATCTAGAGTCACCGGGGGTGGACCGGATTTGACTCTACGTAGGTACCAAAAGGATGATTTGGGGTAGAAAAGTCAAAAGTCTAAAAAATAACTAGAAAATAACCACTCGGGGGTTTTTGGTAAGTCGGAATTCAATGCCGCCATCGAAAGTCACCGGGGATGAACAGATGAGACTCTACGTGAGTGCCAAAGGGATGATTTGGGGTAGAAATGTCAAAAGTCAAAAAATTACTAGAAAATAACAACTCGGGGAATTCTGATAAGGCGGAATTCAATGCCGTCACCGAAAGTCACCGGAAATGCATTGGTGTGGTTCCAAGAGAGTACCAAAGGGGTGAATTGGGGTGAGTAGGTCAGGGGTGAAAAAATCGCTGAAAAATATCCGTTCGGTGAGTTTTGATGATGCTGAACTCAATGCCGTCATCGAAACTTTCTGGGGATGTACTGGTGAGGTAAACCCATGCACCAAAGGGGTTGAATTAGGGTCAAAATGTCAGATGACTAAGAATCGCGGGAAAATGACCGTTCGGTGGTTTCAGAGGATGCTAAATTCAATGACGTCATCTAGAGTCACCGGGAATGAACGGTTGTGACTCTACGTTAGTACCAAAGGGATAATTTGGGGTATAAATGTCAAAAGTTAAAAAATTACTAGAAAATAAAAACTCGGGGATTTTAGATTATACGGAATTCAATACCTTCACCGAAAGTCACCGGGGATCCACTGTTGTGGTTCCACGCGAGTAGCAAAGGGGTGAATTGGGGTGAAAATGTCAGAAGTAAAAAAACATCGCTTGAACATAACCGCTCGGGGGTTCCTGAGCGTGCTGAATTCAATGGCGTCATCCAAAATCAACGGGGATGGACGTATGTCAGTCAACGTTAGTGCCCAAGGGATGATTTGGGGTAAAAATGTCAAAAGTCAAAAAATTACTTGAAATTTACCACTCGGAGGTTTTTGAGGAAGCTGAATTCAATACCGTCATCGAGAGACACCAGGGATGGACGGGTGTGGGCTCTACGGGAGTAGCAAAGGGAGAATTGGGGTAAAAAGGTCAGAGGCTAAGAGATCGTTATAAAATGATCATTTGGGGTTTTTAATAATGCTGAGTCTAATCCTAGCACCGAAGTTGGCCATGCACAATCCGGGATGGGACTGCGGGTGTCGCTGTGGGTGAATTGAGATAAAACTTGCCAGAATCTAAAATATTGCCCAGAAATGGGCATTCGAAGATTTTCGAAAGTCCTAGTGACTTGTCATCAAAATTCGTCGGGGATGTACGGGGTTACCAAGGGGTGATTTGGGGTAATATATCCCATTGACAATAAATCGCCCTTAATTTGCATGTTTCCAACTATGCAACATAACCAACAGAAAGAGTCGGGTTCACGACCTTATCTTGGACAGAAGTTATGCTACATCTATTTACAGAAATGTTTGTGATATGAAAATATAAACAGGCGGCACTCCGGTAGCAGTTCTAGCACGTTTGTTTACGTCATGTCTGTCAAACTAATCTTTATAACTTGGAGCAGTGTTTCGATGCAGCCTGTCCATGTGCTTTAAGAGTTTTAAAGACTGTATGCTTGAACGATTCAACTTGAAAAGATAACCGTTTGTCCCAAATTGATAATTTTATAAAAATTAAATTTTTTATTTAATTAAAAAAAATGTATTTTTTCTACCCAAGTGCCATATATTTTGTTTCCATTTTTACTTAGCCTATCTAAACTTTTAAGTTTGTTTTCTCATTCTTCTTCGGGTAATTAATTCTCTTCTCTTTTCGTGTTATTTCCTTTTGTTCTTTTAAAAAGGATGGTATCATTAGCGGGGGCAGCAGAATGACTTTTCATCCATCCGTTAATGAAAAAATTCTATAAATTGTTATAAACAATGTAGAATTTGTCCAGCAACAAAAAATAGAAAGACTAGTTACACTTTGTAAGCTGTCTTTGTACAGCCAATATGTCTACAATGTTCTGGGCCGCTGTGTAAATACTCCTGTCAAAATTGAGTTATTATTTGTAATGCCAGTTTCCATAAATAAAGCTTATAATGTGTCAAATGATATCTTGTATATAAAGGTAAGTGTGTACAATCAGTGAACAAGAAATAATTAGTGTATGTTAATTATCGTGCGATTATAAGTCTTTTTAGCTAAACTGCGCTAAAATCTGTAGGTTTTATTTAATACAGTTTACAATTAGTAAATAAAATATAACTGATCTCAAAACTACGTTCACCCTACTAGTCACATTGCAATCAGAATATTCATAAACGATCTTTATAAAGTAAATGCAAGATAAATTGTTAAACCACACAATAAATCACACTTAGACATTTCGTGCCTGTGAACTACAACGGCAGTAGTAATGTGACAGAAATTGCAGGCACATGTATTGTATACATGAACCTAAATAACATCTGTGCGAGTGTTGTCAGTTTATATTACGATATCAGGCTGTCTAGTGTAAACAAACATAGGTCCAAGCCAAACAAAGATAAAGGCTCGCAGTCGACAAGTACTCTCGTGGACGAAGGCCCGAAAAACTGACTTTTTGCATTCTATCTTTTCCATCCCATTCTCTCATTTACATACGGCGTAAACGTAAATAACTTATGGTATCTTCCCAACGTCAAAATGGTCGTATAAAGACGGAAACATTTGTTTCTATCCTCGACTTTAGCCGCTGGTATTCTATATTTTATTTTATTAATATGTTTATTGAATACATTGGTATTAACCTTTTGTGAATATATATGGCGTAGGCCATATTAAGTGTTACATCTGTTAATACATGTGTTGCAGACTAGTGTTAACATGTTTGCAATGTTACCAAATTGTAACAATATACAGCAAATAATAGTCACTTTTAGATTCTTAAAATCGGATAGTGATTCTATGACAATTAATTTGAAAAGCAAGTTAATTTAAAAAATAAATACTTTATCTATCCTATAGTATCTAAGAGCACCAAGGGAAAAGTACGAGATGCATTGACCAGAACATTAAGATAAGTTTGGTCTGCTATCAAGTAAACAAACGCGTCAGAATGGCTTTCGGAATGTCGACTGTTTATGTTTCCATATCAGAATTGTGTCTGTAAATACATAGCATAACAAGATACATTCCCTCCAAGATAAGGTCACGAAGCCACAGCTGTATGTCCTTTCCAGCGAACCAACAGTGTATGTTTGAAAGAATTGACAGATGTAATATAATTGGAGTGGTACAGTCTCAAAAACTACCGAGTGTCAATTTTTATGAGATTTTTTTGATATTAGGATTTTATATTTATTTTCTAATAAGTTCAAGAAATAATTCCGTTCTTGACGATAACACTTGCGTGTTTGCAAACACAAATACCAGTAACCCCATAATTATTTATAAAGTTTTACGAAAGCATGCTAAAATAGCATATTTACAAATTCCTGAAGTACTTACATCGAAGACTCTAATGAAACACTTGCCAACAATATCTCAACTCTTCCAAATGAATGACCAAGGTATTAAAGAGCTAGCGTTATTTATAGGCCATACAACATCATTTGTATCACTAATAACATTATATATTTTTTTCATCCAAAATACTCAAAAATAGTTTGAAAGATATAAATAATGTAGCAAAGAAAGAACACGTGGATATATACACCTATGACTATAAGGGCAAAACATTTTATGTACTTATTTAAGGATACATGTATCATAGCTGTTAACATGCCAATTAAACTATAGAGCACTGCAGGCGGTTTAAGCAATGGTAAATATTTAAAATTCTTTATTTCTACATCTCTGAAGATCATATGTAAGGATATAGTTCTTCCCAATGTATATTGCAGTGTAGCTAGGAATCAAAATGTTTTCGGTAAGCAATGTAATAAATCTATTATGTTTATCCTCGATATTCTAGTCCCAAGAGTAACTTTAATGTCTATGGGAGTTTCACTCACTTTAGAGTTGCATGAAAAACTGTTTCAAGTACGGTGATCATTGGTAAGGAAACAAATACAGTAGTGCATGGATAATTCAAGGTAGATGGGACCGAGACACCGTCGGATTACCGAAAACTTGGATTACACGGAAATAGCTTCCTGTACACTAGAAAAAACAGGAGTTCTATTGAACCCTAATACTATAATTAAGAATGGACAAAATACGTATGTAAAACTTTATTGATTACAGTACATACATAAATTAATGTTGCTTGGCTCTTCAAGACTACTGTACTGAATCTTGCTAGCGAGGATACCATACGATATGAATACCATACTAAGTATCGGCAATTATAGCTAAAAAAAAGCCGATGCCCGTTGTAACCTTTATGAGGACGCCCAATAATTTGATCGTAGATAGTCTTTTTGTTTGCCTACCATAAAAATAAAACGAGATTATCAGTAAAATATCAGTGACTCTTAAGTATAGTGAAAGATTACCGTGATCATCGGTAGTAAATATTTATGATTATCAACGTCTAAAGATTGACTACAAAACGTTTTATAAGCACTTGGTTAGAGTTGCTTAACTGAAGTAATTTTCTATCAACGAAGAATAGAGAATATTCAAATTGAATTATTAAGTTTGTAATTAGGAGTTATTTATTAACTGGTATTGCTAGTGGTAGGATTCGTAAAATATATAACAAAGGAGACAGTTTTGAGAAGTGATTGAGTATTAGCAGACTTTGTTTTGAGATCAGACACAGCCGAACGAACTAAAATCATTCTGATACTAACTATAAAAATGTATGTAATATGTCGACCGAAGAACGGAGAGATTTTTTAAAGTGAAAAAAAATCTACAAAACAGTCATTATCTTTTACGTCTTGTTTTTTAACAAGAAATACCATCATAGTGACTAATTCCATTCTGACACTCTGCATAACGCTATTTCACAGCTAGTTTTTGAAGACTGGTTCCTCAGCTATATTCGCCAAAATATTTGTAAATTTTTTCACCATAATAATAATAATAAATCAAATTGCAGATAGGCGAGCCAGGAGGGATACTGTTAAAGATAGAATTAAAGAAGAAGATTAAAATATATTTAAATCTTATCAGATATATTTTCAGGTGAATTCAACGGGTCTTGATGAAAGTAACCTCACAATCAAGGTGAAATGTCATCCTTTCGGAAAATATCTAAGGGAGGAATTAAATAAATTTTTTAACCTGCCAACAACGACTACCAGGAAAATTTAATGAATGTAGTTAAAGAAGAACTTTTAGAAAAAAATAGGTCTTTACTCAAACACAAATGTACCTATAACAACTTATGACAAATCAAATATGGTTTGTAAATAAAACAGATGTATTACATTGCTTACCGAAAGCGTTTTTCACCGTGATGCCTAGCTGCAATGCAATATACATTGGGAAGAACTATATCCTTACATAATATTATATTCTTTAGAGATGTAGAAGTAAAGAAGTTTAAATATTTACCATTGCTTAAACCGCCTGAACTGCTTTCTAGTTTTATTGACAGAAAACCACCTATGATACCTGAATCCTTAAATAAATAATTAAAATGTTTTGCCCTTATCTTGATAAAAGGTGTATATTGGCACTAAAATGTCATATATTCGTGAAAATTTTACTCCTTGTTAGAATACTATATGCACCCTTTTAAAGCATATGCTCACAGAAAAATAAAACATTTTTTTGTTACATTTGGCTGTCGTAAGTACAGAAATACTATTATTTCAATATTTAATTTTTTTTAAATGGTAATTTGTACTCAATTGAACCTATAAAATATAGACGTGTTCAATGGGCCTACGTGAACAAAAAATTAACATTACATGAGATTCGACCAAATAAAATCCTTCTTATATTTACAATGTACAATAAAGGTAGATTTTTCTGGTTACCTACCTGAGGTAAGGGTGATACAATATATCAAAGAAGTTTATTGAAATAAAGTAAGAAATGTATAGCCAGTACGTCTAAGCTAAATTAGAACAGATGTAAATTGGCCTTTACATTAATTCGTCTCAGAAATTGAACACCACACAGACACAGTATTTGTTAATCCCCGTGGCATGGGCTTGATAGGCACTTATAGGTGGTGTTGGTTGCCAGGTGTGTCTGCAGTTTCAGCCACAATTTCTGTATTAATGAAGTCGTATTAAATGTTTTTACCGCCACCGAAGTTGATTTTTAAAACTATTTCTTCATTAATTAATTAGTTTTTAGGTTAACATTTTTTTGGTTACATTATTTTTTCTCTATTTAAATATAGGGAAAGACAAATTAATACTTGTTTAAATACAAGATTTTCCTTTTAATAGATATTCTCGTTTTTAATTTATTAGTCATTTAGTTAACTAGTGTTATAAGTAATATAAAATTTGCAATTATTATTCAATTCTTAATTTCATATTATATATACACAATTTTGTATATTACGTGTCCTTTCTTTGCTACATTATTTATATTTTTGAAACAATTTTTGCTTTTTTGGATGAAAAAAATATATATTATGTTATTATTCCACGATTAGGTTAGTCTTCCCCTTCACAACAGAAACTAGTAAGACGAAACCGGCTAAATATTCTGGTTGTTCACCAGCAAGACTCCAGAACAAAAGTGAAATGCTTACAGATTACGACAGCTGATGATAGGAATGAATAATCTAATATTTGTGATTGCGCCCAGCTTCCACTTATCTTCCCCTCCAAACATATGGCTAATCACACTTTCCCGCTATTTATTAACAGTGTCTGGAATCGCACTCTCGAAAACTCACACGTGCGTTATCCTTGACTTTCGATGACGAAATTGGAGTCACCCCTTACAAACCCAGAGTATTAATTTACTAGACATTTTTCTAGTATCTTACATTTTCATAAAAATTAACCACCCTTTGTACTCCCGTAGAACCACACCCTCATATTCCCATTAGCTTTTAATGACGGACTCAGCCCCATTAAACCCCCCTAGAGATCATTTTCTAGTCTTTTTTAGGCTTTTACCATTCTAATCCCAATTCATCACTTGCTACTCCCATAGAGCAACACCCGTGCATCCCCACTTTCGCTCGATTACGGTAGCGGACTCAGCACAAATACCCCCCCCCCCCGAGTATTCATTTTCTATTGTTTCTTTGCCTTCTGATAATTTTACCACAATTCTAAAATTTCCTACTTCCGTAGATCATTACCCGATCATCTCCACTGACGTCCGATAACAGTACAAGACTCAGCATCATTAAAACCCTTCGAGTGATATTTTCTATTGTTTTTTTGGCTTCTGACAATTTTACCAAATTAACCCCTTTTCTACTCCTGTAGAGTTACATCCGTGGATCCCCGTTTAATGGTAATGACGAAATAAACTCAGCACCATCAAAAATACTCCAATTGATAATTCTCTACCTTTATTTTGCCTTCTGAAATTTTTACCCTAAATCACCAGTTGCTACTAGCATAGAGCATCTCCCGTGCATCCTCATTGACGTTCGATAACTGTAAAAGACTCATCAACATTAAAAACACCAGAGTTATCATTTTTCTTGTTATTTTGGCTTCTAACAATGTTACCCCAAATCATACTTTTTCTTGCCCAGTAGAGGCACACCTTTGCATCCCCATTTAATATTGTAGGCGGTATTGGACTCAGCACCCTCCAAAACACTACGATTGATCATTTTCTATTTTGTTTTTGCTTTCTCACAATTATACCCCAATTCATCATCTGTTACTCCCATAGAGGATCACCCGTGTATCCCCATTGACGATCGGTAATGGTACAAGGCTCAGCACCATTAAACTCCCCAAGTGATCATTTTCCATTTTTTTTGCCTTCTGACAATTTTTCCCCAATTGACTCTTTTTCTACTCCCGTAGCGCCACACCCGTGTATCCCCTTATAATATTGAAGACGGTATTTTACTCAACAACCTCCGAAACATTACGATTGATCATTTTCTAACTTTGTTTTGCTTTCTCACAATTATACCCCAATTCATTTTTATCTTCTCCCATAGAGGGTCACCCGTGTATCCCCATTGACGTTCGATAACGGTGAAAGAAACGGCATCATTAAAACCCACCCAAATGATCATTTTCAATTGTTTTTTTGCCTTTCTGACAATTGTACCCCAATTCACCCCTTTTCTACTCTCGTAGAGATTCGTCCGTGCATTCCCGAATAATATGGAAGACGGAATTGGACTCAGCTACCTCCAAAACACTACAATTGATCATATTCTAGCTTAGTTTTGCCTTCTCATATTTATACTCCAAATCATCATTTGCTACTCCCATAGAGGACCACCCGTGTATACCCATGACGTTCGATAATGGTAAAAGACTCAGCACCATTAAAACCCCCCGAGAGATCATTTTCCATTGTTGTTTTGCCTTCTGACAATTTTTCCCCAATTGGCTCTTTTTCTACTCCCGTAGAGCCACACCCGTACATCCCCTTATAATATTGAAGACGGTATTTTACTCAGCAACTTCCAAAACACTACGGTTGATCATTTTCTAACTTTGTTTTGCTTTCTCACAATTATACCCCAATTCATCATTAGCTACTACCATCAAGGGTCACCCGTGTATCCCCATTGACGTTCAATAACGGTGAAAGACTCGGCACCATTAAAACCCACCCAAATGATCATTTTCAATTGTTTTGTTGCCTTCTGACAATTGTACCCCAATTCACCCCTTTTCTACTCTCGTAGAGCCTCATCCGTGCATTCCCGAATAATATGGAAGACGGTATTGGACTCAGCTACCTCCAAAACACTACAATTGATCATATTCTAGCTTAGTTTTGCCTTCTTACATTTATACTCCAAATCATCATTTGCTACTCCCATAGAGGATCGCCCGTGTATACCTATGACGTTCGATAATGTTAAAAGACTCAGCACCATTAAAACCCTCCGACCGATCATTTTCTAGTTTTTTTTGCCTTCTTTCATTTATACCCCAAGTCACTCCTTTACAACTCCCATAGAGCCTAACCCGTTCATCCCCATTTAATTTTGTTCACAGTAGTGGACTCATCATTCTTAAAAACACCCCAATTGATTATTTCCTAGCTTTTTTGGGGTTCTGATATTCTACCGTAATTGATCCTATTGCTACTCCTGTAGAGGCACACACTTGTATCCCCCGTCAGCTTTCGATAGTTGTACACGTTTATGAAAACTAACAAACAGGACTTATCTGAGTTGAGTAAATAATTGGGCAGCTGAAATAAAGAAGGGACATACTAATGTTTATGTTTTCTCCGTGATTACACACACGTGTTTAGAGTCTAAACATTTGACTAGTCAGATAGTCGCACCAAAGTGGCAACACTGTTGGTTCTCGTATTGTTAGTAGCGTGGGAATAATATACACACCGGCTGCCATTTTGTTATTAGACTGATCGAAAATATACAGTGGCTGCCATATTGATGCCTAAATGAAATGCTGCCGTATTGATAGTACTTCAGTCAATTTTGTATTTTTAAGATTCTATGAAATTAAAGTACATGGAGTAGTATAATGTTTATTAGAAATAAATTATACACGACGAAAAACATGAATACTTCACTCTTTCAAGTGGCTGCCATATGGTTGCAAAATGAAATGCTGCCATATTGATAGCGGGATGTATATATATATATATATACACACATACGTACATATATATAAATATCTATATCTATATCTATATATATATATATATATATATATAAATATATATATATATATATATATATATATATATATATATATATATATATATATATATATATATGCTGATAGGTATTCCACGGATGGAAAAATATGATAAATAAATATTATCTGGAGTACATTCGTTCATTCCGCAGTACATAAAATCACAGTTCCGACGTTTCGCTAGAATCTCATCAACCGTTAACGACTTGGACCCAACAATAATTGAAGAGCGATTCCAGATAATAAATATTCTCTTATATATATATATATATAAAATACGTTTTCTTGTTTAATAACTTAAAACGACATAGGTTATCCTTGTATTTGAATAAATACAATAAATATTCTTGTATTTGAATAACCCATGTTGTTTTAATATATATATTCCTTTTCAATCTAAATGCCCTAAATACTGCATTACGTTATATTTTGGCTATTATCACCTGTCATGTCTGCGTCTCTAGTTGATCCTTATCTTCTACAAGAAAAACTGTGTTCTTTTTCTTTCTATAGTGGTTTAAACCGGTACCTATAAAAGGACCTGAGGCAAGTGTTATACATACTGTTTCTCCTTTTCTTTTCCTCATTAAATGAAGTAATTCCGATGACGTGTGAATATCAATAAATCGCCTTTAAAATACCCGAAGCTTGCAGTAAACATTTCAATTACATGAAAACGAAAGACCATTTCAGTCCCAAACCAATATTGTTTTATTCATGAGCTTCGTTCTATATAAAGCTGAAGAAGTGGCAAATATTCAAATCTATACATATACACTTCTATCTATGTTTACTTCACCAAAAAATGTTTCTTTAATAATTCTTTAAAAACAAGACAAAATGGGTTTGCTATGGGACAGTTAATTCAATTCAAAATTACAGGTTTCTGTTAACGTGACGCACAATCGAATTGATGTTTAATGGCTGGATAATCTAATAAAATAAAGAAAACTTTAGTAATATGAAAACCGATAGAATAATTAAATGGAAACACCAAATGAGAAGGAGAAAGAATTCAGCAAAAAAAAGAGACATAACATTAAAAGAGATGTAAAGAATAATTTGACATTTTATATCTGAAAATCTAAGAAAATGAATAAAACGATGAAAAACACATTTCGCCGCGGAATTACTAATTACATTGGAGGAGGAAAAGAGTAAATCTAGAGAAGTTATATATGAAAGAGAATTTCATTAGGTCCTAAAACCGCTTCTAAATAACCAATAACCTACCTTACTAAGTCATTAAATTAAAATAACATTAATTTTATGCACCGGCTACGGTATATATTGTACAAATGTGATACTGTCCTTAACTATACAATAACACTCTAGGAGTTAACATTTCTTAACACATCCAAGACGTTTGGCTAGTTGGCCTTACTGATTTTTCAAAATTTTTATGAATCGTTTAAATGAAGAAGTAGACCAAACCTGGAATATAAAAATAAGTAAATGGAACTATAACGGGGAAGTCTAACAAGCATAATAATGAAACTCTAAATGGAGCATTGCCACAAAGAAACAGGCTGGTATAATTTGGCAAATAGTAGCCCAAAATATCGGTATTTTAGAGAAAAAGTAAGACTTATTTTATACATTTTCAACTTAGGGAGCAAGAAAAACTAAACGCATAACTATTTTTCAATATTGTTTAAGAAAACTTACCTATAAGCTTTCTTGCTGTATAGGTAGCTTTCAAATAACCGAAATTCAATTTCCCAAATAGAACAAAACTTTCAACTAACCAAAATACGCGACTTTCAACTAATCGAAAGTTCACGGTCTTCAAATAATCGAACGTGTACGGTCGTCAAGTGCACGGACTTCATCTGAACGAAGCAGTATTCTACACAGTGTCTTCTTGAGAAGTTTCACAATAGAACTATTTCAAGATAAGGGAGACCTTAAGCTTCACAGGGGTAGTACTGTGGGGAAAATAATGTGAATTAGATTTATATTTATATTGAGGAATATTATAATACTAACTTTTGTTATAAATACGGGAGTCAGGGTAAACGAAGTCTTGCAAATATAACCCCTTAATCTAGTTGAGTATAATATTGTGTACTATGATGCC
This sequence comes from Prosapia bicincta, assembly GCA_036971475.1. NCBI lineage: Eukaryota > Metazoa > Arthropoda > Insecta > Hemiptera > Cercopidae > Prosapia > Prosapia bicincta. The sequence goes on from JBAIZL010000002.1 coordinate 4,117,363, forward strand.
AGGATGATACGGATTTTGCTTTATAGTAACTATTTGATCATAGTATCGTATTAATATTAAAACGTGCTTACTAAGTGTGTGAAACGTGGAATATTGTAAAGTAGCAACGACGCCAAAAAAACGCGTAAACATATTTCAAGCAGCTCAGATATGATAAGTCTAATGGCTAATGAAAACTATACCCGTTACAAAAGTTTTGCTTTGAATGCATTTTTCGGAATATTTGGTTCAGAGCAATAGAAATAAAATCAAAACTGAAAGAGAAAGTATCCAAAGTTTGGGCACAGTCCCCGACCTGAAAAGAAATTGTGTTTGTTGATTACATTGCGATACTGAACAAAATTGTATTACGTCTAGAGACACATCATCATCTTTAAATTGGAAGGTGATTGCGTCAGTGCTCTATGAGCGTCGTTTGGAAATCAGGTTAGAAATCCAATTATGTATCAAAGTATGCAGATTGCAGTGATTCAATAGAATAAAAACTTTGGAATATAAAATACAAATATAATTTCAAATGCCGTTTAACTTGTTTTACTGAGGCTTGTTTTTATATTTTGCTGTTTTTTTATTGATTTTAAACATATTCATAGAACTGTTATAAAAAATTACCCTCGATACAGTTATAGAAGCAGTGAATTTATCACTATTCTAATATTCAAGGAAATTTATAATGCATGACTTTCGTATATTCTATTTAACATAGTCTAAATCTTTTCCCATTATTTTTAGACACATATGAGTTATCGTCTATAGACCTTTATGTAATTTTATTTCTTGCGTATATTGTAGTTATTGTGTTTTATCTATTTATGAAACTAATTATGCTTACGTAGATCCAATATTTCCGTCATTGAACATTAATAGGAGATTTATTATTATAGATTGTTTTTGTCTTTATTTATTTTTAAAAGATAAACAGCAGTAATTTTCACTTATGATTATATTTTGCGTATGTATTATTCCTTAATTTAGTTTTTCAAGTCTGGAAATTTTGTAGTCTGAATATTATATTACCCATTGTTTCTTTTATTGGTTCATTTGTGAACATAATAACTATGTCGTATGATCAGGTTTTTTATAACGTATTCAATGCCTTTTTAGCTTTCTTGTTAATTAAATGTTTTTAGCCCAGCGTGTACCTTTTTTTGGTTCGTCATAAATATATATATTTATTCTTGTGAGACTTTCATTGTTTTTCCGCGGAATTTCAGCTGGCCAATACAGTGAAAGTTCACCACACACTGCATAAGTGTACGACCGTAAAAAAATATTTCGTGTATTATAAAATTTATATTACAAAATGTTTTGTTTGGGAGTTTGTTTGTTTATGTCACTTCTCTTAAAAGTCACTAAGTGACTTGATAGAGCAGTCACTAACTTTTATAAGGATTTTCAGACAGAAAATCGAATTTATAGTGTATTTGTAGTAACAAGAATGTCATACTTTAAACACTTTTAATAGTTCTTAATCACGCTCAATATTTTGTGTGTCTTTGCTGCAAATTCGTAGCTAAATAAATTAGTAACCAGTTAGAAAAGTGTAAATAGGGAATGTATTAAATAGTATTAAAAAGTAGAAATAAATTATTTTATTTTAGAATTAAATAGGAAAATTACCAGCTTGTTACTATTTACTGGTATATTTACAGCATTATACCTAGCCAAAACTTTGAGAGTTTTCTACACAAAGAATGAATGTACATCCATATAGGAGTATTTACGTACGTTATTAAATATATATTAAAAATGTTGTTTGTGAGATTGTTTTTTATGTCATTACCGATAATTTATGAAAATATTTTATAAGGCATTTTAAATAGGTAACATAAGAGTTTTAAAACTATTTATATCCTTGATCAGATTAAGTTACCCAATTCTATTCTTTATGCAAGGCTTATTTTTAAAAAATTTTAAGTCTCTCATTTCACTGTGTATTTCAAGTTAATCACTTTTACAATTATGTGTTATTGTAATATGAATTACTTTTTTTCGTTATTGATTTTTTCATAAAACCCATTAGGACAGTCTTCATTTCTGTTTGGCTGAGCTTAACTATTTATAAAACAAGAATATAAACTTTTAAAATTTAAAATTCAGTTATATTTAAGGCCTATGGCGTACTTTAAAAGTGGTAATATTTTTCTAAAAAATACCACTTTCCTAAGAGTTTATATAGAATTTGACTACGTCATTAAACAATCAATAATTTGAAACACAATATGTAATGACTCAGACGCTAGATGTGGAGAAAATATCCCTTTAATGGGGCATAGGCTTCACTTAACTCACGCTCTACATACCTTCAATAATTCGTTTGATTTCCATTTGAGTGAGCTATTGCTTCCAAAATACCAATAGCTTAGAATACGAATATTGCATATACACATCTTACCTCTGGCTCCCTCTCTTTTTTCTCTCTCCCTCTCTATCTCTCTCTTTTTTTCTCTCTCTCCCTCATTCTCGTTCATTAGAATGTTACTATTTAGGCCTGAATATATAAATATTCCTGGTAATGTTACAAAAGTCAGCTTATCGTGCTTCACGTGGAATGTTGCGTTTAAATATCACTCTTATTATGTTTTGCGCGGAGGAAGTTCTTCGGCTTGCCGTGCCACTCATAAGACGTTCTAGCAGATTAATAGCCTATATTTATACAGTATTTAAAATTAGTTAATAACATTCGCTTTCATACAAGCCTAGTTTCAAAAGCCTATTTTGTGCTATGGTTGATGTTGTTGCGTAGCTGTATTACCACTTATATTAAAGTAGCTTAATTTATTATGCATCATTAATTTAAATGTATACCACCCATAAATACAAAAACACAAGCTTTGCCTATGAAAACAGCTAATAAATAAATAATAACAAATACCAAAATTAGAAACAAAATATTTTCCTAAAACGCCCTACTCTAGACATATTTTATTTGTAATTTTTCCATTTTATTTGTAATGGGTAATTAGGATAGTGGTTAGTAAGTCAGCTTAGAGACAAGGAAAGATTACAAATTACTAACAAAGTCATTCAATGTACAAGGCTGTGCAGACAAGGAACTCTGTGCAGGCAAGCTACGCTGTGCAGACAAGCACGCTGTGCAATAACGCTAGCATTGTCGGTGATGCACAAAGCCTCGCCCTTAAGCCTTTGTGGAGCCGAACATATATATCACTGAAGTGCATCCACTTTTGTTGGAAAGTCCTATACCTATGTAATACAATAGGGTATTGTATAATAATAAGCAAGGTATTGAGGAGTTAATAAGAAATATTGAGGCTGAGATAACATGATTATATGAAACAAATAAAATTACGTAACCAAAACTGTAGTAATTTTTAAATTAAAAAAGAATATAACAAGAATTAGCTTAGATTTAGAAGTGATGAATAATTTAGGACCTTAAAATTGTTAATTTGTAAAAACAGATAAAGGAAATAGAATTATAATTTTAAATAAAGAGGATTATGTTACAAGAGTTAATAATTGGTTAAAAGAAGGTGTGTTCATAAAATTAAGAAATAACCTATTAAATTAATTCATAAAAATATGGCAAATAATAATATGGGTTTTAATTTAGCTATTGATAAAAAAAAAAAGTTTATACATTTGTTGTTTCAAAAGTAGTTTTACCTATTTTATATTGCCTCCCACATTTACATGAAGAAGGTAATTTGGTGTGACCGGTTTTATCGGGATCCATTCATCAATCTATCCCTTGTCAAAATGGTAAAGTAAAGATTTTGGAAATTTTAGTCATGATACAGAATCCAGCTCAATAAAAAATACAGAGGTGTTTATAAAAACAAATTAAAATAATTAAATTAACAGATGATCTTGTATCGGTTGACGTTAGTTTATTATTTTCAAGCATTTTTGATGCTGAAATGTTAATCTTGTTGAAGTAATTTGTAATTGAAAGTAAAGTGGAGAATAATGAAGTTACCAAATATGCTAAACTAAAAAAGTGTTGAATAGTGCAGTACCATTGGCGTTTACTAATGAAGGTTACGATGAAAAAGATGATACACAGATAAATATTAGTTTATCATATTTTACAGCCAAACTTTTAATGAAAAATTATAAAAAGAAATCAGTAAATTATTATTACTACTTATTTTTGTAGAGTATTGAATAAATATGTTGACGATATTTTCGTCGTAAAATAGAGTAATTATTTCATGAGAAAATATTTCATCGAATAATAACAATCGACATAGATATATGAGATTTACTTTTTATATGGAATATAATAATGTGTTTACCGTTTCTCAATGAGTTATGTATGTGAAATAATATTATTAATGATATAAATATATTACAAAATAAAAATAATGATAGGTATATCACAGTAGAATTTAATCATTGTAAATCCCACAACAAAGTTTATTACAATAATAGATTAACTACAATTCCTTTAAATGAAATAGATTTAAACTGAATTATAACAATAGCTAAATTTAATGGTTATGATCCTAAAACAGTAGATAATATATTGAGAAAGTTATATTTACCTTAGTCCAAACTAGATTCCACCAGTATAGTTATAGAAAAGAAAATAATAATATTAAATACATTAGCCTACAATCGCATATAGCTTTAACAAGAGTGATTTGGTTTAGAATTTGTTTATAAGGAAGTATAATTTTATGTGGCTTACAATAGCCTACAAAATTTACTAGGTACTTTATCTAAATCTTTGATTTTTAAAGTATATAGTAATTCTTATAATACAATTTACATTGGCCAAACAAAAAGAAAAATTCTACCCCATTTAAAGAACGTATTAGCCATATAAAATTTTAAACACATGAAAAATCAATTGTTGCTGAACAACTTTTAAACCTTTAACATATTCTGAAATGATCCTACATTAGTGAAAATTTGTAATCAAAAAACTTTTGTATATTTATAAATATGACGAAAATATTTTATTTAATTGTGATAAAGAGCCCATCCCGAACTCTCAATTACATTCAATAATTAGGTGAAATTTGAAGTTTTATTTTGGAAGGACAGGGGTTGGACGAAGGAGGATATCGTGCTGGAAAGATTACCAACGTGATTTGGTATAACTACTAAGGTAGAAATAGCCTGTATAGTAATCAGAGTCCCAAAGCTGGTAGGCATTATTAAAATAAGACAATATGTAAATTCCTTAACCAGCGGATATGTTACTTTTATATGCCTATAAAGAAAACAGTTTTAGTAAATCCATCCTTGAAATAAAATAAAATGTACATATTAGGTACGGCCTTAGAAAGTTATTTATTTCACATATTAAAGCTCTTATAGAGATAACCCCTACACATACCTTTCTTTATTCAGGCATTATCTAGCAATGTAGTACAAACATAGTACATGTCATTTTATCAGTCTAGCTCTGGTTGTCATTTTATCGTCGTAATACTCTGATAGTAATGGGATGGCTAGAAAAATCTTTCCCTTTGATAGTGTTATTTACTGGAAGCTGTCGCGCCCTCCACCAGACGAAGAGGGGCGTTATGTTTGCTAAGTTGTTAAATAAGGACATTCCAGAAATTTAATTGCCATGGAATTTTTAATAAAAATTATCATCAACTGCTGGTGTAAATATTATAATTGAAAGGGTATTTTCTCAGTGAAGAGACACAGTGTTGGGAGTCCTCAATAAGGATTTTCCTTAGGTATCTAACGTCCAGTCATGGGTGTGTGTATACCATAAAATGGCAAAAATATATATGACAGTATACCAGAGTACTAGCGTTTCTTGCGCTTCACTCCCGCGTGTGAAGGGTGATTAGTAAGAAATTTATTGCAAACAAACTGTTTTTTTTTTGTTTTGGAAAATAACATATAACAGACTCCTCCTGTGATCAGTATTGATTATTCATAAAAGTTCATTATGATGATTTAAGCCATCACTATACGTTTTCGTCTACTGGTGACTGGGTATATTTATATTATTTGTTTTGGAGATGTTTTATTACAACGGAAAATATATAGCCGGCATCTTATATTATGACCATGTATATATATATATATATATATATATATATATATATATATATATATATATATATATATATATTATGACGATATGTTGACAGGGACTCTAAAGAGAACTATAAATTAAGTGTGTAAAATTAAGACTACAATGTACAAGGCCAAGCTGACAGTATTATTACTCTATAGTACCATAAATTCCCCAAAAAAGGTTGTCAGTTTTAAGACGCAAGGGCGCTCAAAAAAACTAAAGAAAAAACTTGGTACCGTTAAGTGAAAGTAAGTTGCAAAAAGAGGTTAAACTTCAAAATATACATTAAAAAGTTAGAATTAAGAAACGTGATTGGTCTAAACTAGGAGAGAATGGGTAAGAGGTTCAGAAAGTTATTTGGGAGAAACATCGAAACGATAGGTCATCCAGGAACGAGTAGACGTCGGGCAAATTACCTCCAGTTCATGCAATTATATTGATTAAATTGTCGAAAGCAGTGAATGTTAAATAAATCGTCGAAAACAGAGAAGAATAACTAAATCGTCGAAAGCAGTGAATATTAAATAAATCGTAGAAAGTTGATTGTGATTATAGTGCACGAAAGGAACTTTAGGACCACGAACCACAAATTTTAATAATAAAACTTTCTCCATATTCTTTGAACATCAATCTTTTTCTGTCGATCTGCCAATCACATAAGGTTTTATTTATAAATCCATAAAAGCGATATTCATTAAATCAGAACTATAAAATAATATTAAACCTACGTTTCTCCAATGCAACCCGAACCTTATACAGCGACTCTGAGATCAAAACAAATTTATGTAAATTAAGTTAAGTATTAAAAAAACGTTAAGAGTCTCTTGCATATTATAATAATTGAGCAAACCAAATATAAATTAAATTAAGTAATTCTCATTTGAATAATATTGTAAATTTGATAAAACCTAATTAAATTATTTTAACCTGTAAATTGTGTGTCATGTCAGTGTAACCAAGAGATCAATATTATAAATAATAATTTCATTCTTATCAGAGATAAGTGGTGCCCAAAATAAAATTTTAATAATTGAAATAATCATTAACTAAATAATCTTGTTACATTGAAAGTTCCCCTAAGAAGGTTAGATTTGACGCCGTAACGCGTGGATAAAACGTTATATATATAGTAGAGAATTTTAAATGACAAGAAGTAACACTTATGTGTTTGCTAAGTTTCAGAAAAAGGGACCTGGAACAAAGAATACAAGGAGTCAGTGATTAATTTGTAACTACTTAAAAAGGTAGAATTGAAAAGAAAAATTGTCTAATTCTGTAAAATTTACAATTTTTTGTTTCCCGATTACGTTATCGAAAAAAAAACACTTTACCTTTTAATTCAAATTGGGAATTCCAAGACGGCAAAATCTGTCTCTTATCTGTAGATTTCGATTTCAAACATGAAAAGAAGAAAGACAATTGCAAAATAATTAAGAAAACTTAGAAGCCGTTGCGAGAACCAATTTCTTCGAGAGATTTAATTTAATTTAAATCCCCTTTACAATAAAAATTAAAATGGAAACTGTATAAAGATAATTAAAATGGACGATTCGCAAGTGAAGAATCGATTTGGGATAAATCAACGTTTCGTAAACAGGATTGGTGTAAATTTCAAGTCTGAATTTTGGCATCAAATAACATTGTTACTAAATATTGTGAGTCATGACTAATTATATTAGAATAATAGTTTTACATTAACTTTACACCTCGTATTATAATCTAACTTCGTATTATATATAACTATTCTATTTATATATGTTAATATATTTCTACTTTAATTTTACTCATCAGCAACAATCGCTCTAGACGCGAAACTTTAGGACCTGAAAAAGAAACGAATTAAGTTGACGAAACGTTGTCTTATCAGAAGCTATTCGTGACTTGATTTTGCAATGTATTGATTTATAATATTGTTTTTCTAATGAAGAATTACTTCTTTAAAATATTTTTAAACTTATTCATTAATTTGGGGCAAGTATAAAAGTGAAATTAAATTAGTTCTCAGGAAAATATTTTATGCTCACTTTGACATTTATTGACTAGTGTTTAGGTCCAGCTGAAATATATTTACCAAATTATTGAATTTTTTTACTAGAACAATTACTAGACAGTGAGGGTAGGTCATAAATATTTTTTTGTAAATAATTATGTTAAATATAATTGATAACTCTTTCGTTCTTTTATCGTATTTGTTTGAGGTTATAATAAGAAGGGTAGGATTTTAACATTACAGCAGCTAGATTTGCTCTGATCAGCAACGTCTGTGCTTCCTAGACACGTTCCTGCGCTGCAGGAGTTTCTATTAGTTGGGTTTCTTACGCTTACTGAGTTACGTTCCTTTACTCAATTCTAATCATAGCAAGACAGGTGAATATCACTTAATATTTTATTACCAATGTATTGTACAGCAACCTCTACGTTAGACTGATTCGTATAGAACTCCCATCTAGCTAGAAGTTATGTTTCGGCAAGATAGTCAGGGCGTAGTTTATGCTTTGCGATTAATTTCGTGTATTTTTATTTGACATTTAACATTTTTCGCCAAGTCACACAGTGTAGAACGAAAAACCAATTTATGTGAACGAGCAATTTCTTTTTTTTTCTTGGTTTTGTTGTAAATGTTGAAAAAAAATGTTTTGGACGAAAGTGCAAAATACAATTTACTTATTTTATTCTCTTTTTTGGAGAGAAATAATTAAATACCATTGTTGCTACTTTTTTAATCGTTTATCTGACAATTTTTAATTTCATACAAATTAGTTTTGTTAATTTCAACCAAAAATTGATCCTGGCAAGTCTCATATGTATAGTACTTACAGAATTTTTTTATTAAACTGTTCTTATTTTTCGTTTTATCGTATACTTGTGTAGACAACTTTTTAGCTAGATGGACCAATAATAATTTCATACACCAAACATTTCCAACTACTTCTTACAAGTAAGAGCTATAGGCAATCAAAGTGAGACAAATTATTTTCTGTTTTATAGTTTAAATAAAATAAAAGTAGTTTATGCAAGCACATATGCAGCAATTATTTCTTTATACAAATTTTTAAATAGTATTTTGTTTTGTATTTATTTTTTGTTCTAATAGCACAGATACAACTTATTTATTTATTTAATGTTTTAAGAATGCGTTTCTACATCAAAACTTTGCTCAAGTTAAAAATCAAAATTAAATAGCTCACTTTTCACAATAACTAAAATTGAACTTGTTTATTATAATTTATAACATGAAGGGTTATTTACACAAATTTAATATTTTAACAAACGCACATATATTAATAAAATCATAATCAGATTTGTTATAAGTCGATTAGGATAAAAATGTTTACGGTGTATCTCAAACAAAACTATAAGCTTTATTCTTTAGGGTTATATAAAAAGGTATACAAAAACAATGTTTCTTATAAATCTGGTGGCAAAATTTTTATAGAACTGAAAAACAGCGATAAATGTATTACTGCCTACATGTATTGACAGCAGGTGAAAAGATTTCGGTTTAACCCTTGGATGGGACAGTTGACACTTGATTTCCCGAGGGCTTCCATTTAATCTGGAAAGACAGGGAAAGGAGGTTTTCGCTAAACTTTTTATAAATGTAAATACTCTAGGTTATTAGTTTTAGAGAAATGACAGCGATATGTAGCAGTAATTCTATATTCTGGTAGTTAATCATCTTGTTACTTCAGGGATTTTGTATATAATGAATATTCCAATAGTCAAACACATACAGATCTGAAATGGAATAAAGAAGTCTATTGTTGCATAATGACGCAGTACTTAAATACAAAAACCGTTTTGGTTGGAAATTTATAAGTGTCGGTTGTATGACAAGATTAAATTCGGTAAATAATATTTTCAAATTGCTAATATCGTATAATAATAATATTTTAAAAAGGTGGTAAAAACATTCTGTTCAAAAATACTTTTCCTAAACGATGCAGATAGTGTATAATGATTCCAATATCTCAACGATTGAGAAAATGTCTTTGTTTTGATGATATTTTTTATAACTTTATTATTCGGTAATAACAGAAGCTTATTCATGAAGAAATACCCGAACAATTTAATATAATTGTTTTAAAGTATATGTTTTAATAATGTATTCAAAATCTAAGAAAAACTGTAGACAAATTTTGCTTCAAAACTACTTGGCTGCTTAAACTATTTTTAAAAACGTTTCTGAATTTTGATTTAAATCTGTAAATGTCTGATATATGCCGCCAAGTTGTACAATAGTCTTAAACTCTTTCACAGGGGAATAAAAGTAAAAGTTGAATTGCGGTCATATAGTAACGTGTAAAATTACTTGAGCGTAACAAATGTACGCTGCCAGATTCTGTGTCTGTCGTCCCCTTAGAATCTAATGTATGCAGGATGGAAGGCTGCGGGTATTTTGGTCAAGGTCTAATTGCTAACGAACCGCAACCTCGCAAGATTACATCTCAAGCCTACAGGATGTTGGTCAGTTATATTCGATCATAAACACAGCAAAAAAAAAAATAAAGGTATTTAAATGAAATATTTCGTGGTAAACGACGTTGTTGTAACGCAAATAATAATGAGTTTTGTGGACTTTCCATTAGGTAAAACTAGGGACAACATAATTAAAATCCCCTTTTCGTCCACAGAGGAGGTGCTATATACAGACAACCTATTCCTGTTAATTAGATTGTTCTATCTTTTATTAAATTAATCTAATGTCAACTTACAATTTAACATGATTGTAACGGTTTTAGGAGTAGTAAACATCAAACGATTTTTATTAAGTTATTAGGAAATATTTTTAAAAACACCACCACACGTTACTTAATATCATCGTCTAAAACGAAGAGTAGGTCATTGGGGTTACAGTGGTAATATGCACCCTGGGTCGCAAACTATTTACAAGGCAGTTGTTACTTTGCGGTGGAATCCCTCGACAGATCTTTAAATAATAAAGCGGTTGGTCGCCATTAAATTTAAGCAGGAGATTGTAACGCTTGCACTTGGAATGTTTGTCTACCTTATTGCAATATACTGTGTTTAGTACTGTTATAACCTCTCTTACTCGCTAGAAGTAGTAAATATTGCACTAGTCTTATTGTGAAGAGTGTATTTTATTGGTTGCTTTCAAATACCACATAACCATCGCATTATATTTCTACAAATAGATAAATTCGTATCATTCTAGAAAAAGATTTTGTAAACAAATTAAAGATGAAAGTTTTATTACTTTTATATTGATATTTGTTTAATTTACTATTATATTTATGTTACATTTTCATCAATATATTTAATCCAGACAATAATATCTGTCTAGAATATGGATTACATAGAAGGAATCTGACAACGTAAAGAGTTTCCTAAGAAACAGTTTTTTGGGATTCGCTATAATTGTGTCTTAGAGCAAGATATTTAGTGTCAAGGCTTTTTAGTTATAATGTTAGGAAAGGGGGAAGAATGTACCTACATATACATAATTTTATAATTTTTAGTTGATTGTTTTCTAGCCACATTTTTAAATTCGTAAAAAACAAAGTCTGTATTTATTTACTGCTTTATTCTTCAACAAACGACTTTTCTATTTCCTTCAGATCTGTATGTGCTTGGCTAATTAAATATTCATTAAATGCAAAAGCTCTGACGTAACAGAATGAATAACTCCCACAGTAGAGAAATATTCCTATATATTGCTGTCATACCTCTAAAGCGAAAAAAGTAAATATCCGCTCCTATTATAAACTGTTTAGGGAACACCTCGTTTCTCCTGTCTTCCCGTATTATATGGAAGCTCTCGGGAAATCAAGCGTCAACTGTTCCATGCAATGGTTTAACCGAAATCTTTTCACTCACCCCCAATACAGCTAGACTGTGATAATTGATCGAGAGTTCTTCAGTTCTACAAAAATGGTGGCACCCGATTGAATACGAATATATTTGCTTCCCTTAATGGTGTCTAAATATATGAGTATACGAACAAATTTGTTTCAATCATAACTCGCAACACATCTTTAAATTGAGCACCTAAATAAGGTTTTTATTTTCTTTACTTTTTTCTTTGTTCCCGTATACTATTGTTATTTTAATTTGTGTTTGTTTAAATATGGTATCTGGTTCGTTACACTTTCCTATGAGATATTTATATAATACAATCTGAATATTTATATGAGATATTATATACAATCTGAAAAATGTTGTTGAGTTTAACTACGATCAAGTTGATAAACTATTATTAAATTCGTGTAAATTAATTCAAAGACACAAATAATTACTTCACGCGGTTATAAATTATAGTGCATATACACTTCTTAAAATTCACTTTATAATTTGTCTTCTGAAAACTCGATTTACATGTTTAAATTTTTTATTTCTATATTTTATATGCAATATGTTGTTCAAAAGCGAGATGGTTATTTTACGTTTACAGAATTGGGCAAATGTATGTATTAAAAAAAATAAAATATCAGGGAAAATATTATGATACTATAGATCTGTGGTATTAGGAAAAATGTCTTATACTAGGAGCATTAAGATATTACATAGAAGCTAGTGGACATTCTACTAGCTTTAGTTATACGTTTCAAATCCTTAATACAACTTTTTTGAAAACAAATTGCGTATTTCAAGTCTGCTCATAATCATTAATAAGATGCTGATAAAATATTTGAAGAAACGTGAAATATATATTAGATGTTATAATTCGAAAAACACATATGTTCAGTACAGTGTGCTTACTATAGGTAATTATAATTTGTTCACACTGATCACAATAGAGTCTCCAATCATTACCACTCCAACGCGTAATACAATGCGGACTCCGACCTTATAGCACATGCCAAAGTGTAATTTGGGGAGAGAAGATATCAAGAGGTGGGAAGAAAAATACGCGGAGTTGTGCTCAATGTTATATTATAGTATTTTGAACGACAGCGTTAATTCTTAAGTTATTAAATTTGAAATACGAATTATTTATTTATACATACATATGCTTCAAGAGAAAACTTAGGGCAGCAAACCCTCAATTTGTACCTATAAGAATCATTGCTAAACTTGAGTTGCGTTAACAGTGTTTCTGTTTAAATAAATGGTGTTTAGTTGTTGCAATCCGGCAGCAATAAGCATGCTGAAGAGAATCTAGGATTGCAGAAAGGGTCGCTTTGGTCTGGTGAAGGAAATACAAAGGTTTTTTGGGAAAGATGACTTATTTATAGATATTGATGACTACTCATATGAAGTCGTTGATAATATTATCTATCTAATATCATTTGAGTCTCTAGAAGGATTATCTTCAATGTCAGGCAAAAATGCAAAATATTGTTTAAAGATTAAGGAGAAATTATCGGGTACATCCGATTGTCTATGAAATAAGCCTATCGATCATTAATTGTAAAAAATAGAAATGTAATTGTAGGATCGAGGTAATGATATTTCATATTCAACGAGTAATCGACAGTTGGCAAAAGGGAAAGCGAAAATTGTAAGTTACAATTATGGAATAATAGAATAGTTTGTCTGCAAAAACTATTCAAAATTATCATAATGTAATAATATTTATTACAAAGATAGATGTTAAATATTGCTGGCATATGTTACTTAGTTAATAGTTAACCTGCAAAGTGGTATGTTTCGAGAAAAAATACTTTTCACAAATAATACAAACCAATAATTTGTTATTATGAGTTCGAAATATAAACAAATATTGAATAAAAAAATTTATACACTAATTACACTTGGATTTTAAAATAAATGTATTTGTTTATGAAGTTAATCAGTTTGAACAATTGTACTATTATTGAATTTGTGGTATAGATATGAGATACCTACTATAAGGTTGTTGCATTAATTAAATATATTATACATAATATGAATCTAAAACTTAGTATTTGAAAAATAGAATGTATACCACCAAGTGACTTATTTATACACTTATTTAAAACACTTATTTATAATACTCGGATATTAACACAAAATGTAGGATCTTCACTATTTGGCCAGCCTAAACGTTGGACAACAATAAACTTTTTTGTATGAAATAAATTTTGAAGTGAAAGATTGTACCAGTATTTTATCCCTTAGCTGGAAAACTTATGTATAGTTGATCCTTTCTGTTTGTTCTTTCCTCCGTGTTTCTGTTTAGATTGGCATCGTGTGAGACGTATTTATTATTTTAATAATAATAGCAAACAGTATTTAACACTTTAAGAATTCATTTTAAGTAATTTACATATCAATTTTTAGTAAACATGGCTTCTTTTATAAAAAAATATCTATGGATCATTTTGCCATAATCCAATCTCATTTGAATTCAATCCATTTTTAAAAGTCCCTCTCTCTCAAAAAGCTCATGTTTAGGTTGGGCTATAATTTTAGTTACACAGCAATTATTAATCTTCCGCGCATCTCTTTGCGCATCTCAGACCTGTAAAAAGCTCATATCTTTTTACAATTTTTTGCATATGTTATTTACGAAGAGATTTACAATTTATTTTTATTTTTCATTAACTGTTTCGATTTGTTTTCGGGTGCTAGTATTATTATGCACTAAATATTTTATGCACTAAAATAATGATTCAATAAACAAAAGTGTTTTTCACTTGGCCTATGCAAATAAAAGAGAAATTTGTCATTGCACAGCTAAACAAATATATCGCAATGGTAAGTAATTCTATAATACCATATGAGAGTAATAAAACTTTTCTCTTTAACCCAGTGACAAATACAGCTATACATTTTCATTTCAACCATATTATATATTTCAATCCTATGAAGAAATAATTTTACTATAAAATAATATTTGGTTTAACCTTAAAATGTTATAGCAATATTTTTCCAAATAAATATCAAAGCTACGCACCATAAATAGTGGAAAGTTTTGAAATAAGAAAATAATATCTTAAGAAACATCACCCATGTATGTAATTCAAAAATAATGCAATTATTTTTCATAATTTACAAATTGGTTTAAATTATCTAACTCGTAGAGTTACCAACTCCTTATAGTTTAAGTAACTGAAACGTTCGTTCATATAATTGCTTCAGAGATGAAAGGCTTCCAAAGTACTTCTAAATACTTGAATAAGGTAAATTAAACAGAACTCTCTTCTTTAACTCTTAACAAATCACTGACGCGTCTTATTGGAGGGTAGAATGGAAAGATAGAAAGTCGGTTTATATTAACGTTAAATTAAGTAATTCGGTTCTACCTTCACTAATAGTTGATTATCTTTTAATACGTATATTTATCTTACTAGTGGAGTATATAATATTTAACTTACAATTTGTATTAACGCTGATTATTATTTAAAATCGTAATAAACTTGTTTAAAATTAGTTGTTACATTGAAGTTGTTTTTAATTGTTTCAAATTTAAAAAAAAAGTTTTACCTACGCATTAGACATTTCTCCTAATTTCTTCACCTAAACAATCTTTTTAATAGGACAGTAGCCTGTTTTTTTCTTTTTGGTTTCATGTTCCTGAAATTGAAGGAAGTCGATTGTAATTGCAAATAAACAGTGTAAACCTCAATTTACTATGTGCGCATGCTACTATATTTAGTTTATTCTATTTTGAGTAATTATTTTTCATCGTAATGGTATATTTGTCAAAGGTAAAATGCAAATGTTTTAAGAATAATCTGCACGCAGAAATATTTAAAATTTTATATTTGTTTACTTTTACACTTTTCTATTAACTACTTTTCCTCCACAATTATAGCATTTGTAAGTTTATAATAATTGTTCTACTGATGTACATCTTGAAAGCTTTATAAATATTTTTTATTCAAGATAACGATTTGTAGATGAACATTGACAATATATTTCATATCCTTGGTGTGGAAATTAAGTGTCGTTATTTATCTGTTATTTCTGTTTCACATGAAAAAGTAAAAATGCAATAATAAATGTTTCCTAAAAGTTATGTATTTGTTTACAGAACATTAGACATGTATACGCAACCTTAAGAACCTATTTTTCCTCACCTGCAACCCCCTTTTCAGTTCACTTCCGGACAGCTAATCTACAACCTCTGACTATTCAATGTTACACCGCAACTTGTCCGTAGGAAAGCAATGATCTATTTCTCGAGTTCGAACGCTGGTTCGATGAGTGTATCCCTAGAAATTGATCTCTGAGAAGAACAAACTCCTACATGTATAATAAAACCAAATAAATATCTACAAGTCCTTTAGGATTTTATTAAGGTCACGGATGCAATGAGACATTTTGACTGAATTAATATTTTATGGCGAGATTCTAATAAAACCTATTTCATGTAAAAAAACATTGTTGATTGAAACATGTATTACTTTGTATGAAATTTAGAAATAATTTAATATTTGATTGTATGTAGGTACAGGTTTTTTATTTACATATAATAGTTATTAAATAAATTTACCTTAAAAAAAATTAATATGGATGTGATTTTGTGGTACTATAGAATTGCCAAAGTTTATGTTGAAACCTTTTAAATTTATTGTATGTTTTAAAAATAAATTTTATCCGTAACACTCTTACTATTCAATAGATCCTACAACTAAAACAAAATACTAATTCACTTTTTGTATGTATAATAGAGCCATAATTGAATTATTAGTCTGAGATAAGTATTTACTTTTTTACCGGCAATCGATTGTATGGAAATCCAATTTTTAAAATTACTTTATTATCCTAAGAAAAATATCTCTCTCTAGTGCCATAATACTTTTATAAATTTTAATTTTTTATTATTATTATTTGAAAACAAATATATAATTAGAGTTAAATCTTGATTCAAGATTTACACACATACTTAAACAATTATATATATATATACATTTATCAATATAGGTATATTTTTTAACACTTTTTTTAAAAAATTGTATTACTATATATTCTAAAACACGAAAACTCACAAAATATGTAAAGAAACGCTATAGGATTTCAAAGGTAGTACCTTTTTAAGGTTTTTATTGTTTAACAACCATAATTTGTACCTTTTTTTTTTTTTTTTTTTTTTTTTACCTTGGGAGCGGGTTTGAATTGCCCGAAGCACTGCTACCTTAAGGTATATTGTACTTACCTCCCTGATCTAGTCAAATAACCCCTTCCCTCTTACCAGGTTTAGGAGTTTCCTGACTAGAGTTTTACCTTCAGCATCCACCAAAGCCGTTCCATCACCAAAGAGGTTGAAGCGCCTCTCAGCAAGTACTCCACATCTGTAAATAATGTGTGTGGCAGTCTCCTGTTCCTGCCCGCACAATCTGCACACTGGTTCATCCTTGTAGATACCCATTTTATGCAAATGTTTCCTTAGTCCACAGTGTCCCGTGAGTAGTCCTGTGGCTATCCTTAATTCCTGCCTAGACAGATAGATGAGACTCTTCTGCAGCCCCAAGGAAGGTCTCCTAAGGGTTAGCTTACTGTGTCTCATCCCTTCGGCCCTGATCCAGTGCTCACAGTGTCTTTCAGCCATCCACCTTCGCACTGTCATCCTGACCATGGATTTGGAAATACCCACCGCAGGTTCCGGTCCAATCAGGGGAGTCGAGGACCCCTCCCTGGCCAGCGCATCTGCGGCTTCATTTCCAAGTATTCCCCTATGCCCTGGCACCCAACCAATCTTGACTTGATTGTGCCTTGCCAGAGCTTGTAGGTTAATTAGGCACTCCCTGACTATGGCCGAGGTGACCACGTGTCCGTTTAGTGCCTTAATTGCTGCCTGACTGTCGGAGAAAATAGCAATCCGGGCCCCATGTGTTTCCCTTCTTGCTATCTCTCCCAGACAGGCATTTATAGCATATACTTCGGCCTGAAAGACAGAGGTATGCCTCCCCAAGGAAAAAGCTTGTTCTACCCTTGGGTTTTTACAATACACCCCCGCTCCAGTGCCGAGGTCCATCTTGGAGCCATCTGTGTACCAGATCTGAGCTCCCGATGTTAATGTCCCCGACCATTCCATCATAGTTTGGTGGACCTGGTCAGGTGCAAACATTCGAGTAATGTGGTCGCTGCCCATTTCCAAGACGGGTTCTTTGACCACACCCTCGATACTCATATGTCCCGAGACATCTGGGAGGTTAGCCCAGTTGCTCGAGTTGCGCAATCTCCATGCCGCTAGCCTCGCCTCTCCCCTAAGGACAAGCTCAAGGGGAGGGAGGTTAAGCATTACTTCCATTGCTGCGCCTGGTGTAGTTGACATCGCTCCCAGTGTGCACAGACAGGCCAATCTCTGGATAGAGCTCAGTTTAGCTCTTGTCTGTGCCTGGTTGGCCTTTGTCCACCACACCAGAGCTCCATAGGTAATCATAGGTCTTATCACCCTCAGATACATCCAGTGCATCATTGATGGCTTCAGTCCCCATTTCTTACCCACCATTCTTCTCACAGTCATCAGTGCCCTTTTGGCCCTGTTAACTGTCCTCTCAAGATGTGGATTCCAGGTGAGTTTCCTGTCCAGAATAACTCCCAGGTACTTCACCTCCCCCACAAACTCAAGGTATTCACCAAACAAGCGGGGCATCCTGGTCGTCAGATCTTTTCGCTGTCTGGTGAAGTTAATGAGAGCAGTCTTTTTTGGATTTACCCTAAGGTTCTCCTTTTTACACCACTCTTCAATCAGTCGTAGAGGATTTCTGATTACCTCAAGGACTGTATCAGGGAATCTGCCCAGGATCAGGACAACTATGTCGTCCGCATATCCTAGACAGAAGTACCCCTGTTCATTCAGGAGTTCAATAAGGTTGTCAACCACTAGGCACCACAACAGAGGAGAGAGAACCCCCCCCTGTGCACAGCCCAGACTTGTCTCCGCCCTTCTGACCTCCCCTGAGTAGGAAGTGTGGTAGTTTGGCGCGGACCCACCCCTAACTCGGCCGCTACGTAACCTAGGACTATAGGGGTAGTTTTGGATGATGCTCAAGGTCATCCCGGCCGTGACCCCAGACCAAGGGGTGGTTTTGACCACGTTCAGGGGGGTAGGGGGTAGTTTTTTCGAAAAAAAAAAAACAAAATCGGCCGCTACGTAACCTAGGACTATAGGGGTAGTTTCGGATGATGCGGGCCGACGTCCTGACCCTGACCGTAGCTTTGGGGGTGGTTTCGACCCCGTCTAGAGGGGTAGGGGGCAGTTTTTCGAAAAAATTTATTTCCAACACACTGACCTAAGCCAGCCAAAATGGATCCAACCTAACCTAACCTAAGTGTTGGGGGTGACCTCGGCTACGTTCAGGACCATCACCGGGGGTAGCTCCGGGGGTCGATTGGGGGTGGGGGGTAGATTTCGAAAAAATTTTGGAAAAATCTGTAGCGGTAGTTTTGCATGATGCTGAAGGTCATCCTGGCCTTGACCGTAGCCTTAGGGGTGGTTTTGTCCACGTTTAGAGGGGTGGGGGGTAGTTTTTCGAAAAAAAATAAATTCCAACCAACTAACCTAAGCTAGCCAAAATGGATCAAACCTAACCTAAGTGTTGGGGGGTGACCTCGGCTACGTTCAGGACCAACACCGGGGGTAGCTCCGGGGGTGGATTGGGAGTGGGGGGTAGTTTTCGAAAAAATTTTGGAAAAACGTGCCTTGACCGATAGGGTATGTCTAGAGTGTATTATCGCTACTGTAGGGGTAGTTTTGCCTAAGGGTAGTTTTTAAATAAAATACGAAAATGCCGAAAATCGATCGGCCGGACCAACAGACAGTACGGTATATGTGTAGAGCCCAAAATGGAATGCTTCGGGGGTGGTATCCCCAAGGGGTGGTTTTTAAATAAAATATGAAAATGCCGAAAATCGACCGGTTTGATCAAATGATAGTACGGGATATCTCTAGAGTCCAATAAGGAACGCTGCGGGGGCAGTTTCGCCTGTGGGTTATCCTCAGATTGCCAAAAATAATCAGCGGAATAGCTTGGGTGGTGGGGGTAACTTTGGAAAGATTTAATGGTTATTTGATGACGTATCAGCGCCCGAGCGAATCCAGGTAAGTAGTAGGCTCACCCTAACTATAGTGGTCTACCCCAAATGAATCGGGTGATGAGGGGCCCGGGGGTAAACGATTGCCAAACTCAAAATTTGTCTATCCTACTAAATTAATAAACAATACACTCAGCCTTTAAGTAAGCTACACAAGAGCAGGGTTAGGATGGTTGCTATTTCATCTACCAAGACAAATACCCCCACCAAGTCTTAGGTAAAGCTACCATGGAATTAGACCTTAGGTAAAGCTAACATGGAGCAAAGCCTCGGGTAAAAGCTAGCCCGAAGCCTTGCCCTAGGTAAAGTAACCCAGGAACCAGACCTCCGGTAAAGCTACCACGGAGTCGGAGCTTAGGTAAAGCTACCACGGAGTTAGACCTTAGGTAAAGCTAACACGGAGCAAAGCCTTGGGTAAAAGCTATCCCGAAGCCAGCCCATAGGTAAAGTAACCCTGGAACTAGACCTCCGGTAAAGCTACCACAGAGTAGGGACCTAGGTAAAGCTACCATGAAGTTAGACCATAGGTAAAGCAAACACGGAGCAAGGACTCAGGTAAAAGCTATCCCGAAGCCACACCCTAGGTAAAGTAACCCTGGAACGAGAAATCCGGTAAAGCTACCACAGAGTCGGTACCTGGGTAAAGCTACCATGGAGTTAGACCATAGGTAAAGCAAACACGGAGCAAGGACTTAGGTAAAAGCCATCTCGAAGCCAGCCCATAGGTAAAGTAACCCAGGAATCGTACATTAAGTAGGGGTGGTTATCAAATAATATATGAAATTGTCAAAAACCGATCGGTTAGATAAAACTACCAACAATTATACACCGAGTGCAAATAGTCAACAAGTTGAATCGACCAATCACATTGCAGGGGCCCGGTGGGCCTACGCAAACGGTCTCAGTAAGACGTGAAGGCCCATATACCATGCTAAACCAATATATATATGATAGCCCACATAATGTGTTAAACAAATAAGCAAGCAAGCCTACATACATACTATGCTAGGCCAACATACTATGTCTGTAAACCACGGGCCAAAACCTTCATGACCTGAGCTATTTTCACCTCTTCTATCAGGTTGATCCTGGCAACCGTATAATATGGGAGGTACTATAGGGTACATCTACCAACGCATAATCAATCAAGCCCGCGTAAAGATTTATGACGTATCCGCGTTCGAGCGACTCAGGTATTAGGCCCTCCATAACTAGAGGGGGCAAGGGTTATGATTGTCAAACTCAAAATTTGTCTATGCTACAAAATAATAAACAAAGCAATAAAGCCCCGTCGTTTCAGGGAATACGCTTGACCGTGTGTTAGACATGTACAGACATGCAGAGATAACGCATTATCTAAAAACCGCAACGGCTGCCGGCGACCACTATAGCAGGCATAAAAACCCGCACGGCTGTGTCGTTGTGAATCTAGGCACGTGTTTATGTTTTGATTACTGTATCGATTTATTATGTACTGTCGGCATACCAAGGCCTACATATAATCAGAAATCAGTGTAAATAATCAAATAGCCCCAACGGACATCTCCTATAGCTGTAAATGTATCTAGATATAAAGGTATATATGGAGAAACACTAATAATGAGGCCTATCACAAAACGTGAATAAATATATGTTATAAAACGATCCTAAAACGATGCTAAGCCAACATGCTATCATACATGGGCGTATATACCGTGTTAAGCCAACATACGTGATAGCACACATAATGTGTTAAACAAATATGCATGTAAACCTGCATACATGTTAAGCCGACTTACATGAATCCCTAAATGTGCCCACTATGTCGGTAAACCACTGGCCAAAGCCTATATGATCTGAGCTATGTTCACCTCGTCTATCAGGTAGAGCCAGGCAATCGAATAATACGGGAAGTACTATATGGTATAGCTAACAATGCATAACCTATCACGCCCATGACGGTCAACAAATATTACAATATAATTTAAAAAAGTTACGCAACCTATATACATACAATGCTAACCAATATAGGCATATATACTATGTTAAACCAGCATGCAATATACTCTAAATAGCCATATATACGCGGTTAAACCAATATGCAGGTTAACCTATATACATCCTGTATTAGGCAAATATCCCCGTTACCCGCATAGGCCTATGTTAAGCCAGGATGAATGATAGCTTATATAGTGTGTTAAACAAATATGCTTGTAAACCTACATAAATAATATGCTAAGCCTACATACTGTGCTAAACAGATATGCGTGTAAACCTACATAAATACCATGCTAACCAGCATGGATGCTATCCTACATAAGCTTATATACTATGTTAAACCAGCATGCAATATACTCTAAATAGCCATATATATATACGCTGTTAAACAAATATGCGTGTAAACCCACATAAATACGCCAAGCCAATATCCGTGCTATCATAGATAAGCGTATATACTATGTTAGGCCTACATACTGCGTTAAACAAACATGTATGTAAGCCGACAAGGGCCTACAAATTATATCCAATGCATAGTTTAGCTAATGGTTATCACACAGTAGCCTGACTACAACTTGCCCACATAATACCTGATACATAGCTTGGCTAATCATTAACACATAGTATGACCCAACACATAATATCCAGTGCATAGCCTCGCTAAATAAGCATAAACCCCCAAAAATTGGCTTATCAATTATGTATGGTCTAGATATAGTCACACATGTCATTTCAAAAGTCAGCCGGAAAGAAACACCACCCTGGTATATAATATGTTAAACCAGCATGCAATATACTCTAAATAGCCGTATATACGCTGTTAAAAAAATATGCGTGTAAACCGAATAAATACTATGGTAAGCCAACACGCATGCTATCATAGATAGACGTATATACTATGTTAGGCCTACATACCGCGTTAAACAAACATGTGTGTAAGCCTGCATAGATATTATGCTAAGAAGACACGGGCCTGAACACATTATATCCAGTGTATAGTTTAGCTAATGGTTATCACACAGTAGCCTGACTACAACCTGCCCACATAATACCCGCCACATAGCTAGACTAATCATTAACACATAGTATCCGATGCATAGCCCGACGATGGGTTAACATATAGTATCCGATAAGTAGCTTGAGAATGCTCCAACACATAATATCCGGTGCATAGCCTCGCTAATGCTTAGCACATAGTAGCCGATGCTGAGCCTGGCTATGGAATATCACATATTATCTGATGTGTAGCCTGACTAATGGTTAACACAGCCAATGCATAGCTGGGCTAATGATTAACATAAAGTATCCAATGCATGGCTTGGGTAATGTATATAGTTAGCCTACATTCTGTGTTATCTGTGTAAACTCACATACTATGCTAAGCCGGTTATCCATAGACACAAATCTATGGTGATGCAAGAGTAACCAGCACCCTGACAACAGATACCTAGCATGATCATAGCCTACACTGCCTGATAACAGATACCTAGCCTGACCATAGCCTACATAGCTAGACAAAAGATACATAACTAGACAATAGATACCTAGCCTGACAACAGACACCAATCCTGGAATCAAATACATAGCCCGACAAACGATGCATAGCCCGACAAGGGCTAGCACATAGTATCCGAGGTATAGAATGACTATCGGTTAACACATGGTATCCAAAGCATAACTAGGCTAGTGAATAACTAATGGTTAGTTTGACTATGGTTAACACACACAGTGTCCGATGCATAGCTTAGCTAATGGATAACACATAGTAACCTATGCTTAGCCTGACTAGGGCTAACACATAGTACCCGATGAATGGTTCGACTAAGGCCAACACACAGTATCCGATGCACAACCTAGGATCGAATATGACGTCATCCAGGTGGAGAACAAGATGGTGGCAATGTTGATACCGACCTCAAAAAGGGCTATGGCCTGTGTAGGCTAGATCAAATAACCAACGTTTCAACTAAACTAATGTCATACGCGTAGTTTAACCAACCAACATACGTGAAGTTCAAACGAACAGCATTGACACCAAGCCCAAATAGGCTAAGGCGGCTATGCCCAGATCAACGTATCAGCTAATCAAAATGAAAAACTTACGCTAATCAACCAACATCGACACCGAGGTCAAATGGGTTATGGTTAGCGAAGGCACTGGCAAAAGCTTTAAGCCTTAGACATAATTATAGCTACCAACGCATACCAAAATAGCTATGCAGAAACCGTCAAGGCCATTACACATATTGTCCAGGTATGTTCTCCATCAAACCGAGACTTTAGACACCATCTCTGTAAAACAGCTAACAAGAGATATCTTCGTAAAGACAGCTACCAATCCTTACTATATCACAATAGTTACGTTAGAGCTACCGCTGCTCACCCTACCATAATAGCTACGTATTGTGTTAGCTATCACAAGACTTATGTAAAAACAGCTAAGCATAACCTGTCACACAATAACTGCGTAAAGGCAGCTAACAAGGCCTACCCCATTAAAATAGCTACGAAAAGATAACATCCAATACATACCCTATCATATTAGCTATGTAAAGACAATAAATGCGTAAAGGCAGCTAACAATGCCTACCCCATTAAAATAGCTACGAAAAGATAACAGCCAATACACACCCTATCATAATAGCTGTGTAAAGACAATTAAAGATGCATAGGCTAACTCGTTATTGACTGCTACTAAATAATGAACCATCACACTAGCCTCGTAAAGACAGCTACCAACATTACAATAGCTACGTAAAAACAGTTATCGATCCGTGACCAAGATAATACTTACGTAAGATCTATATCAGTGCTAAGACAATAGCTCCGTAAGGAAAACCTACCACTTCATGAACTACGACAACAGCAAGGTGTGGACGGCTACCAATACATTACTTATCACAGCTACCAACACATAACTCGTCACACTAGCTAAGTAAATAGCGCTACGATTGAATAGCCTATCACACAGGCTAATTGAGGGTCACTAACTAAACCATCACAATATCTCTGTACATGGCAGATGGCGTGATGATCCTCATCTTTATCGCACACATAACAGTAGGTTAGGTTAGAAGCACTCTGGCAAGCTTAGGTTAGCGGGTTGAAAATAATTTTTCTAAAAACTACCCCTCTAGACGTGGTTGAACACCCAACAGTAGGTTAGGTTAGAAGCACTCTGGCTAGCCTAGGTTAGTGGGTTGAAAATAATTTTTCCTAAAAACTACCCCTCTAGACGCGGTTGAACCCTCCCCCAAGGCTACGATCAAGGTCACATCGACCGCCTGCATCATTCAAAAACACCCCTAACTTTCAAAGGTTGGTCGTATCTCCATCACGGGCATCACTGACCTGTGGTTGTAGAAGTTAGGGGTGGTTTTGGATGATGCAGGCGGTCGATGTGACCTTGATCGTAGCCTTGGGGGAGGGTTCAACCGCGTCTAGAGGGGTAGTTTTTAGGAAAAATTATTTTCAACCCACTAACCTAAGCTAGCCAGAGTGCTTCTAACCTAACCTACTGTTAGGTGTGCGATAAGGATGAGGATCATCACGCCATCTGCCATGTACAGAGATATTGTGATGGTTTAGTTAGTGACCCTCAATTAGCCTGTGTGATAGGCTATTCAATCGTAGCGCTATTTACTTAGCTAGTGTGACGAGTTATGTGTTGGTAGCTGTGATAAGTAATGTATTGGTAGCCGTCCACACCTTGCTGTTGTCGTAGTTCATGAAGTGGTAGGTTTTCCTTACGGAGCTATTGTCTTAGCACTGATATAGATCTTACGTAAGTATTATCTTGGTCACGGATCGATAACTGTTTTTACGTAGCTATTGTAATGTTGGTAGCTGTCTTTACGAGGCTAGTGTGATGGTTCATTATTTAGTAGCAGTCAATAACGAGTTAGCCTATGCATCTTTAATTGTCTTTACACAGCTATTATGATAGGGTATGTATTGGCTGTTATCTTTTCGTAGCTATTTTAATGGGGTAGGCATTGTTAGCTGCCTTTACGCATTTATTGTCTTTACATAGCTAATATGATAGGGTATGTATTGGATGTTATCTTTTCGTAGCTATTTTAATGGGGTAGGCCTTGTTAGCTGCCTTTACGCAGTTATTGTGTGACAGGTTATGCTTAGCTGTTTTTACATAAGTCTTGTGATAGCTAACACAATACGTAGCTATTATGGTAGGGTGAGCAGCGGTAGCTCTAACGTAACTATTGTGATATAGTAAGGATTGGTAGCTGTCTTTACGAAGATATCTCTTGTTAGCTGTTTTACAGAGATGGTGTCTAAAGTCTCGGTTTGATGGAGAACATACCTGGACAATATGTGTAATGGCCTTGACGGTTTCTGCATAGCTATTTTGGTATGCGATGGTAGCTATAATTATGTCTAAGGCTTAAAGCTTTTGCTAGTGCCTTCGCTAACCATAACCCATTTGACCTCGGTGTCGATGTTGGTTGATTAGCGTAAGTTTTTCATTTTGATTAGCTGATACGTTGATCTGGGCATAGCCGCCTTAGCCTATTTGGGCTTGGTGTCAATGCTGTTCGTTTGAACTTCACGTATGTTGGTTGGTTAAACTACGCGCATGACATTAGTTTAGTTGAAACGTTGGTTATTTGATCTAGCCTACACAGGCCATAGCCCTTTTTGAGGTCGGTATCAACATTGCCACCATCTTGTTCTCCACCTGGATGACGTCATATTCGATCCTAGGTTGTGCATCGGATACTGTGTGTTGGCCTTAGTCGAACCATTCATCGGGTACTATGTGTTAGCCCTAGTCAGGCTAAGCATAGGTTACTATGTGTTATCCATTAGCTAAGCTATGCATCGGACACTGTGTGTGTTAACCATAGTCAAACTAACCATTAGTTATTCACTAGCCTAGTTATGCTTTGGATACCATGTGTTAACCGATAGTCATTCTATACCTCGGATACTATGTGCTAGCCCTTGTCGGGCTATGCATCGTTTGTCGGGCTATGTATTTGATTCCAGGATTGGTGTCTGTTGTCAGGCTAGGTATCTATTGTCTAGTTATGTATCTTTTGTCTAGCTATGTAGGCTATGGTCAGGCTAGGTATCTGTTATCAGGCAGTGTAGGCTATGATCATGCTAGGTATCTGTTGTCAGGGTGCTGGTTACTCTTGCATCACCATAGATTTGTGTCTATGGATAACCGGCTTAGCATAGTATGTGAGTTTACACAGATAACACAGAATGTAGGCTAACTATATACATTACCCAAGCCATGCATTGGATACTTTATGTTAATCATTAGCCCAGCTATGCATTGGCTGTGTTAACCATTAGTCAGGCTACACATCAGATAATATGTGATATTCCATAGCCAGGCTCAGCATCGGCTACTATGTGCTAAGCATTAGCGAGGCTATGCACCGGATATTATGTGTTGGAGCATTCTCAAGCTACTTATCGGATACTATATGTTAACCCATCGTCGGGCTATGCATCGGATACTATGTGTTAATGATTAGTCTAGCTATGTGGCGGGTATTATGTGGGCAGGTTGTAGTCAGGCTACTGTGTGATAACCATTAGCTAAACTATACACTGGATATAATGTGTTCAGGCCCGTGTCTTCTTAGCATAATATCTATGCAGGCTTACACACATGTTTGTTTAACGCGGTATGTAGGCCTAACATAGTATATACGTCTATCTATGATAGCATGCGTGTTGGCTTACCATAGTATTTATTCGGTTTACACGCATATTTTTTTAACAGCGTATATACGGCTATTTAGAGTATATTGCATGCTGGTTTAACATATTATATACCAGGGTGGTGTTTCTTTCCGGCTGACTTTTGAAATGACATGTGTGACTATATCTAGACCATACATAATTGATAAGCCAATTTTTGGGGGTTTATGCTTATTTAGCGAGGCTATGCACTGGATATTATGTGTTGGGTCATACTATGTGTTAATGGTTAGCCAAGCTATGTATCAGGTATTATGTGGGCAAGTTGTAGTCAGGCTACTGTGTGATAACCATTAGCTAAACTATGCATTGGATATAATTTGTAGGCCCTTGTCGGCTTACATACATGTTTGTTTAACGCAGTATGTAGGCCTAACATAGTATATACGCTTATCTATGATAGCACGGATATTGGCTTGGCGTATTTATGTGGGTTTACACGCATATTTGTTTAACAGCGTATATATATGGCTATTTAGAGTATATTGCATGCTGGTTTAACATAGTATATAAGCTTATGTAGGATAGCATCCATGCTGGTTAGCATGGTATTTATGTAGGTTTACACGCATATCTGTTTAGCACAGTATGTAGGCTTAGCATATTATTTATGTAGGTTTACAAGCATATTTGTTTAACACACTATATAAGCTATCATTCATCCTGGCTTAACATAGGCCTATGCGGGTAACGGGGATATTTGCCTAATACAGGATGTATATAGGTTAACCTGCATATTGGTTTAACCGCGTATATATGGCTATTTAGAGTATATTGCATGCTGGTTTAACATAGTATATATGCCTATATTGGTTAGCATTGTATGTATATAGGTTGCGTAACTTTTTTAAATTATATTGTAATATTTGTTGACCGTCATGGGCGTGATAGGTTATGCATTGTTAGCTATACCATATAGTACTTCCCGTATTATTCGATTGCCTGGCTCTACCTGATAGACGAGGTGAACATAGCTCAGATCATATAGGCTTTGGCCAGTGGTTTACCGACATAGTGGGCACATTTAGGGATTCATGTAAGTCGGCTTAACATGTATGCAGGTTTACATGCATATTTGTTTAACACATTATGTGTGCTATCACGTATGTTGGCTTAACACGGTATATACGCCCATGTATGATAGCATGTTGGCTTAGCATCGTTTTAGGATCGTTTTATAACATATATTTATTCACGTTTTGTGATAGGCCTCATTATTAGTGTTTCTCCATATATACCTTTATATCTAGATACATTTACAGCTATAGGAGATGTCCGTTGGGGCTATTTGATTATTTACACTGATTTCTGATTATATGTAGGCCTTGGTATGCCGACAGTACATAATAAATCGATACAGTAATCAAAACATAAACACGTGCCTAGATTCACAACGACACAGCCGTGCGGGTTTTTATGCCTGCTATAGTGGTCGCCGGCAGCCGTTGCGGTTTTTAGATAATGCGTTATCTCTGCATGTCTGTACATGTCTAACACACGGCCAAGCGTATTCCCTGAAACGACGGGGCTTTATTGCTTTGTTTATTATTTTGTAGCATAGACAAATTTTGAGTTTGACAATCATAACCCTTGCCCCCTCTAGTTATGGAGGGCCTAATACCTGAGTCGCTCGAACGCGGATACGTCATAAATCTTTACGCGGGCTTGATTGATTATGCGTTGGTAGATGTACCCTATAGTACCTCCCATATTATACGGTTGCCAGGATCAACCTGATAGAAGAGGTGAAAATAGCTCAGGTCATGAAGGTTTTGGCCCGTGGTTTACAGACATAGTATGTTGGCCTAGCATAGTATGTATGTAGGCTTGCTTGCTTATTTGTTTAACACATTATGTGGGCTATCATATATATATTGGTTTAGCATGGTATATGGGCCTTCACGTCTTACTGAGACCGTTTGCGTAGGCCCACCGGGCCCCTGCAATGTGATTGGTCGATTCAACTTGTTGACTATTTGCACTCGGTGTATAATTGTTGGTAGTTTTATCTAACCGATCGGTTTTTGACAATTTCATATATTATTTGATAACCACCCCTACTTAATGTACGATTCCTGGGTTACTTTACCTATGGGCTGGCTTCGAGATGGCTTTTACCTAAGTCCTTGCTCCGTGTTTGCTTTACCTATGGTCTAACTCCATGGTAGCTTTACCCAGGTACCGACTCTGTGGTAGCTTTACCGGATTTCTCGTTCCAGGGTTACTTTACCTAGGGTGTGGCTTCGGGATAGCTTTTACCTGAGTCCTTGCTCCGTGTTTGCTTTACCTATGGTCTAACTTCATGGTAGCTTTACCTAGGTCCCTACTCTGTGGTAGCTTTACCGGAGGTCTAGTTCCAGGGTTACTTTACCTATGGGCTGGCTTCGGGATAGCTTTTACCCAAGGCTTTGCTCCGTGTTAGCTTTACCTAAGGTCTAACTCCGTGGTAGCTTTACCTAAGCTCCGACTCCGTGGTAGCTTTACCGGAGGTCTGGTTCCTGGGTTACTTTACCTAGGGCAAGGCTTCGGGCTAGCTTTTACCCGAGGCTTTGCTCCATGTTAGCTTTACCTAAGGTCTAATTCCATGGTAGCTTTACCTAAGACTTGGTGGGGGTATTTGTCTTGGTAGATGAAATAGCAACCATCCTAACCCTGCTCTTGTGTAGCTTACTTAAAGGCTGAGTGTATTGTTTATTAATTTAGTAGGATAGACAAATTTTGAGTTTGGCAATCGTTTACCCCCGGGCCCCTCATCACCCGATTCATTTGGGGTAGACCACTATAGTTAGGGTGAGCCTACTACTTACCTGGATTCGCTCGGGCGCTGATACGTCATCAAATAACCATTAAATCTTTCCAAAGTTACCCCCACCACCCAAGCTATTCCGCTGATTATTTTTGGCAATCTGAGGATAACCCACAGGCGAAACTGCCCCCGCAGCGTTCCTTATTGGACTCTAGAGATATCCCGTACTATCATTTGATCAAACCGGTCGATTTTCGGCATTTTCATATTTTATTTAAAAACCACCCCTTGGGGATACCACCCCCGAAGCATTCCATTTTGGGCTCTACACATATACCGTACTGTCTGTTGGTCCGGCCGATCGATTTTCGGCATTTTCGTATTTTATTTAAAAACTACCCTTAGGCAAAACTACCCCTACAGTAGCGATAATACACTCTAGACATACCCTATTGGTCAAGACACGATTTTCCATACTTTTTTCGAAAACTACCCCCCACCCCCAATCCACCCCCGGAGCTACCCCCGGTGTTGGTCCTGAACGTAGCCGTGGTCACCCCCTTCACGTAGGTTAGGTTAGGTTTGATCCATTTTGGCTAGCTTAGGTTAGCTAGTTGGAATTAGTTTTTTTTCGAAAAACTACCCCCCACCCCTCTAAACGTGGACAAAACCACCCCTAAGGCTACGGTCAAGGCCAGGATGACCTTCAGCATCATGCAAAACTACCGCTACAGATTTTTCCAAAATTTTTTCGAAATCTACCCCCCACCCCCAATCGACCCCCGGAGCTACCCCCGGTGATGGTCCTGAACGTAGCCGAGGTCACCCCCAACACTTAGGTTAGGTTAGGTTGGATCCATTTTGGCTGGCTTAGGTCAGTGTGTTGGAAATAAATTTTTTCGAAAAACTGCCCCCTACCCCTCTAGACGGGGTCGAAACCACCCCCAAAGCTACGGTCAGGGTCAGGACGTCGGCCCGCATCATCCGAAACTACCCCTATAGTCCTAGGTTACGTAGCGGCCGATTTTGTTTTTTTTTTTTCGAAAAAACTACCCCCTACCCCCCTGAACGTGGTCAAAACCACCCCTTGGTCTGGGGTCACGGCCGGGATGACCTTGAGCATCATCCAAAACTACCCCTATAGTCCTAGGTTACGTAGCGGCCGAGTTAGGGGTGGGTCCGCGCCAAACTACCACACTTCCTACTCCCCTGCCACCTCTACAGAAATGCTTCTGTTTGTTAACATGGAACTTATCCAACCACAAGTGGTCACATCCACTCCATGACGTCTTGCACCACTTACCATCGTCTCCACTGAGGGGTTATTGAAAGCCCCTTCAATGTCGAGGAAGGCACCTATGGCACAACCTTTCTTAGCGATCATTTGCTCAATCCTACCAACCACTTGATGGAGAGCTCCCTCGCAAGATTTCCCCGGTTGGTAAGCATACTGGTTCCAATGCAGTGGTTTGATAGCCAACGCACCCCCCCTAATATGCCTATCAACCAGTTTTTCAAGTCCCTTGAGAACAAAGGACATGAGTGTGATAGGTCTGTATCCTTTCCCTTCCGATTGGTTACCGGTGGGCTTAGGTATAAAGACCACCTTACTAGATTTCCAGGCTGCCGGCACATGCCCTAGAGCAATGCTTAGCCTGTATAATTTAGTAAGTACCAGCACCAGCATATCCATTCCCTGCTGCAGCAGCACAGGATAGATCCCATCTGGACCTGGAGATTTGTAGGGTTTAAAAGTGCCAACAGCCCATCTTACCCTTTGTGGAGTTACTATCCTCCTTGCCACTTCCCAGTCCTCCCTCTTACCACGTCTTGTGGAGAGTTTGGTAACCGGTTCAGTGTCTGCTCCCCCAAGTTTCCTCAGGGTACTGGAAGGGAAATGTGTCCTGATTAATTCTTCCACAGTTTCCCCTGCCGTTTTTGTTAAATTTCCCAGTGGGGTTCTTAGCATCCCCACCGGGTTAACTGGATCCTTAGAGAGCACTTTATACAGTCGTGCCCCTTCCCGAGTTTCGTCAATCTCATGACAGAACTCCTTCCAGGACTTCCTGCGCGCTTCTCTAATTGCCCTGTTGTATTCGGTTAGTGTTTTCCTATACAGGTCCCACTCCCCGTTCTTTTTTGCTCTATTAAAGAGTCTCCTGGTGGTCTTCCGAAGTTTAGCTAGCTTCTTGTTCCACCATGACGGATCCCCTACTTTCCTCCCCTCACTGAGAGGGCAGTTATCGGTAAAGGATTCTATTATAGCCTCGCCAACCAATGTGGCAGAGTCTTCTAGCTCTCTCCTCCCACCATACTCCAATCCAGCCTCCTCAATCCGAACACCCAGGTCCCTCCTGTAGGAGTCCCAGTCTGTTCTTCTTGGATCCCTGGTTGGGCGAAGCATGGCTGGATTTAGAGAGATATTATACCTAATATGTCTGTGATCAGAAGAAGATGGTTCATCCGACACATGCCAATTTAGTACATACCTAGCCATCTGGTTCGATGCCACCGTAATGTCCAGGACCTCCTTTCTGGCCCTAGTGACAAACGTCGGCTCTTCCCCCTGATTTAAGACTAGTAAATTCTTAGAGCTAAGATAAGCTAAAAGTTCCTCACCTCTAGTGTTTGTACCTGTACTACCCCACGAAGTGTGATGGGAGTTAGCATCCATCCCCACCAGCAGCTCCTCATCCACAGCCCCGCAGTGCTCGACCAGGCTCCTCAGCTCTTGTGTTGGTAGAGCCCCCGCGCAGTCAAAGGGGAGATATGCCGTGGCCAGGTTCAGCCTCTTCATCCCCCCCTCCGCCCGCAGCTCCACTGACACTGCTAACAAATCCCTGCAACAGAAGTTCGTTAGTACAAAAGCACACAACCCCCTCCTAACCAGGATACACGTCCTGGGAACACCGGAGTCCTTATCATACAACAACTTACCTCCAGATGTCGCCAGCCCGCATATTTTTCCTCCAGAAATCCATGGTTCCTGGATGAGCACCAAGTCCACCTCTCCCCTGTCCAGCATCCTACACACGACAGCACTGGCCGCCCTGCTATGCTGTAGGTTCACTTGGAGGATCTTGATCATTTTTTCCTGCTTACTCTGCAGTTGCCTGGGTTCGCAGAGCAGCCCCAGGACTAGAGAGCACCTTGAACGTGGCCTGTCTCAGCCCCACGTTCACCCTCAGGTTGTTGTTTCGCAGTGCCCTGAGGGAGCCCTCTCCTATGTACAAGATCAGGGTAAGACCTGCATCCTCCCTTTTCCTGGCAATCACCTTCCAAGTATCCTGAACAACCCCAGGGTTCTGGGTTTTGACCACCTTCAGAATCTCTTCCGGCTCCTTGTCATTGTAGGGTTTGGGCACCCACATTGACACCTTTGCGACGCAAAAGATCTCCTTGGGTGGCCCTGCCCTCAACTTTACCCCCTCGCTCAGGGTGAAGCTTGGCAGGACCCGAAGGACCCACTCCAGGCTCTCCCGTGAGGAGCATACGACATTTAGAGCTCCCCTCTCTAAGTATGCTGTCCTAAAACCTCTATCCCCACTCTCCGCCTCAGCGGACAGCAGTTCCGAGAAGAACAGCTCCTCCAGCTCCAACGCCATCTCTTCCGAGAGTTGTCTCTCAGGGTAACTAACTGGGACAATTGCTAGTTTTTGCCTGAGGGTATCGCCGTATGTGCCCGAAGACACTCCAGCGTCCCCCCCTTGTCCCAGTTTCACCTTCTTCATTCCTCCCTTCACTGGAGAGGGGTTGGATGTCTCACTCCTAGGCCTTTTTGACGTGCTGGGGTTTGGCGCTCTAGGTTGCTTTCTTCCCTGTTGCACCTCCCTCCTCACAACATCCAAGCCCTGGACTTTGGCAGACTCAGCTCGGTTTTGGCCTCCCCTCCGTTTTTTCAGAGTTGTTGGCCCTCCCGCTGCTCTCGCCTGTTCTTTTCGGAGCCTCCTTCTGGCCGCTCCACTCATTCGCTTTCTCCGTAAAGAGAGCGTACTCAACTCTGCAGCCACTTCACCGGTTTCTGCAGTCGGCAGCTTGACAGCCGCCCCCGCACCCCCAGTGATGGTTGCCGTTGGCATCTCTGCTACAGACCCACGGTTTGCCAACTCATTGGCTCCCGCCGTCTGTGCAGTCTCAAAATTATCTTTTGTACTTGTCTGGTCCATAAACGTCCCACGAGTATGGGGGAAATAAAAGGTCGACCAGAGCAGAGCCCCCATTGCCCTGGCAAGACAACATACAATGAGGTTTTGTCTGGTTCCTCAAGGGGATCGTTTGGGACTGCATTTTATACCCTGCAGCCATTCATCCTTCGGCACGATGCCTTCCACCTTGGATTGGGTATTCAGTCACTGACCTTGAAGTACACCCCAAGTTCAGGACATTATTAACTGCTCAGATGAACAGCCTGCTTTACTCTCTTTTTTACAACTGTGTCGTTTGGGCAGTTTCCCGCCCCTACTTCACTGTCGCATTGCCCTTGGTTCACCCGGGAGGTGAGAGTAGCATTGTGAGGACTTAATTCCCAACTACCCCAGTCACCCCGGTCAGAGCACTCGGTTATTTCTACCAAGCCCAACCGGTTGACTGACGAGGAGGGATAATTCCTCACCTTTGAACCATAGCCTTGGTCCAGGCCTGCATATTCAGAAACCTTCCGGAATCCTTATTCACAGGTAACCTACATTTCTGTAGGCCGTCCCACTATCCGCCACCTGTGGACCCGCCCGGTTGCTCAGGCCAGCTTGCCGGGTAATTTGTACCTTAAAATAGATATAAAATAATGTTTGTTAAAAACAACTTAGGT
>JBAIZL010000002.1:4157570-4173193 GCA_036971475.1 Prosapia bicincta
AAAATTCTTTCAAGAAATGTCAATGACGACTGCAATAAATAAATATTTTCAATACCTCTGGAACTAACACAATAAATAAGCTTTGCTAACACTTACTACATGTAACTAATAGGATAGTTTAAATAATATAATTCTCAAAAATACCAAAGCGTACAGGATATCAGACTAGAAGCAATGTGTTCCTTTTCCATTTGTTTTCAATCACAGATAACGTCTCACTCAAGATAAATGTTCTCCACTGCTTCCAGTCAAGCCGGATAACCCAGCTCTAGAATTAAACTTGATTTATGTTTTCTGGAATTATTTGTCGGTCATCACGAATAAACCAGTTAATTTGAAGAGGCACTAAAAAAATTGATTTTTTTAAATATTAACGGAAAAAATTTACATAAGCAAAACGCATTATAATGAATTAATATATCGACTTTACTAACTAATAATTTAATTTTTTTTTATGTGACCTGGACAAGATTTTAAAAAATTTCTGTTTTTATGAACTAAGTGTATCGAAATTTGTTCCATCTTCAAAATTATAAATTTTGTAATAATATTGAACAAAATTACGTTCGGCGTACTTCCCAAACCATTAGGCAGATTTGTGTCCCAATTTGTTATATTTATTTTCGTAATACATATTTGAAAATATTTTAAATCCATGATTTTGATACAAAAACTAAATTAAATTAGATGTTGCAAAGATATGAATATCTTTAAGACGTTTTTCTTATAAAATACCTATATTCCTAAGTATACCGATATACTATTTTTATCAACAACATTTCCTGTATAGTGGTAACAAATTTAATTGAGATATATTGGAAAGATCCCGTCTGCTTGAAGTAAGCGGACTCAACTTCAGTAAGCTTACTGCTGTAGTACATATGACAAAATACATAGCAATAATACGGTACTAGCCCTACTATTTCAATGCCAGGTTATTTAGAAAATATATTCTGACAATAACTTTTTATTTTAAAAAAAAATTAGGAAATAGTAGATTAGGTAAGAATTCACATGGCACAGGACAGTGAAAATATTCTACTCCTGGTTGAAGGAGAACAAAGTATAGCAACAGAAGACGAAGAATGGTGATCATATGTAATGTCTTAACTGACCAAGCACAACTTTAGTCTTTCCCAGCAGCAAACAAGCAGACATAACCTCCAACTTGTAACTAGTAGTAGGAAATGTGATAGGTGTCGACATGTTTTATTACATCCGGAAGCTCGCTAACCGCCATAAATATCCTGATTAAAACGTCAGCTGTTGAATATTTCATCCTGAAGAATATCGCTTAGTGACGTCACACACCTACTTAGAGTTACATTCCATGAAACTGTCATGTACTTAACTTTGGCATTAGACTGTACACATTATTATTTTTACTAACTGTTATTCTAAATATGAGTAAGGAATAAAGTCGTCAGTATGTAAACTGCATGTTGTGATTATAATTTATTTAAATGTTTTGTATAAAAGCTCGTGAGTAAATATACAACAGTCACAACATTTATTATTTTTAGGTCTCGTCCTTTAGCTTCGAGTTTCGTCAGTTATTTGAGTGTTATAAATTGTTTTACTGTAAAAAGTGTTTATAACACTTGGCATGATAACGTGTTTTACTTTTTAAAGTATTTAAACACTTATAATTATAAAGTGTTTCACTTGATAATGGTTGCGTTGTAGAGATACAAGCAAAGTTGTAGAGATGTATAGAAAATACGGGTAAGAGAGAAGCAGTAGAGGGTGAAAGGTCAAAAGTAAGTATTTCATTGTACAAGTTGAAAAACTTAAACATAAAACTAGGTAATATTTCATTTATTTGAAATATTTTACGTAACAGCATTGTAGCAAATGTTTTTCCTAAAAAAATATTTTCGGCTGTAAGTTATTCCAATTTTCTTTGGGAATATATTACAACAGCATATTTTATTTTGTTGATTTGTGCATCATTCTTTTTAATGCTGTTGTTAAGGAATAAGACTTTCTGTGGTGGTGAGGCATTGATTGCAAAGCAGTGAAAACCATTGGGTACATAAGATAGTTACTTTTCTACGTCTGCGACCAGGCTGATATTATTTCACAAGTCATAAGGTATAACAGTAGTCACAAACGTTTATTTAACAAATTACGTGGTTTCGACTAATATCTAGATTTTACAGTCAATTGGAAAGATTAGAAAGATCAAGGGAAATAGAAAACGATTTGCGTAAAAGTGACGATTTGAAAATACTCTAAACAAAAAGGAAGATAAAATAGAAGTGAGTCGGATGTATGCACGACAGAATGTTGAACATAGTGAGGAGTACAATGAGAAGATAAGTATAATAACGGAAAGACAGGTGATGATGGCGAAAGAAGCACAGTCATATGCAACTTATATTACTTACTTAAGTCAGTAATATAAAAGAAATTTAGTTTGTTTATCTCAGTTTATTGAATATTATTCTATACTGAGAATAACTTTGTTATTGTATTCCAAAGTTAACAGTATAAAGGAGAAAAAATGAGGATTTACAAAAATACCACTAAATGATCAATTTTGAGTCAAATAGGATGCACAAGTTAGTTGTAAAACTTAAGCCAAAAATAATTCCAAAAGAATTCGGAAATGAATCATTTTCTAATGAAAGGTGAAAAGATCGTAGTTAAACAGTCCAGGCCTTACATTGCACTTGTTTAATCTATGACACGTTCGTTAGTGACAATAAAGTTTCCATTACCTTTTGTTTAACCCATAAATATAATTAAATACTAAAGAAATTATTATATTATTTACATTATAAAGATGTATATATATATATATATATATATATATATATATATATATATATATGTGTGTGTGTGTGTGTGTGTGTGTGTGTGTGTGTGTGTGTGTGTGTGTGTGTGTGTGTGTGTGTGTGTGTGTGTGTGTGTGTGTGTGTGTGTGTGTGTGTGTGTGTGTATTTAAATGTATTGGTAATCGTGGTCCTGAATTTATATATACACTTCAGACATAAATAGGCAAACATAACGTTTTGTAGGCAACAGTAAAGAAGGTGAGTTAAAGGAAAAGTTAAAACTAAACGAAACAATGTCACACCACCGTAGGAAGGCGATATAGCTAAGTTATGGTCTAGAATAGAACTTAGAATGTCTCACCCCTGAAACAAAATTTTTACAAGCAGCTTCCCTCGGAGAGTGAACTTTGCGCGTACGTACAATATATATATTTAAATCATTTACCTTGTGCCGAGGTCATGGTGAAATATGTTACTTCTTTGTTAGCAAGATGCCTTGGAATATCCTGTTAGCGAGAGTCGTTCCCGGAGTCACCAGAAAGTCTTACGGCACTCACTTTTCGACGTCTCTTCTAAGACTTCCCTTAGGGAACTTGATATTTAGATTTAAAGAACCAGGAAAGTGAAGTTTGTAACACAAAGCTAATCGTAAATGGAGAGTGGAACCGCTGCCTCGTACGGCGACTATTGAACTATTACGAACTATTTTGCCTCAAATACCGGATGTTTGTTGGTAATACGATAAAGTATATGAAAAGTAAACAGTTTTTCATGAGTTTGTTGCTGGAGTAACTAGAGTGGATAACAATCTGTTTGTAACGTTTTCTATCTAGAAGATGTACTTGTAACCAACTAATACAAACTTTATTCCTTTTTATCACAGTGGATTATTCGTCACATCTAGAAGAAACGATGCTGCAATGGAAGGAGTGTGCTGTTGTAATGGAAGTAGTCGGTTGATGAATCAGAATTAGAGTGGGTGTTGTAACGGAAGAAGTGTGACTGACTTAATGGAAATATTGTGGTTGATAAAAAGAAATAAGTGTAGTTAATACAATGGAAGTAGTGTGGTACATGCTACTCAAGCAGTGTAAGTGATGCAAGAAGAGTATTGTGATTGGAACAAAACTATGTAACAATAATGGCGCTCTTCAGGTTCGTGACACTGGATAATGTTTACCATAAGACTTTCTTTATTTCATGTTACTATGTCTCTACCCTCCGCCTACCTAAATTCAGAACAATTTTCTATCATTCTTAGGCAATAGAAGTTATCCTTGCTGATCGTCCTGTAGGAGCAACGAAAATAATGCTATAAAATACAATTGTCGTACCGTAAATTTTGTTTGTCTTCCCAATGTTTGGTTCTGTGCTAAATTTTGACATTTTAAATACAGTACTTCATTTCCGTAAACATATGCTTAACATTTATTAAGTACTAATAAAAATTATAGAAAGGAACCCTTTAATAGATTTGTAAAGATAATTCCAGTTTATTACTGTAGTAGAGTTTCTAACAAAGCATAACTCATGGTAAAGAAATTGTTTATAGGCAAAAACATTAAAGCTATATAATGTTTATAAATAATGTGTGTGTGTGTGTGTGTGTGTGTGCACGCGTGTGTATGTGCACGCGCGCGCGCGCGCGCGTGTGTGTGTGTGTGTGTGTGTGTGTGTGTGTGCGTGCCTGCGTGTGTGTGTGTGTGTGTGTGTGTGTGTGTGTGAGTGTGTGTTTTTTTCCAGTCCGCTAATATTACGCAGTAGTACCATCACACTGTATGGCATTTGAAGCGGTGTAAAATAATCCAGACAAATTACTGCGCCTAATGGAAGGACATATGTTAGGAAAAATGTGATAATAAATATACCAGGAAACACCTGTTCCCGGTGTAACATATTTAAATAGATCCACAACACGAGGTGCAAAACAAACTTGTAGTGTTTTATCGATTTCCGTATATTATGTAAACGCTTGTCAGATCAGTCCTCGCTAAAAATTATCTAACGTTGCAAAGGGATTGATAATAGAATTGATCTACCTTCAGTAATACAGCTGATTATAAAATAATTTAGCTCAATTCTTTTTTCCTTTGTGACGTCATAAATTAGTTTTGCAACACATGTTTATTAACGTCCCTTATTCTCTGTCTGTCAGGGTGGAATTTTGCAATTAGGGGCTTGAACATTCAAACACAGCTCAGAATTGGATAGCAGTGCTATAAAATTGAGCTATTTATATTTTATCGCCCGGGTTGAGGTGAATTGATGTTCAGAATAAGAGAAAAAACAAGTAGGCATGAAATAAATAATTAATATGTTGATTTTAACGACTTCTAATTTTTAGTAAAGTTTTCTACTAAAAAGCAATTAATAAGTAGAAATAAAATTCAAGCACGATTTCATAAGAAACCAAAATATATACAATATTTTTTCTTAAACATAGAAACTAATTATTTATCTTTGCAGCCCAATATTGTATATATTACATATGCATAAATAAATAAATAAATGTATATATATATATATATATATATATATATATATATATATATATATATATATATATATATATATTACCATCAAGGATGTTCCAACTAGAATTTCCTAAAAGTTGTAAATTTTAACAAATACGAAAACCATTTTACAGTTCAAAACAGAAATCGTGGAGCAAATGAAAGATATTGTAGTAAACATTAGAAAATTTAAAATTAAAAATACAATTTATATCAAATATCTTCTTCGTTCGCCTCAAGTTATTTGATTTGAAAGTTACAAGTATTTTCATATTTGTTATACAATACCTAGGATAAATAAGTATTCTCTTATAAATAGGTAACTCCTAATCTATCTTTGATTATGAAACTATATTTGTGTTTATATGGTAAACTAATCATATATTATGTCAATTAAGTTTATGCTATAATTTTTAGTTTGTTTAAAAAACATAATTTATTCTGTTTATTATTTATGAGATAGTAAAAATTATCAAACATATGTTGTACCTATAACAATATTAATAACAAAAATAAATAAAAAAATACACAAAACTCACAAATTATAATTGTGTATGTTTTTATTTATTCTTAACATAACCTCACAAGCTAAGCTCAAAGAATATTTGTTTCATTTCAATTGTCAACAAAACTTAAAGGTTGTTGGAAATTGAAATGAAAGTAAGTCAAAACGAAAGAAAGCATGTTGTCATATTATTCGAAAATTGCAACATAAATGCATCATTAAAATAAAATCTAGTTTAAAATTGTGTTCCCAAGTAAAGTCATTGAAAACATAAAAGTGTGATGTTGAAAATAATAAAAAAAAGAAGTCATTCGATATGATTCGATTGGCACAGCATGCACGATTAATCGCTATAATGACTTACTTTTGTGTCCGTGGTCAATAAATAAAAATAAGGTTTTATAATGTAGCTGAAACAATAAGTGTTTATAAAGATTTCGCATTCCATGATGGACAGTTTGAAGCGGGTTAAGTGTGTGTTGAGTGATGCGTGTTTGTGTTTGTGAGTGTGTTGTGTGTGTGTGTGTGTGTGTGTGTGTGTGTGTGTATGTGTGTGTGTTGTGTGTTATTGTGTGTGTGTGTGTGTGTGTGTGTGTGTGTGTGTGTGTGTGTGTGTGTGTGTGTGTGTGTGTGTGTGAATGTGTGTGTATTTGTGTGTGTGTGTGTGTGTTGTATGTTGTTGTTGTGTGTGTGTGTGTGTTGTATGTTGTTGTTGTGTGTGTGTGTGTTGTGTGTTGTTGTGTGTGTGTGTGTGTGTGTGTATCAATATAATTTTTAAAGGTAATAGCTGTTGTTAAACTCCGAATTGTTAAACTCTATTATTTGTCAGCTTGAGAGCTATGTTCAAATATATCGTAGCACTTCTTTATTTGAGTTACGTACGGATAGCTCTGGGTTTTAAAACTGAATCAATCGGTTCAGATTCACATTGTTTAGGCTCAAGTAAATATGGGAAGCAATTCTTTTACAGTAAGGGAAAATATGTTACTGATGAGAGACTATTTAGTAAACGTCTACTATTTGTAGACTAAACGTAGACTATTTTGTACTTTGCTGTACGTCTATTCTCTTTACACAAGCATATTTCTGAGTTTTGTCTGTGGTTTGTCGGCAACTAGAGGATTGCAGTTAGGATTTTCAATCATTACACGTATTCAATTAGTTTAATACTATATTGGTGTCGGCGATCCATTTTAATTCATTATTGGTTTTTCATTTAGAAATACTTCAACGAATATTTTTGTTTATTCAGAAAACCACTTCATGCAAATCTTACTGGAAGCGCTATTTTTCTTTATAACTATTAATAAGTTTTTATTCAGTATCGAGAAAAAGTGGAATATTTTATTAAACTATTTTTGCCGCTTCCTAACTACACATAATAAGTTTCGCACTGTTAATATGAATAATAATGCACAAACCATAAATATGATAAAATACAACGAAACGTTAAAATTTTAAATTATTGGCTCCACTTATGTCTAGTAAATTTCCCACGTCATCAAGAGGCATAATCGTTTCAAGCAACACTACATTTTTAAATGTCACTGGTCAAGATTCCTTCTTTTATAATTTTTAATTTTGCCGGGAAAACTGAATTACCGTTTATAATTTAAGTGAAACAAATTCTACTACATTCAACATTTAGGCCTGTTGTAGAAGGCTTACTAGTTTATAAAACAGTCATTAAATTATTAACGAAATAGATCCTAATTTTAAAGATAGATTAGAAGTACTATAACTTTAACGCACACAATCTAATACAGTCTAATGTATTTATACACAGACGAAAGCCTGATAAAAATACTTGACCGCTACTTTGGTAAGATAAAATTTCAATTTATCCGTTAACATTCTTCATCCGGATTAGGACTTAAAAAAGGTGATACATACTGAAACAACACGAATAAAACGATATCCCCTCAACAAGTGTAGCGACGTCACCCCCAATTATTATTTTGTTTGTTTTCCTAAATT
Source organism: Prosapia bicincta (assembly GCA_036971475.1). Lineage (NCBI taxonomy): Eukaryota > Metazoa > Arthropoda > Insecta > Hemiptera > Cercopidae > Prosapia > Prosapia bicincta. The sequence continues at coordinate 4,165,346 of JBAIZL010000002.1, forward strand.
TCAATTAAAATCTTTGACAACGGCTGAAATATAAAATCAAAATATAAAAAAAACACAGGATTTTATTTTTCGAATAAAGAGTGTAATATTTTCAGAGTGAAAGGATCAACGTTCTATTGAAACGAAAACAACAATAATCCATTTTAAAATCATATTTTCTCCATTTAATAGACAACTGAAAAAAACGGTATTATACTTTATATATATTTATAATATATATAAACCCTTTGTTACTTGTAATGATGTTATTTTTAGCTTGAAGAATAAGCATTTATAATATTTATAATAGTTTTGCGCCTATGATTCTATTCCTTAATCGGTCATTTGATTATCTTTTCCTACACTATGACCTATCTAAATCAATCTTTGTAAAAAATGGCGAAGTAATTGATAATTACAGCAATAAAACGACAAAACAGTTACAACTAATTAATTACTGAACTAATAACAATACACTAATTTTAATATAAACAAGTAATATACACAAATTATTTTAAACTCCTTTCCTACTAAATTCAACGAAAAATGATTTTACTTCAGTTACTTTTAAATTGAATAGTTCCATTAAAATAAATAAAGTAACATAACCTACGAGATAAAACAGCTGTTATTTCCCATAACCTATAACACAAAATCATTTGTCTTATGAAATCTTATGTTATAAATTATTTAAGGACAAATAGGACGAAATAACTGTATTTCATACCTTGAACTTTTATTTAAAGTTTTTCTCCCATATAAGACTAAAAACACCTCATTAAGTTTAATTAATGGTTCGATATTTGAAAACAGCTAAATTACATCAAGTGTATTTTCTACTAGTTTAAACAAATGTGTTTGAATTTGAGTGGATGAATAAAAAGTATATTATTAACAATTGTCAATGTTTACATTACTTGTACAAGGGATTGTGAGCTAATAGAAGCTAATACTCCTGTATTTGTATATCTTTGATTTTGTTGACTATTATAAACGAAAACGTAGGCAATAAACCACTCAGCCATCTGGAGTACTAAATGTCTTTGGTAAAATCCATGCTTACTCTACACACCAATAGAAGGATTTTTATTAACTCGCTTCGACTATATGTTATTTACTTATTATCAATAAAACATTTGGTATAGTGTTTCTAAAACTAACTTCTTTTTATAAACAAAATAATGTATCCCTATTTATATATCTGCATGTCTTTCGTCCTTAAACTATTCACGCCTCTATCTTTACTCCCTTATTGTAGATTATATTTATGGTTAATCTAAGTTTATCTGATCAAAAATGTGTGTAGTGACAAATGAAAAGTTGTTTTTATTTATTTTTATGAGATATAAATATAAATTTCCGTTCCGATTCAAAGGCACATGACAAACTCAATTTCTTTTTAATTTAGTTCTGATCACATTATTTATTTAATTATAATGCGAAGGTTTTATTGTACAAAGAGCTTACAAAAACACAATTGTGCAGTCCATTCGTGAGCTCAAATTGTTTCCCCCAAATTGAAAGAATATATTGCTGGAAACATCATCGTTAACCGTCCTTTACACGACATGGGCAGTTTCCATTCCAATCACGAGTTACGACGGGGTTGATTTATTTTCCTCGATGTTGATTTTATTGTTGACGAGTTAAGGTCTCTGTGAATGGCGTTGTTCTACATTTTAAATTTACAAATAAAAGATAATTATTCACCAGTATTGATTTACCTACGAATTTATTATTTAGTGTATTATATATAGCAGCTCTTGCCTCTTGAGAAAACTAGGTTACTAATTTAACTGCTAACTAAGATAAGTGACTCATCTCACGATATGTTTAATTTAAACATCCATGTCTGTGGCACGCTACGTTGCTCCTGATAACAACCCGTAATCCTTCTTAGCCACAGGGGGATTTGCTTTACGCTAAACACAGGGTTATATATATATATATAATTCGAAATAAATAATTGCAATACTACTAATAACCTGTCAGTAAAATTTGAATATTATTTGACCTAACCCTGGCAATATATTAATAAAATACCACGAAATATAACAAATATTGACAGTAGAAATATGTGATACTATCTAGTAGTCAGTAGCACAGATATAATTTAAAAATCGGCCAAAGTGAGAATAAAATTGCTTATAATTATTATCTTAACATTAATAAAAATATATTGTTATTCTTAATAAACTTTCTCTATATTCATTAACACATTTTATGCAGAAAAATTAGGCCCAGAAGTCATATTTCGGTGTTTTTCGTAGTAGGTGGCGCGTGAATGTCGGAAAGATCTGCGCGAGTCCCCGATCTGAATTTATTTAAGGCTAGTTATTATTCGCTGCTTAAAATAGCTGAAACAATCTTTAAAGTAACTTTAAAATATTCCTCTAATTTTCTAACCCAAATAGGAATCCTATTTAAAACATAAATATTGTTTAAATATATCACTTTTTAAGTAAAACAAAAACGTACAGTCTCATATTTACATTAACATAAATATAGATTGATGAAAAATAAAAGTAAATAGCAATAGGTAAAATACGAATTTATCTGCCATAAGTAGCGTTAACGTTGTTACATAAGATAAATGAAAGATTAAATAGTATTGTGTTTGGTAACCTTACCGGCAGATGGCTCTGATAGCACATGAATTATAAATTATCGTTTAGCACCCGATAAATGAAATATTAATGAGCCCTACCAATTGAAACAATTATTGCACTTTCCTCATGCCAAAATGTGTAGAGGTGTAAACCGCACCATTAACCACTAACAGAATAACTTTGAAACTAATGGATTAAGGTTAAACCACTTTTGTTTCTCCCTGATGTACGAGGCTAAAACAAAATAATACTATTCTGAGGGTTCATTTGCTTAAATCATCACTACAAATTGCTTTGCTAAGCCATATGCTTAAAGTCACTACGCCCTATTCATGTTATACTAGGAAAATATAAAAAGAAGAAATTTTTTAAATTTTACACACATTTTTCCAAAAGAAAATATATTGTGAAGGATGTATCGGATGTACGGGTTCTCAGAAGCAGGTTTAAATGAGGGTGAACATTTCTAAAAGATTTTTGTTTTTTTAATTCAGTAAATTTTTCTTTTGCGCAAATTTATATTTAAAGTATATTTTACAAAAATGTTTATGGACAAACGTTTTTCACTCATACTACAGGGCGCCAGCGAATATGTTGGCTCCCAAAGTGAGTTGGGTCGAGTCGGTCGTAAAGTTTTGTTAGTTTATACATAAACGTAAACTTATTGACCTATAATTCATTTGTTCAAATATTATGTTCTTGTTTTGTTTTGTGCTTTGGTAAATTTTTATATTTCAAATTGTTCTAGCGTTTATAATGTTGTCCTGTTTTGTTATTGTACAGAACGTATTGGTTCTTGGCTTTTCGGGGTTCGACATTTGTCATAGCATTTTTATAAATTGTGATGCTATAGACATCACTCTATGTGCGTTTTGAACCTTTGTTATAAGCTACCACTATTCATGCAATGTAGAAGTTCCTCCCGCCTGAAGACATGTTTCTGATGTCGGTGTTTCTGTAGATATGGTACTATTTATGTTATATCGTATTGTAGTTTGTTAGTTTTAAAACACATCCTTTTATTTATATCACGGTATTTATGGTTGTTATCTTTATAAGTCTTTTTATTATATTTAATGGTTAGTAAAAGATGAGTGACTGCCATATTTAATAGAGTGTGTTGTAGAATAACTCTTTGTTCTGTAACTGTTTTCCTAAAGTAAAATCTCTTACAGTTCTTGCATTTTGATTTACATATGTAGTATGCATGGAGTTTAACGTTCTGGTTTGCCTTAAACTGTAGCTCTATTATGTTATACATTGTACTGTGTAATTTATTTTTAAATTTAAATACGGGCCTGCTATTAATAGCTTGTGATTGATGCCTGTCTAGGGTTACCCTGTTCTATTAAGTGGTTAAACAAAGATGGATCGGTGTCGTATGTAATAGAGTGCGATGATATGCGAATACTTGTTGAATGCTAGTACCTGTTTATCCAAGTTCGATTACTTTACAGTTAAGTATATATGTACGGGATGCTTATGGGTTTATTTGTCTTGTTTATGTTATATTGTATGCTGTATATTAACTTGTTAGTGTTGAAAGCAATCCTGTTACTTCTACGTCATAATTTATTTATGTATAGTTGTGGCTGTTTCTGTTCTCGCTAGATAGAGACGAGCCAGTATAATTTTACCTCAAGCGTTTTCATTGAAAGTTTTTTCGAAGCAAAATGACCGATATGGGTGATAAAACATTACTATTATCTGATAATACGTGATAATATCTTGTAATGTGCAGGCGTAATCAGTATATTAGTCACTACCAGAACACCATTCACCAGGATAAGAGATACCCAAGACCTAAATATTTCTCACCTGTGCTACATGATACCGTCAGATAATGTCACTAAAGGATGAATGCTGATATGTTGCAAGAGGTGCATAGTTGCTACATCATGTATTGCAAACTTGTACACTGTGTGTTGCCACTACTACGTAGACGTGTCTCAGCATTTGCTAATAAAGGAATCCTGATAGCGTGGAATAATATAGGACAGAATGAGATTTTATTTTGCGTTATATTCTTATATTCATGTAGGCTATAGATTGTATTGGTTGTAATTAAAGTTAGATATCTACAGGTGGAAGAGAGTCACAAATTCCACTCAAAATCTTTGAGTTTTCTTCTGTAAGTTAAGAAATAAATAATAATCAAAGATTCAACATCATTTCGTTTTAGAGATGGTACACACAGTGGCAAAAGTGTGATATACTGACTGTCGTTACTCAAATAATTTAAATATTTTGAATGTATAAACAGCATATATATATTATATAACACCTGTTTAAACATGCTCTGATTGTATTTTTAACTTTTTTAAAGCTTTTTTTGTCACCTACATACTTACAAACATCATGATACTCACAGTGTTTACATCAATTCCTGTTGCCAAAGAACTTCCAGAATACGTTTGTTTATGTACTTCGAATATAAGCTTAAGAGTTACTAGTATCAATAAAGCTTAGTTTAGTTTGTTGCGATGTATAAACAACGAATAATGGTAGCTTTTTCCACTGAATAGAGTTTAAAAACAAAAACTATAATCTTAATCAATTCATATTCCATCTGTTATTATTTTGAATCTTTCGTTTATACGATTCACGAACACATTTTTTACTATTTTTAGGCTTCTTTTTTCAGTTGTTTATGATGGTTATACTGTTATTAATCTTCTTCTTATCTTTACGTGTTTTTATCACTATCAACTATTTTTATGCATCAATTGACGATTAGTTCTTTTAAATACAAAGGTTGAACTCACAAATAACATAGTTTTAATGAACCATCGTAAAACTATGTCACCCATCTATGACGTTCTAAACTCCTGCTGTAAAACGATAATTTGGCAATTATATAGGTCTTAAGGAAAATCGTGAAACCTGGCTAGGGAAAAGCGGCTGCGGAGTGGGAACGACCGCGGCTGAGGGGTAACGACAACCGACCAGTGTTTATCTACTAATCTACAAACTTATATTGGCTCGCTATCCATGTTTGTGATAACGGTGCACAGAGTGACACTCATACACACCTCACTAGAAAAGCGGTGCAGACGGCTTTCGTCGATGTAGGTCAGTCTTCACCAAGACATACACTTGTATATGTATCCACGTTTACCAATAATCTTCAATTGCCTATAAAACGTGTTTTTTTATCAATTTGTTCTTGCAGTGTACTTACGCATATATATATATATATATATATATATATATATATATATATATATATATATATATATATATATATAATTGTAATTTATTATAGTTTTTTGTTTCTAATAAACGCTCGAATCTAAAATGTTTTAATAGACACTGAAATGATAATCATGAAACAAATTTACCAGGCTATTGTCTTATAACAGCCAAGGATACTAATAATCAACCGATATAAATGTTTTCCTTCTAATGTACAATATTATGATTAGAAACAATATTCATGACGAGTTTCATATCTACCTGATATCCCATTGTTTTCATCCAAAGGTCTTTTACTATTATAAATACGTATTATATTCCACTTTTTTAATAACAATTCGTTTTTATTACTTTTGTTACAGAATAATATTTTAAATAGCTTCGACACATTTTCTGTGGTTTTAGCTGTTAATGATGTACAAACTTCTAGAAAAGGTTATTATGTTATACCTATTATATCTTGGCCCCACGGGTTGGGGAATAAATAAATAATATTAGTAATGAGATTTGTATATACATAATATATATAAACACGTTTAGTAAAACATAAATACAAATACAAAAATAATTAATTGTATCACACAATTTAAAGCTTTTGGTTGGCAAACATTACCAACATCATTAAAATAATGCAAACACACACACACACACACACACACACACACACACACACACACACACACAAACACACACACACACATACACACACACACACACACACACACACACACACACATATATATATAAATATATATATATATATATATATATATATATATATATATATATATATATATATATATATGTATATGTATATATATATATATATATATATATATATATATGTATATGTATATATATATATATATATATATATATATATATATGTATATATATATATATATATATATATATATGTGTGTGTATATATATATATATATATATATATATATATGTATATATATATATATATATATATATATATATATATATTATGAATATATCATTATATTATTATATGTGGAAGTATATTAGCAACTTTTATCCTTTTCGTGAGCTTTGAACAGGATTTAAAATAAAACAACTGAATTTGTATCATTAGTAGCTTATGTTACCATCGGGTAAATAACACAATTGCTTTAGTTTTAAATAGATATTATTGTGTAGATATTTTGGTGTATATAATTAAATTGCGGTTTTAGTCAATAGACAATGTTTGCATTAAACAAAGAGATTAAAAAATCAAACCACTAAACATCGACGGATATAAAATTGTAACAATGCTTACAAAACAGAAAAACCTAATTAACGTAATTCTCGGGAATTTCGATTCAATTAAAGTCTGATCGTAAAGTTTTTAAAAAATAATTGTTTAATTTTCATTTAGCTTACTTGTTTCGGAATTTAAACTTTGTGTTATGAATCGTCATTATTTAGGTGATTCTTTATTTGTTATGTTTAACTTAAGGTGTATAGTACTTCCAAATTAATTTTTTTACATTTTTTAGTTGTTCTTTGTTACAATGAGCTTCTTTTTATAACAATCAACTAGACTTGACAGATTATTTTACCGTAAGCCTATAGACTTTAATGTGTAGCCATTATGTAAACACTAAGGAGCTATAGTAAGAGCTACTTTTTGTCTATATGTGTATGGTTTGACAGATTCTAAAATGTTTTAATAGACACTGAAATGATAATCATGAAACAAATTTACCAGGCTATTGTCTTATAACAGCCAAGGATACTAATAATCAACCGATATAAATGTTTTCCTTCTAATGTACAATATTATGATTAGAAACAATATTCATGACGAGTTTCATATCTACCTGATATCCCATTGTTTTCATCCAAAGGTCTTTTACTATTATAAATACGTATTATATTCCACTTTTTTAATAACAATTCGTTTTTATTACTTTTTGTTACAGAATAATATTTTAAATAGCTTCGACACATTTTCTGTGGTTTTAGCTGTTAATGATGTACAAACTTCTAGAAAAGGTTATTATGTTATACCTATTATATCTTGGCCCCACGGGTTGGGGAATAAATAAATAAT
>JBAIZL010000002.1:4173293-4183293 GCA_036971475.1 Prosapia bicincta
TTTCGAAACAAATATAACACAACAAAGAATATCGGCGTTACAAAATTATTTCAAACAGCTTTCAAACCTGATTGCAATTTCATTTCAAACGCTGAACAACAACGTTTTTCGATTAGGGAAGCTAGGGGAGGATGAGTGATAATCTGTATCAGGCAATTTTGTTTCATATTATCAAACACCAAGTTCAGATAGGTGGTTATTTTCTGAAAAAAATCGATAATTTTAAAATCTGCATTAAAATATGTGTGAAAATAATTTTTATAACTTTAATAATATTAATTCCTCTCTTTAAACCTCCCCCCCCCCCAATTCTCTATCTCTCAATCTCTTTGCCCTTTTTATATTTGAATAATTACTTATTACGTTTATTAAAAAGAAAAACATTGTTTGATTATAGCACATATAGTTCTAAATGTAGACATTAAAAAACATTATTTTATACATATTTCAAAAATACATACAATATATATATATATTTATATATTAAATATGGTGATATGTTTTCTTGTAATATAGTTAATAAATTAAAAATATTTCAAAAACAAGAATACTTTTAATGAATATATTTATTCAAAGCTTTTCGCCGATAAAATAGTATCAGCATCTTCAGGAATATAATTATCTAATAAAATATTTTTACAAAATTAAATCATATGTGCTATAAACGACCATATGTTTATAAGTATTGCACTTTATGTATTTTTTTCTATAACATCAATGACCTTATAAATAGTTTGGTGCCTTGATCTCACTTGAATTTGTTCATCAATTAATTTCTCTTTAAATTTATCCGTATAAATTTCCCATGTTTCAAATATATTCATTTTTAATCCTTTATTTAATTCTTTTATTAATTTCATATTGTCTACTTCCGGAAACTCGTGTCCATTATTAATATAATGCATAGCTAAATTTGATTTGTATATGTTTGGTTTGATATAAGCGTTTAAATGTTCTTTGTATCTTTCTTTTAATTTCTTTTTTGTTTGTCCTAGATGTAATTTATTACAAGATTGACATTTTATATTATATACTCCATTTCTTAGGTGCATATTATTTAGATTTTTGTTATTGTTTATTAGATTTTTAATTTTATTATCAGTTTTATATGTAATTTGTAAATTTGTTTCTTTAAATAATCTTGTAATTTTATTTATTTCGTTACCAGTGAATGTAAAGTTGTCCAAATATTTTCTCTCTTATTAGGTATAAAGTTATTTTCGAGTTTCTGTTTTCTTATTATGTTATTATTTAATTTATCTATAGTTTTTCTTTTATATCCATTTTCTAAAAAAATTTGATATATTATATTTTTCTCTTTTATTTGATCATTTAAGTTATGGTATTTTGTGCATTCTATGTAGTAAATTATAAAGCGCTGCCATTTTTTGGTTGTATGGATGATTTGAATAACTAGGTATTATTTGATTTTTCTGCGTTGGTTTTCTATATTAATTATATTCAAATGGTTCATTACTTCTAGTAATTGCAATATCTAAATAATTTAGTTTTTTTTTAATTCAAATTCATGAGTAAATTTTATATTTTTGTGTATATTATTTATACATTTTATTTTGTCAATATTTAAACCATTATTATTTGATATGTATAATCCATCATATACATATCTAAACCAGTGTCCATTTTGATCATATGTTTTAATAATCTTATCTATTTCAATGTCTATATTTTGTAAACATATTTCCGATAATATGCTGGACATTGGAGAGCCCATTGTTAATCCATCCTTTTGTTTATAAATTTTATTATTATATAAAAAATCATTTTGATTTAATATTATTTTTAATGTATTTATCATTTCTTGTGTTAATGTGTTATCTTTTTCAAATGTATCTATATTATTTTTTATTATTTCAAGTGTTTTCATTATAGGTATGTTATTATACATGTTAGTAACATCAAACGATATTAATTTTGTATTATTATCAATTTTAATGTCTATTAATTTTTCAATAAGTTCAATTGAGTTTTTTATATTATGAGTATTATTTAATTTTACCTTATCTTTAAGTAATAAAGCCAAATATTTTGACATTTTATAAGAAGGAGCCGTTGTAAAATTAACTAATGACCTAATTGGTTTATCTTCTTTGTGCAATTTAATTAGTCCATTTAATCTTGGAAATTTAAGATTCTCATTTATGTAATTATTAGTATATTTTTGATTAAATAATTTAGATGATGTTTTTATTATATTTTTTATTTCATTTTGATATTTGTCTGTGTGATCTTTATTTATTTGTGTATATTGGTTTTTAGGTATATAATTTTCAGTTTTAGTTATATGTTCTTGTTTATCAATAATAACTACAGCATTACCTTTATCAGCCTTTGTCATAATAAGATCATTATTTTGTAATTCTTGTTTAATTTGATTAATTTGCGAATATTGTTTTATATGTGTATGATTAGTTTTGTTATTTTTAATTAACTTTATTATTTCATGTGATGTTTTTATTCGCATATTTTCCTGTTCCTCTACTTTTAATTTATTGATCGCCAATTCAGTATCTATTATTATTGTATCAATATTTCTTTTCATATCTTTTTTAAGGTTGATTTTATGTTAAGGTTTTATTATTGTTTTCTAAAATTTTTATTTCATTTTGGCTGAATTTTGTATTTGTTAAATTAATATAGTCGTATTTCCTTTATAGTCGTATTTCCCTCCCAATGTAAGAACATACCCTAAATAATATTTTTTTAACTGGATGAGGTTTTATTACATAGATCTTAAATTATTTATAAAATGTATTACCAATTTAAAAATGTTTGTAATTAACTCACGAAGGAAATAGGTAGTTCAATTAGTATAGTAAAAAATTAAAATTAATTAATAACTCAAAAGAAGCATAACTGTAACTGTTTACTTATACATAGGACTGTCTTTATATTATTGTTGCCTTAAAGCTAGAAAATATAATCATAACACAGTGTCAGCGCAATGGTAATAAAATCACCCATTTACTAGTTCAATCACTAGATCCTAGGGTCGCTACTGTTGAGGCATTACACAGATTAGTAGTCTGTATATTTTCAACGTCAACCGCCGTATTCATCACCCCCCCCCCCCTATATGGAAGGAGAGAGCGCTGAGACAGCGGTTTAGCTTGACGACATTTACTGATGCCTCGACAGTACGCTAGCAATCTCAGAATGTAGTGATTTAACGAGCGTCAAAACTATTGAGTTTTTTACCACCGCACGGGCACTCTGTTATGTTTCTATTCTATGATTAACGGAAACAGATGCCGTGAACATTTTAAATAATACTGAGTTCTGTAACTACATTCACTTTGTAGAATGATGATATTTGTTTTGAATTTCAATTGACGCCTCAGTTTTAAATCTATCTTCAGTTTAATATAACTTTAGAACGTGTTTTTTTTATTGTTAAATTTCTTCTTCTATCCAATCCCAAGTCACAAAATATTTTTAATTTTGAAAAAGTAGGCTAATAATCTTGTAGCTCTATGAAATGGTGTTATTTCTAACATCTTAAATATAAGTTTTTAAAATTTTTTGCCTAATTGGAGAAAAGATGATGTTTCCAATTGCCTTTGCGCTCAACGAAATCAACAATTTTTACCCTTCAATGCATGGTGTAGCTGATCAGCTACACCATATGTTTTGTCTAATAACTTTTTGCTTAAAACTCTCACATTTTAAACGTTTTCTTCCCTCATTCTTCCCAATTTTCCCTCCCTTCACACACACTTTCATGTGCATATAAATGATTTCATTAACACACCACGTCACTAACATTGGAGCCATTCAACGATTGAACAAGGGGAAAAGGTTCTCGCTATGGTTTTAAAATTTTCATTTCATGAAAGAGAAGAAATATTATCTGTTGCATTTCATTTTTAAGATAAATTCGAAGAAAAGCATAAATTCAGTAGGATACGTATACAATACGAGAAAACTGGCAGACTTGTATTTTCCCTCTAATAATTAACGTAAACCAAATTATATTGGTCAAGGTATCGTCTACTGAATACTTGGAACTTTCAGGAGAAGATAGAAAACGTAGATTTTTATTTATAAATAAGGGAATTTATAATACTTAAATTTGTATAGGCCTATTTAGAAAAATTAATGTGTTGAAAATTATTACGTTTTTTTAAATTAAAAAGAAACCAATTTTTAAACTTTTAAAAAACTGTAATGTGTTGGTATCCAGTTAGTATTTGATCAGAGTAATTTTATTTCTTGCTACGAGACGTTGATTTGAAAGGAGAATTGCAAAAGCGTTACAATGAAAATTATAATTGAAATTTTCGGAAGTTCTACCAAGCGTGCCATTCCAATTAACTCAGAAACCATAACCGAAATATTCTTTGTTCTGTTATATTCGTCTCGTAATGTACACTTGTGAAATGCGGTGAATTGAATTTCATTACGATACCAATGGAATTTCATATTTTCTTGAAAAATAGATTGTATGCGTTTAGTCTAAAGTGCCCTACTAAATGGAAGAGCCTATTATGCCCTGTGATTGTTGTAATAAAAATCAGTTAGTATTACTGTATTTAAGAACAAATTACTTCCAATAATTTTATATAAGTCGTGTTTAATAAATCATTATTAAAATTTTTTGATAAATGTGTCTTAGAAAACAAAGCAAAAGTTAACTATATTTTAATTTTCAAGTAAACGCTTGGCTTAAAATGATAATAATAGAAAAAAAGTGTAGCCTGTAAACCTATAGACTTATGAGTAAATAAAGACATTAAAACCAACCCTAATGCAATAACCTAAATATCTCTATACTAAAAATTTTAAAAAATCACTAGAAATATTTTAACATACCAAATAAATTCTAATTGCAATTCTAAATGTTACAAGATAATTTGTTGTTTAGTAAATGTAAATTCGGCTTTGCTTAAAAGACATTTTTTATTTTTTTTTTTTTTAAAGATATTTTATTGACAGAGCTAGCAGGAAATTCTCACAAAGTTTCTGAATGCACAATGTGGGGGGGGGGGGAATTTCCGAATTCACGAGTTACGTTTCTGTCGGAACTAGGGTGTAGCACTCTCTCGCAACACGTCTCTGACGAAGGAGTAAGATGGAGTAACAATCGTAAAAATTTTTATTAAACGTTAAATAATATGATTGTCTAAATTTATTAAAAACGGGATATTTTCTTAGTGGCTTTGTTACGTTTAGTTTGATGTATCAAAATTTAAAGGTGAACAGGGGTAATTAATATTATTTCTTGAATTTTATAGTTCATTACGTTCGGTGTGTCTTCTTAATCACTTAAACAATAGTTTATGACTATCCGAACTTTGAATTTAGTAAATTTGTTAAAACTTACTGAGACAGAACGTTTTCGATCGCTGTGTGACGATCTTCATCAGTTCCTTCTGCTTGGAGATGTTAGGTCAAGCGGTGACGGTTTTAAAGGTAGGTTTTCGATAGTTATCAAAGAGTATGTGTGATTTGTATTGTGTTTGTTCGTTTAATATGTTTGTACTTTGTGTTTTTATTTGTCTGTAAATTTCATATTGTTCTAGTGTGTTTAGATGTAGTCCTTTTTTGTTTATGTGTAGGATTTCTAGGTTTTGGTAAATGTCTGTGTAATTATATCCTGTATCTTTTATGTGGTTGTAAAATGTTGAGTCGCAGTTCAGTTTATGTACGCCTGGTGCTTGTAGTTTATCCTTATTGTTGGTGTTGTGTTATATTATGTATTGTAGCTTGTTATTAGTTTTTTATGCTATTTTTTATCCTCTTTTTTGAAATTTGCGGGCTATTTTGTTTGTTGTTTTGTTTATGAATGGTAATGTGATGTATTTGTTTTCCCTATCTGTAGTGATAATTGTAGTGTGTTTTTTTGTAGTTTGTACCATAGTTTGTCTATTATTGTGGTGTTGTATCCATTTGTATATGAAAATATTTAATAGTTAAAGTTTATGAATTCTAGTAAATTTCTAATAGTCTCGTTCTTTGTTTATGTTTTTAATATTATTTGTTTCAACAAAGCCACGTGTGTGTAAGTGATTGCCAAAGGTGTGTTTTAAATTTAATTTTTTTAATATTTTTAATTTCTATCAAATCAGTAAATATAGGATAGCGTGCATGAGCCTAGCTCTGTCTAAAAACTTTTTTTAAAGCTGTAAACTTAAATATTTTAATTTGTGAAATAAAAAAGAGCATTAAGCAAATTGTAATTAAAATGTAATATTTTGAATATAAAACTGTTTTGAAAATTAAATCCCTTTTTATAAACTTAAACGAGAATTGATTGTAACCTGTCTTGATTGAGCTATTAAACAAACAGCCAGTCTGCCTGAGTTTATAGTTAGATCCAATTAGACAAACAATTCACCTGGGGAGTCGCTGTAAGTACAAGTGGATGAAGGTAACTAAACTTTTTTTTAATAAGTCAATTCACACCACGACCCACTTTGCAATAATCAGGGGGGTTACAATATGTTAATTATCCTGTTATTTTATTTTAAAATTACCCATCAAAGATTAAAGTGTAGAACCAATATACTAAACAAAACAACAGAAAAGCATTAATATTTTAGGATTATTCAGTTCCTGCTATTAGTTCATACGCTTCTTGTTTATTAAATCTTGTTCAAATTTTCAATCGTTAATGAATTACGTTTTATTCATCCACTCAAGTTCAAATACGTGTTTTAATTTTTCTAGTGGATGTCACTTAATGTTATTACAGTTTTCTGAAATATTATTTCATTAATTAAATTTAAAATGATTTAATATTACTTTTATATGAGTGAAAAATCTTTCACAACAGGGGTAAGATATGCAATATAGTTATTTCGTCCCCTTTGGCTTAAAATAAGTTATAACATGAGTTCATAAAACAGTTGATTTTAGGTTATAGGTTATGTGTGCAGAACAGCTGTTTTAACGCAAAGGTTGTGTTATTTTATTTATATTGATTGTAATTATTCAATAAAAAGTAACTAAAGTCAAATTTTGTTTGTTGAACTAAGACTTTTAAAAAATGTTTGGTTTATATTGCTTGCTTATACCCATTTTAAAAACGGAAAAAACATGAATGAACGAACCATTTATTGATATTGTTCAATGTTGTCTAATATTTATCAAAATATATTTTTGCAAGTGATGCAGGATTATTATCTATATGTCAATTTTTAAATTTTATAAGATGTCTACAAATTCACAACAAATAATTTTAAAATAGTTTTACGCCGCATTATTTTCTACTACCGAGCTTCTGATACAACAAGCACACATATTTTAACAACTACGTAACGTCAATTAGCAAGAATGTATGTTTCGACATACTTTTAATAACAATTGTCTAGATTCAAGCAGACAGCCCAAGTGTAAAATGTTTGACATAAAGCCTAAAATTAATCTTAATGATTTTGTGTTTTATTACCACGTTTTTTTAGTTCGGTTGGAATTTTGCAATCAAGTTTAAACTAACTTCCTGATGACTTGGAGATTTCACAATTTAAGCATAGGTCAGAATTAGATGACAATCCAATATTCAGTTTGTTTCTTGTCTGTACGTTTATTTTAACAAAAGATGTTTAAACAAAATCAAAATTGGCCGACGAGATAGAAACTTAAAATTTTAAACATGAGTCGGGGATGGATGGCAATGCAGTATTCACTCGGGTCTCGTCAGTAAAATTTTTGAGATAATATTTGTTTACACAAGTTAAATTTACGTGATGAGCAACAGACTTGAAACGTTGAAACTCCACTTACATCAGGTCAGAACTGGATAACAATGCAATATTCACATTTTTTCTTATCTGTAAGTTGTTTTAAACGAATTAAACATGACTGATGAGCTACAGACTTAAAATTGTATTTACAAGTCACCACTGGGTGAGTCAGCAGTTTCTTGTCTGTAAGGTTGCTGGAACAATATTTTTTTTTTTTAATTAAATTTAGCTGATCAACTACAGACTTCAAATTTTAAACATGTTTCGGCAGTGTATAACAATGCAATATTCAACAATAATCATCGGGATAACAAACTCCTTCACGAGGTAGGGGTGCATGCATTGCACCATATCGATTGCAAAGTTCCATATACGCTAGACTAAAAAGCAGAAAATAATATTTTTTTAATGTTTTAATAACATGTTTTTAAACGAACTAAAAAGTTTAAATAATTTGGGATTTCTGAGAATGTAATTTTTTAATGTCCATGTGAAAATTTAGTGGGGAAAACGTGGAGTGCTTCCTATAGATAATAGTGTAAGGAATTGGTCAGTAAATGCGACCTACGGTTCCCTTAATTAATTTTCAATGGACATTAAAAAATTACACTCCCAGAAATTCCAAATTATTCTATATTTTTAGTTCGTTTAAGAAAGGGGTACTAAGAAAGTTTTTTTCAAATTATTTGTTATCAAATGTATATTATATCAACATTATCTACATCATTTCCTATTTCAATATTTCTGTACTTTTTAAGAATATTTTCACGCTAGTGTTTCTAAGCAAGCGTGTAGGCTTGACCTAATGTAGAATGTATGCAAATAGAAAGTCCCCTAATATAAAGTATAAGTAGCCAATAGCCATACTCTACTTATTATTAACTGGATGCCTTTCATATATAACTCTGAAGATATTAAAACCTGAAACCTAAGGTTTTTAAATAACTGCTAAAGTTTCCGTCTTATGGTAGGGATCCGTAGTTTGACAGATAATAAGTTAGAAGTAATTTTAAAGCACATTCTTAATTCTAAACTTTTGGTTCTTACTTCTAGGTTTCTTTTGAAATAGTTCTATCTAATTGTAAAGTTTCCACTTTATAAAATTAAAATTTCTGTTTGCCCTTCAATGGCTACAAGTGCAAACGCGATCTGGTGACAGAAAAATAATAACCTACATATGGCTTTAAGTGCGCATTTTATATAAAGTTTGTTTGAGTAATACATGTAAGAACAACTCGCCTTTTAGTTTAGATTATTTTTAAACTGGAGAGAATTGCTACAAATTCCAAATTTTAAATTATCTTGACATTCTCTCAACATCATTATGTAAGAAAATAGTAGACCTATATTACAATGAAAATATTGGTAAGAACCCCAATACCACAAAAATAACAAATAAAACAAGTTACTTAAGATTAAACCCTTATGTACATTTCGATGACCATATCATCATCATCATCAGAGGGTCTTATTACAATACTACAAAATTACAATCTAGCAAACAAGAAGTTACAAACTAGAGTTTGTCATCACTCTAGTTTGTAACTTCTTGTTTGCTAGATTGTAATTTTGTAATAAGACCCTCTGATGATAATGACATGGTCATCGAAATATACAGGGTTTAATCTTAAATAACTTGTTTTATTTGTTATTTTTTATTATTTTTTGTGGTATTGGGGTTCTTTCCAATATTTTAATTGTAATATATTGTACCTCTGTGCTCTTGATATTGTGTAGTAGGCCTATAGTTTCCTAAAACAAATTAGTGTACATAGGTTTAATACTCTCTTACGTTCGTATATTTTATTTATTTACATTATGTTAATACGTTTTGCAGTCATGCAATTTTAGTTTATATTTTTCTAGTATCGCGATGACGTTATCAAAAAAGTCAATATACCATACAATTATTCATTTTAATTCTAACAACAAACCATATTTTTCTTATTACGTGGCCTATATGTTATTATTAGTTTTTTTTTTTTGTCATGTGCACATCGCCCAGTGTTTTCGATTACTAGATATGAGTTGAAGTATTTACGAATATTTTTTACTAAAAAAATCATAAGGGTAAGAGGTTTTAAACTAATAATTAAAATATACAATTCCGAACTTTAGAATTTAAATGGAGAATTATCTACAATTTGCAATCCAAAATACTGAATCGCTTAGATCTCAAAACGCTTGTCGATAGTTGATAATGTATATCTATTTTTTTTTTTTAGAAGTGAATGTTTAACTTCTCTTGTTCTCCTTTTTGTTTTTAATATGATTTTGTTTTAATTTGTAGTTAT
>JBAIZL010000002.1:4895793-4925793 GCA_036971475.1 Prosapia bicincta
GTAGTTTCTCGCTTTTCGGACTTAGAGTCAGCCAGCCCCCTCTGTCTCCTTTGTCTATCAAAAATAAATGAAATTTTCAATTTGATATTAAAATCTCTTATAAAGTATATGCAAAATTATATATTAATTACATGAATTAACAAACAATTAATTCCTCAAGTTTTTAACTAGGGAAAAAATATTTTATCTTGTATGATTTTTAACAAAATGTATTTCTATGTAGAGTTAAAATTTGTAGTAAACCATGCAAACATTTTAATAAGATTTTAGAAAACAAGTTGTAATTTGATTTAAATTGTTCATTACATTGTTATAAAAAATAAATTTGTATAAACATAGTCTTTGTACAAATTTAAAGTGTATAATACGAATATGTCCATTATGAGTTACCAAAAAGTAAAAATATAGCAATTCATTTGAATATAATAATGTATTTAACTGAGTCTTGTTTTTATCGGATTTAAAATATTTAAAAAGAAACAAGCAAGATATTGGAACAAAATTTTATATATCGTATGTACAAAATCATAAAAACAAAATTACAACGTTTTATTAAAAATAATTAATTGCTTTTGAAATCTAAACGAAAATGTACTAAAACTAGAACGATGCCAAACATACACCTATGAACTCATATTTACAATTACGGAAAAAGGCAAAGATTTAACATTATTCCATCAGTAATAACTTTGTATGTAAAGAAAACTTTTAATTAATGGTAAAAATTCAAATAAAAGGACTAGCCTAAACTGCTATAAAAAGGAAAGTAACTCTGCAGAAGCAATAAGTTTAGTTTTAAGAAATATATTATATTTATCAATTTTTTAGGTAATGTGATGAAATTAGTTTGGATCACGCTCTTTAAAAGACCATCCTCTCTTTAATCCTCAATCAGTAGCGCTATAAGAAATCACGCCATCGGTCCCGTGTTGGGTTCAATTCACCATAAGTCATTTAATCTTCATTGAGTCTTTTTAAATCTTGTAAAGAATCGTATTTTATATATAATCACCAAATATACTCGATTAAAATAGAAATACCTATGCAAAAATCTACGGTTCTGATCGCTGTACCAACGGTCATAAAACATTCTCTCATAGTTGAAGTTTTCGCTATGTACATTTGACACTTACTTTTTATAAACAAACAGTTCTTTCTGGTCTTCGTCGCACCTCATATCACAAGCATCTGCAAGATTGAGAAGTCGCCTGGTCCCTTCCAGTGCAGGTCGTCTTTCTGCAAGACACTGAGAACAGTCCAGAAAGACGGGTTAGTGCCAGCAACTAACTGTTTAAACCTATTGTTCCAACTTTCATAGAAGCTGTTCGTTTTTTGTTTGTCATTGATTACACTCATGCGTATTCCATGAGGAAGGGGGAAAAGATGGCGGAGACTCACTGGCAACGATGCCATCATCTTGAGTTTGCTCGAAATAGAGCTGAAGATCTGCCACCTCCTCTTTTGTAGTGTTAATTAATGTTCATGGCTAAATTTAGCTTTACTGGTATTCTATTTAATTAAACGTGGTTTAGTTTTAACATTAATTTGTATGTAAAGTAGAGTAAAGTATTATAAACTATAGTAACTAAATTTAAGCCAAAAAGTTTTTTTCTTTAACTTTGTTTGTAACTGAAATTACTGTATTTTTAAAATTCATGAAAACGATCAAAATGTTATTTATTATTGAAAAGTCAAAATAATTTTCAGTAACCGGAAGGTGAGTAAAATAACGTAAGCTATTAGCGTTACATTAGGTAATTAATTTGGGCCTGCAAGGCAATAGTATTTTAAGAATGGTTTAGTCATGGGTCGTTTACAATGTAGACATTTGTTGATATGAGCCACTGGTCTTCTTCGTTTTACAGCTTTCTCTTCTTCTTTCGCAAACCCTCCACCACATTCACTGCAACCCCCACAGTATACCTGCTGCTGGCTCATTGTCCGGCCCCTGCTTCTTGATAGGGGTCATAAACCGTCTATGGCTCACAGTCCGTTTCCCAAATATCAAACAGAGTAGAGGCGAACAAACGTTCAAGTTACAAAGCCGTGCCTGTTCTATTTGTGTATGGAAACGATAAGTTTAAAGAAAGTCGTTCAGCAGAAAACCGATTCTAAACACTTTAATGAATAAACGACTAAAATAATTTAAAGAAAATACTTTCTTTAAACTTTCCGCCCCAATTCAGTATCAAATTTACTTCTATGCCCTGGTTTTCGGTAAATTTTTATAAAACGTTTAGTTGCAAAACCAGTTCATTAAAACGTTTTGTTAATTAAGCAGAATCAAGTTTGACGAAAAGTAACGGTACTAAATCTTATTATTAACAGAAGAGGGAAATTCTATATCTTTAACTTTTAAAGCAATATTCTTTGTAATATTGAAGAACGAACAGATAATTTACTCTACAATTGTGCAAAATATTTAAATAATATAAAACTACTATAATATCGGATGAATAAATAAGAATCTAGAATATCCTATCAGAAATATTTAATCCGTAAACTGATAAGTTATATTGAAATACTAAGTAACATTTCCTACCAAGGTATGAATAGTGAAATAAAATCAAACGGTTATTTTATAACACAGGAAATGGATTTTCATGACATAATTTTATTGAGGAAGCTTAAAATACAATTCTGAGAAGGGAAAAGTGTAGCCTGGGTCTGCATTGCAGACACGGTCTACGTGCTGGGACTTGTGAAACCCTTTCTTTGTGTGCGCTGTCAAGTTGCTTTTAAAAGTCTGTCATACATCTTAGGCATTATTAAAGCCGAATTGATTTATAAATGCGTCACAGATATAATTTCAACTGTTGTTGAAAGCTGTAATTACTATAAAAACTGATTGGAAATAATAGAAAAAGAACAAAACTTGTGAATAAAAATAGTTAAATATTGAAATTAATAATTTTTTATTAATCACTTAGACAATAGTTTATGACTATCCGAACTTTGAATTTAGTAAATTTGTTAAAACCTACTGAGACAGAACGTTTTCGATCGCTATGTGCCGATCTTCATCAGTGTCTTCTCTACACTGAAGACACTGATGAAGATCGGCACATAGCGATCGAAAACGTTCTGTCTCAGTAGGTTTTAACAAATTTACTAAATTCAAAGTTCGGATAGTCATAAACTATTGTCTAAGTGATTAATAAGATTCACCGAACGTAATGGACTATAAAATTCAAGAATTTTTTATTGCCAAAATCCAATATTATAACCAAAACTATGTCATGGAATTAGCTAATTAGTTTTTGTTATTAAGCCCTAAAACTGAAACAAGTAAACCTAAAATATAACCAGTCGTGTTTGGTTGTATAGTTAGGTGCAATAGACAACTGTACAAACTTGCTCATTTTGTAAAAAAGAAAAAGATTATTCGTTTTCCTTTAATTTAACGGTTTTGAGCGTTTTAAACGGCCTAGTTTACAATTATTTTGATATTTGACATTGTATACTGATAGCCCCCCCCCCCAAACCAAAAGTGTTTTATATTTTGTACCGAAATTTGATCTTATTCTTTTTACATGTTCCTTCCACCGTAATTTATAACCAAATATTACCATAAGATATTTGTTGCCATTCTGGTAATCTAATGCATTACAATTTATGCTTATTTCAAGCAATTTTGAAGAAAGTTGTTGAAAAAGTATATTATTGTACATTTCACTTTATCTGACATCTTGGTTTACTTTGTTTTTTGACCTTTGAAGATTGATTAAAATTAGAGAGGTATTCGGAAATCTGGAGAGAACTATTGGAGCAGCGTTGCGGTATCAATATGTCGGTATCGTTACGCCAATCCCCAACTATACGAAAGCCACCCATCGCACAGAGACTAGTCTCCGAACCTTAACGGGAAATAAGAAACACGGCAGCTCTGCTAAATCGAGTTGTCAAGGAAACCACCAACCTTTGCCTCGTTTATTAGGCGAAAGGGGTGACAAGAATACAGCCCTTCTTTGACTTTTACTGGCCTTCTTTATTTTGTTTATAATATTAATTGAGTTTTATTCAATCATGTAGAATATGAAACGGCATTATCTGAAAAAGTTGATCTATGATGATCTTCATAACGTGTTCTTTATTACACAAGCCTTTTTTATTTTTAACATTCTCGTACTTTACTCTAAATAACTTAATTAGCAGGTAAAGTGACAGTAGTGTTGGAAATAATAATCAGTTGATAAATGATTTTTGATATTTCTATACCAATAAATTCGAGATAACTTGTCATTTTAAGTGTTAAAAAATGTTTGTTATTCAACTATGTGAACAAATTTGAGCAACCTACTGTGCTCACACGTTTCGAAACCGTCGTCTTCATTTATGAAGTTAACCTGCTACGAGGTAAGCACAGTAAATTGTTCACGTTTATTCACTTTCTTAGAAAACAATTATGAATGAATATAATCAGTGAAATCAATATGATTTATACAGCCATCTTTAAAAATAATTATATTACAAAAACGTGACTCATGCATGATGGAGGTTGGTGTAACAGAAACACTCGTCTGATGTTGATAGTGTTACGATTGACTTGCTTCATTAAAACTAATTAACACGGTTTTAATTAGTTTCACATAACAATTATCTTTTGCATTTTATTTGCCCTTTGAAACAAACCTTTTGCAATAAAACGTATAAAACAAATTATCGAGAAATGTATTAAAAAGGTATTTCGTTTCAACAGCAGAAGTTTTTAATTTAAATTTCATTTAAAGGATTTTACGTTTTTGTTTCAGATATATACCAAATGGGTTTCAAATAACGTTTTGCGTTTAAATATTTATCAATACAAATGTATAAAATAGAAACACACACTTTGTAGTTTTGTAAAAATGTATCTCTTGCAAAAT
Source organism: Prosapia bicincta (assembly GCA_036971475.1). Taxonomy (NCBI): domain Eukaryota; kingdom Metazoa; phylum Arthropoda; class Insecta; order Hemiptera; family Cercopidae; genus Prosapia; species Prosapia bicincta. Next base: position 4,900,659 of record JBAIZL010000002.1, read on the forward strand.
TCTTTAATGCCAGGCATGGTTTGACAGGTACGTTATCATCACTAGTGACAGTTAAAACCAATCACTAATTCTGATATTAAAGAAAAATAATTAAAGAAAAAAATATGTACTGTAAGACGTAGATTTTTATGTGCATGCTACTGTGTGTTGATCTGACTGGCTAAGCACGCAACAGAATTAGGCTATTTAGTGTTTTACCACGCTTGTAAAATATTAAAGTTTAAAGTATAACCTAAAAATGAAATGAATGGAATTTTTATTGCGTATCAAATACCAAATAAAATCAAAATCATAACATCATACTGACTTACAGTGTAATGTTTGTAAAAACTATAGTCCTCGAAGGTCAACCTTTTTAATAATTCAATAAAAATAGAAAAAAATGCATCACAATAACTACTGGAATTATTATTTACTGTATTTGGAAAATAGACAATAGTGAATTTTCCTTCTAGCACTAACATTTATTGAAATTTATCACCCTCCCCCTCTATTTACTCTGTTATCGGAAGTTGCAGAGGGATTTAAAGGACAATAATCGTAGTGGCTCTCGTCCTTCCTCTATAAATCTGACTCCTCTTCCGTAACACACCAGGAGAAAACCAGAATACTTACGGTGGACTAGAAAATGGATTTAACTTTTCATGTATTTAAGTAGTTTTTCAAGTTTTGGAGTCCCCTCGTCCAATCTATCGGGATATTAAAATACCTGTTAGCAGTAATTTGAAATTCACAGTAATAGCCGTCCATTTTACACAGTACTCATTAAATATTTGAGAAACTGACTTTGATTCAGTCCTTTGAAACGAAAATAACCTTATGTGACGGTAAGTTTCATTTAGGTAGTACTAGGCTTTTACAATTAGTTTAGAAACTGTGTGTGAACATGTTAGTGTCAGTGATTAGTGTAATTTATAAGAACATAGTGGAAGCTGTTCTAAATGATTTTGTAAACATGATAACAGTGGAACTAAATAGTATACTTTTCGAGTTAATAATTTGAAACTATACAAAATCTGATCTTCTTTATATAATGAAAACACAAACGTATATTTTCTTCTGTGTTAAATAAATTATTTTATTAAGTAACAATAATATGAAACAACGGATTAACAGAACAATGGAACTTGAAAATGATTAATTTTAAAATATAACTAAATAGATGTTAAAATAAAAATTTCACGCCAAAAAATGTGTTCAACAGACAGTAAGAATACCCCTCGGAGAACTTTTAAGATTCTACATAATATCCCTTTGAAATAAAGGCGAAACATGACGTAATTTTGTCCTTATTTAGTGAATATTCTATGCAATTGAATAATATCCAAAATAGATATTTAATTATTGTTATCTGATCTATTATCTTTAGAAGTGATATGTGTGCATCGTTGTTTAAAAAGAATATTATGTAGAATCAAAAAATGCTAATAGCTAAATGGTACAGTTTAAACATTTTAGTTTTGTAGATCAAGCCCTAGTAGCTACTCAGCGGTGGTTTGTAGGAAGCTAGACAGAAGAGGTGGATCAGCGCGAGTGTGTGTGTGTGTGAGGGTCACCTACTTCTCGGGAGAGTTTTCAAATTTGAATGGAGTATAGACAAATACAAAGCGCTATTATAGACAAGTGTTTCCATAACAAAGTTTTTAAATGTAAACTGTTCAAGTTGAAGATAGAAACAAAAATAAATTATTTTAATTTAAAGTTGTAGAAGTCGTTAGATTACAAAGTCTAATTCTATTATACCCAGGCCTACCTGAAGTGCTTTAACAATTGGCGTTCAGCGGTAACTGGACGCTTCACAGTTCTGATTCAGGTGTTACAGTCATATTACTAATGAGCCACTGTTAATGAACTGTCTCATTAGGAAGTGAGATTGTAACCCGCACAGCTGTTGTATTTCAGCTACGAGAAACTAGAAAAAAAGAAGTTCATGTAATTTTTCAACAGATATTCACTAAAAAGGTGAATATATTCATAAAAATGAAGCTGTCTCTATCACGTAGCTTAGTGACGGATTTATTTACGGTTCCCATAGAACGGGTTTTCTTATGTTTTCCTTGCGACAGTATTTTTTATTTCATTATATTCCAATTATTCATAAAAAAAGCTCCCGAGCTTCGGATATACGCAAATCTAGCTATTTAAACAGTATATTAAACACACACACACACACACACACACACACACACACACACACACACACACACACACACACACACACACACACACACACACACACACACACACACACACACACACACATCATTGATAGATAATAGGATTAACAGCAAAATAAAAAAAGAACAACTCCAATTTCCATCAATTAACCTTCGAACTTTTCAAAAGTTGCAAGAGTAAAATGACGCAAAACCTCGTTAGTTTTGTCTGTTCTAGTTTAGTGAGAGGGTCAAAATCAAGGTGACACTGTTTAACCAAATCCCCCCATTTCGTAACAGATTTAAATATTTAGAAAGATATTTTAACTGAATATAGGTAACGTTAACAGAATAGATAAGAATAATAAATTTGTAAAATAAGCATGTGTCTAGATTTTATTAAATATTTTCCTTTGATAACAATAATAAAACCATTTTTTATTACCATTAATGGTACAGAATAGACAAGGGAGAGCTGCCTTACATGTATTCATGTAAGGGCTATAATGTATTCATGGAAAATAATATCCTTCAAAATTATTTTATTCCCATTAATATTCTAGCACCCTTTGTGCCCATTTTCACTGAGGTTCATAAAGCTGGAAATTAAGCAAAGTAAAGTTTCTTACTATTAATTAATTAAAGTGTTTTAAAAATGTATTTTACTTGCTGTTTGTGTCTTCCGTTCTTTATCTCTATGTCTGTCTATCATTCTCTCCATCTCTCACACAGCTCTTAAAATACATCTAGACCTAGCAAGTCAACGAAACACAGATATTCTATCAACACATTAAATTGCATGATTTATAAAACAATTTTTTAATTATCAGCTCTAAAAAAAATCATTAAAAATATTTCCCTCTAACTGTATGTCAGAAAAACGGCAACAAACTATAAAGCCTTGTAAAGTTGTATGTGCTTAAAGGTAGTAAAACGATTACCAAAACGTAATTATGAATCAGATATGAACATTTGTAAATAAATTTAGTGGTTATGCGGAAGCAAATAAACCAAACATCTATAAATAAGCGAATCTAATATGACAAACCACAGCTAACTAGAGTTACATCGTTTACATTAAACTACGTAATGATTTGTTACCCCCTCCAAACCAGCTAATTCATCTCCAATACAATCTGGCACCAAACCACATAACCCAAATGCTGACTATTAGTGAAGTGGGTTTTGGGGGTTTGACATAGCGTAGTTAGAATGAAGTGAGTGGTACGATCTGGCGATGAAATTATAACTAGAATTGATTAGATCTGTTTTTTTTTGTATCACTTCATTAAAATAATTAAATTTTATTGCTTGTATGCTGATACTACAGAGATAGAATAGTTGTAGAGAATTTTCATTTACATTGTTTATCTGAAGCATTTGGTAAAAATAAATCATTGAAAAACAATTTTATGTCAAATAAGAGTTTTAATTACAACGTAAGGTCTAATTGCAATAATAGTAGCTCATGGATGTTTTAATACCTTCATACCATGTTAGTAATGAATTGGTGTTAAATAATAAAAACAATATAACTTCTCTACTGTTAGTTAGTTTTACAGCTAAATGTTTGATGTATTAATAGTAACACACACAACTTCTATCCACAAATATTTTTATACTAGTCTTATGTACATTTCGGTTACAAAGTAACCATCCTCAGAGACAAGACATACATAAAAAGTGAATATTTATTCACATGTCTCTGAGGATGGTTACTTATTAACTGAAATGTACATAAGACTAGTATAAAATATTTGTGGTTAGAAGTTGTGTGTATTATGTATTAATAATAAACCACAGTAAATTATTCCAAGTAATTAGTGATTGATGTATTATTACAAACATTTCTTTACATTACATTAAATCCTAGTAAAATTGATATTGGAAAAGTACTTTGCTAATCAAGATTAAAGGTAGGGGCTCAGAACAGCTTTGGAAAAATGGATAAATTGTAATATTTTATGAGAACAGGTCTTATTGTCATACTTCTTATTGCAACGGACAACGTCCCACTCGTATTTTATGGCTCACCAAGTTTACAAGTCTTTTGTCTCTTGGGCGGACGCAACAGTACGATTTTTCTCTTAGAAAGTCCTAGAACCTTCTAGAAGAAAAGAGTTTGAAAGTTACTAGAAGCGGCAAGTCGATATACAAAGGGATTGTTAATTGTGGAAAGTCAGTATCTTATAATGCTCTAGTAAAGCTTTAGTGACAGTGTTTGTTAGTGTAAATAAACTAACCCAGTACTTATTATTAGACCTAAATAAAACTTTATAAATAATAAGTTTGTAAGAAATAGTATCCATATTGGTGTGTGAATTAATAAATAGTTATTTAGTCTTTATAGTTTATTGAACCTTTGTAAGAACGGAACACTAATCTCTCTATTTCTGATACAGTTAATCTTTTATATTGTTTTTGTAGATATACAAACTAAACCAAATGCAACGGGAAATGGACGGCGAGACAACGCCACAAAACCTGTTCTCTCATAACTTCCAAGTACTTTTTAAGTTTCATTCAAACTATTAAATAATTTTCTCGGAAATTCTATCACACCTCAGCAGAATGTTCTTAAACTAACAATGGACTAACAATGGACTAACAACAATATTGTTAAAAAAATAACTAATTATAAACTATGAAACTTATTTTAAATCGATTTCTGATTCTGTTATATTTTTTTATGATTTTTGGTTATCCATTAGTTAATATTTGTTCTTCCTTTGTAGATGGGAATAAAATTAAACTTAATAAAACGATACTAAACATAAATCCAAGAGTTTTCTATTCTCTTACTAGAACGTGTTTCAGTGGATATAACATTTCATAAAAAGGAAATAGATTCACAGTTTATTAATTTTAATTTTACCAATAGGCTATTATTGTTTATGTAGGCCTATATATAGCTCTATACTTGTTTATTCTTACAAATGGCATTTGCCATCCCGCCTAACAACTAGTGCTGACTTTATTATCTAATTACAATAAAAATATTGAAAAGAACTCCCCAATACCACAAAAATAATCAAAAATAACAAATAAGACAAGTTACTTAAGATTAAACCCTTATGTACATTTCGATGACCATGTCATCATCATCAGAGGGTCTTGTTACAAAACACAATCTAGCACACAAGAAGTTACAAACTAGAATGAATAGAATAGAAATATATTTATATTTTTATTGTAATATATTGTACCACTGTGCTCTTGATATTGTGTTTTATTATCTAATGATTATTTCTGAGTATTTTTATGTTTTAGTAAGACTATCATAGAATTTATAAACATCTTAGTGATACAGTGAACTAACAGGATTAAGTTAGGGGTTATAAACACACCCCTGCAGTCATGACAGGGTCGAGAAACGGCGTGTTACCGAAATAAGTCCGCTTACTACCTTAAAAGGGAGAGATATTTGATTCCCAATTTTGTCTACGATACCTCTAACATTTATTTAAATAACTTTGTAATACTAAAATATATCAAAATACAATAGATTTTATTAATAATTTGGTAAATATAGGATGTAAAATATATTTTTATAATTTAAACGTATATATATATATATATATATATATATATATATATATATGTATATATATATATATATATATATATATATATATATATATATATATATATATATATATATTTTAAAACAACACAGGTTATTCAAATACAAGAATATTTATTATTTTATATCCAAAGCTTTTCGTTGGCAAACAGTACCAACATCATCAGGAATGAAAATTTAGTTTTTTAAAATTATTAAACAAGAAAACGTATTTTATATTTATATATATATATATATTGGAAAACTTAGATGAATTATTTTTTCTTGTTGAATATGTATGGTGAAATAAAATAATTTTCATAAACAAGAATATACTCGTATATTCTTGTTTATGAATATTATTTTATTTCACCATATATATATATATATATATATATATATATATATATATATATATATATATATATATATATATATTTAATAAATTTAAAATATTTCAAACACAAGAATACTTTTAATGAATATATTTATTCTTAAATATATTCATTAAAAGTATTCTTGTGTTTGAAATATTTTAAATTTATTAACTATATATACAAGAAAACATATCACCACATTTAATATATATATATATATATATATATATATATATATATATATATATATATATATATATATATATAAACCGTAAATCCAGCTACGCAAAACACCTAAAAACACCAAACACACACACACACACCAACATACACACTAATTTAAATGTTCTACACACATTAAAACAAAGTAAAAAACTGCAACAGATAAAGAAAACGTATTAAATGATCACACACACTTTAAAGCCAACAGCCTTTTCTATTATATGATTATATGACACAAAACTCAAACAAGCCACCCTATTTCACAGTCATAAATCCATTCCCGTTAGAGCCTTCACAAATACCGATGCCGCCAGTAGAGGTTTAGCTTCGTAAAAGGAACGAATGTTTTGAAACGCGTCAGCAAGTAAGCAATTACGTATTCACTTAGTTAAGTGTTTTTAAAATTAGTATATATATATATATATATATATATATATATATATATATATATATATATATGGGTATGTAGATCATTAAAAATTAGTTGTTGCCGAAATTATGTAAAAAAGCCATCATTAATAATAATTCTCTATAGGTTTGTCAAAAATCTTAGTATCAGATTTATTTAAGTACTATTTTAAAGAAACTAGCCCTTTTTCAATTTTTTTTATTAGTTCACACTCTCCTTACATTGTTCAAATGTTCAATCGTTAATAAAATACTTTTAATTCATCCACCCAAGTTCAAATATATTTTTTAAAACTTGCAGTGGATGATACTTGATGTTAATACAGTTTTTAAAATATTAATTCATTATATAAATTTAATGAATTAATTTTAGTTTTATATAGGAGAAAATGTTTCACAAAAGGGTCAAGGTATGTAATATAGTTATTTCGTCCTATTTGGCTCCAAATAAGTGATAACATATGATTTTAAATTATAGGTTATATGGTAGAACAGCTGCTTCAAAGCAAAGGTTGTCACTTTATTTATAATAATTGTAATTATTTAATAAAAGGTAACTAAAACAATATTTCCCTTATAACCTTTTTATTTACTTGTTTTTATTATGCTACAGTTAACTCCAAAACAATTTATATAAACGTCCATAAATATTAATGAATAAATATATTATATAATTAATTAAAACAATATTTAGTATTGAGTTGAAGTAACTGAAACTAGTTTCACATTGACATAGTAATTTGTCTATACAAGTCAGCATAAGTATTGTTTCTTCATGGGATTTGATGAACGTAGACACGTAAAACGTTTTATAATATTCCCAATGGAGGTGGAAGGAACTCAGTTTGTCTTCTAATATTGTATTTACAAAGATGGAAGGAAATATTCCCGAGAGATATGGAAAATATTAAAAGTTTTAATGACATCCCCTTTACGGAAGCCCATTCCGTTTACTCAAGAGGGTCCACCAATACTCCCGAACTCTGTTCTCAATTCCAGATTTTACTTTTCATTTGAATTGACAAACAAAGCTTATTTTAGGTTTGATTTTTATAAAATATCTTTTACAATAAAACCTGTAATATTTGTAAATTAATTGATTTTAAAAACATCTAAATACGTATCAAGAAATAATTAATTTCAAAAGAATTTTTCTGCAAAATACAGTAGTTGTGGAATGTTTTTTCTTTTCATGTTAAATAAAATTTCATTTGTACAATAAGAAGAAATAGAAAATCATCAGGTTGACAAAGACGGTTGAAAATGAATGTGAATAGTTAAAAATGAACATGAACAACAAATCAGCAGAAGAAAAAGAATATGAATAGTTAAGAATGAACACACATATTACATCTATTAGCGTGATATGTATGCTAAAGATATAAGATTAAAAAAAGTAAATAAAAAATTTAACATGTTTATCTGATTGTAAAATTTTCATATATTTATAGAGGGCTTAATTTTCTGTCAATATTCCATAAATGCAATGAATTTAATAGAATTAAAGAATATTTTAATCCACAATTTTTATAATAATCACATTTGGTTGCAAAAACAAACAATGAGTTTAGGTAATAACAGATATCGAAGCTTCAACAATGGAATACACATATCATAAAATATATCTAGTATATAGATAGTATAGTAGTATTGAAACCAAACAGTGGGTTTAATAATCTTTACCATCAGATATAAAAACAATGAGTGTATTCAATAAAATACAATAGAGGTTTTAAAATTCACGGTCATTTGTAAAAGGTAATTCCCGGCTTTTTACTATATAAATAGGCCATTTTAATTTTTTAATCCTTTATATAAATGCTACTTGAAAAAGCTTTATCCTTTCATGTTAATTACTCTAGGAACCATCTGTAGGTTAAAAAAGGCAGTTTTCAAATTAAATCGATAGCTTTGAAAATGCTTGTAATTGTATATTGTCAGATGTTTGAACATAATGTTTTCAGTTTGACTACAAACAACGTTTTTACTGTAGGTCATTGAATATATGATGCTGGAGTTACTCACCACAGTCAGCATGCTAAGTGATATTAACTTGACAGGTTTTTTTATAGTTCCGCCGCTAGGAATCAAACTTTTAAAGATTTAAAAACCTTTAGAAACCTAATTTTACTATTACACTATTAGCCTAATTTTAAACTATGTTGTTTAATGCACTATCTACGGAATACCAAATTTACTATTATAGAGTAAGGCTCAAGAAATGAAATGTAAATTATACTTTTACTTTTACAATATTGCAAAAAAAACACTATTTAGGGATATTTTTCAGCAGGTGCGTTACACGCTAGATCAGTGCATTGTTCAATGCTGTGAGTCACGTACAAGACTGTTGCTCTCGTGTGTTGTGTTACTGTGAGTCTGTGGTATTCTGGGGTGGATCACTGCTCATACAATTGTTGTTAATAATATTTTCGAACATAGTATTTGATTGTGAGTGTGTTTTTCGTTTAGAATGTGTTATGGTTGATTTTTTTGGTGTTTTTATATTTTGACATTTTCTGTTGTGTTGAGTTTATTGCTTTTTTTATGTAATGAAGAACCTTTAGATTTGTGTCAATATGTGTGTACGTGTGTAGCGTGTTCTGCATATGTATAGCGAAAATTGATTTGGTGTGTGGGTTTTTTATGTCTTTCATATATTTCTTATATTGTGTGGTGAGGTTTCTCCCTGTCTGAACTATGTAGAACAGGGATGTCCAACTGGCGGCCCGCCATGCCATTTTATGCGGCCCACAAAGACTTATCAGAGAAAAATATCAGAAAAATACTTGAAATTTTGACAAGGATCTAATAATTTAATGATAAATTCTAATACTATAAGAGTTTTTAGTTCAATTAGCTTTTCTAACAGATTTGACTAATCATCTTAACATTTTGAACTTGAGTTTTCAAGGAAAAAATCAAACAATATCAGATTTGGCTGGAATCATCAATGGGCTTCACAGTAAGCTACAACTGTTCAAACAAAATCTTGAAAACAAAAATTGTATACACTTTCCTAGCTGTCTTCAGTTAGCCTAAAAATTAAAAAACAATGATTTTTTTCAAGCTGCATCTGTCAAATTCAAGAAGTAATTGACGAGTTCAATACAAGATTTGAGGAAATTGAAAGTCTCAAAAGTAGTCTACTGCTTTACAGCAATCCTCTTGGAGCTACAATTGAAGACCAACCAGCTGACCTACAACTTGAATTATGTGATTTGCAGGGTGACATGTTTCTAATGACCAGGCAAGAAAAGACTCATGACTTTTTTAAATTGCTTCCTAAAGAGAGATTCCCAAACTTGCGAGATTTTGGGCTAAAAATGTCTTCAATGTTTGGAAGTACATACCTATGTGAAAGTGTTTTCTTATCTATGAAGTTTATAAAAAAAAAAATAGGAACAAGCTTTCTGATGTATCTTTACTCCATCTCATGAGGTTGGCTCATACAGAACTAGAAGTGGATATTCGTTCTTTGGTGGCTGCAGCTGATCGACCACAATGTTCACACTTAATACTGTAATGTACATTTCTATCCTCATTTCAGTTGTTGTGTTAATTGATAAAACTATTTTGTATTTTTCTTATTTGTATAGTTTTCTCTCACTTGAGTCTTGAGAAATATAAGTAATACTATTCAATTTTGTTTTATTTATTTATACATTTTCATATATTCTTGTTGCTATTTCAAACTAAAATTATATTATTACTATGTGGCCCTCAACAACGTACAAGGTTTTAATTTTGGCCCGCTATGCTATGAAAGTTGGACATCCCTGATGTAGAAGCTAGGGTAGTCGTTACATGTGGTGTTGTACTCTTGACCGGACGTCTTTGTTCTAGAGTGTTTCTGTGTTGTGTAGGGGTTTTAGTTATTTTTTTTTATGTGTTGGGATATGTTAATATTATGTATTTTTGTTGCCTTTTGTGGTGCGCTTTTTTCGTATTATGTTATCTACACACAATATGTTAATACACTACACACATACACCAAACAATGACACAAATTTGAAAGCTTTTCATTACATAAAAAAGTAATAAACTAAAAGCAACAGAAAACTCTGAACACTACAATAACCCCTTACAACACATTATAAACGATAAAACACACCCACAATCAAACACTACATTCGAACACATAATTAACAAGTAATCTATGAAAAATGACATACCACAAAACAGCAAAACTCCACAGACTCACAACACAACACACCTAAGCATCAGACTTTTACTGGATTCACTGAACAATGTAGTGATCTAGTGTGAAATACGTCTACTGAAAAATAACAGTAAATATTGTTTTTTGCCAAGTAATAAAATTAAAAGCATTTTAAAAAAGCCTCAAGATGTACAACACAAAAGCTGCAAGATATAAATTATAGATGGCCTTGTATAAATAACAACTTAAATAGTTTTCTTAAAAACACATGTAGTAGGGTTAGACGCTAACAATATCGAACGTCAATAAACGTTTTCAATATATGGAAGGTTGAAATATATGTGCAGAAAGATTGAAAGGTCTTGAACTTTATCTTGAGACCTTTCACAATAATTCTGTTTAGGATGTTATAAATTGCAAGTAATTGAAGGGTTGCATGAAATGTGTGGGAGTTGAAGGATAAGTCCCACTTTTAATTAAACCGGCTTCAAAACCCAACCCTCTATCTATGTTTAGTCAACAGTATTAGCTTGCGTGCTCATTGGCTGGAAATTTTCATTAAGGGTGTGAAACTGTTTCATTTCCGCTCTTGCGGAATATTTCATTCTTTGAGATACTGTAGGCTGGAAAATTGTGCACTGATCTAATCGGTAATTTAACTTTGAAAGGTGCGCTACTAATTCAAACTTATAATGATTTTAAACAAGGTGAATGGTTTGGTTCTAAATATATATTAAAAAGGACAGTTTTAACATTTAAACTGCTTGTTCAAATGAAATAGAATATGAAAAAATGTTGTTTATGTTATTTTTCGATTAGTTTTATACCCAAAACTAAATATTATTGACTTATTTCTCATTAAAGGCAACATGTTGCTTTTAGTGGTTAACTGAACTCTACTACCATATATGAATTACCCAGGGTATACATTATACAGTAAGACAGTCACAACACAATTCCCTATTTATCACAGGAGCCCATCTGGGTACCCCACCTCTTCTGCCGTTCCTTCCATAGATGTAGAAGTATCTACCCTTCTGCATTAGGTTTCCAGAAGGTGCCTTGTCTTCACCAGTCTTGGATTTTACTTCTTTCTTTCTTTCGTCGTTGCGTGATGTAAGGAAACAGACTTCTTAAATCGTAGATATTTACTGAATCCCAGTTTTTCATGATCTTGGTCAACACCTCCTTGATGCTATCAAGTGTGAAGCGACCAATCTTTGGTGTCAGACTTTCCTCTTCTGTTGTACATATTGCGCAGTTAAAAAGCATAAGCTCTGCGTCATATCGTGCGGGTCCGTTAGGGCACGTGACTTGTATCACGTTTTTTTAAATAGAGGAGGTAGGGTCGAAAATATTCGTGCCCCAACAGAAATTTTGTCGTAACGTAATTTCCTCACTATGTAGTCGCTTCCATCCGTCACATGGGTTGGCGGCGGACAGTCCACCTGCCTAGGTCATCCATATTTTCCTCTCCTACAAGCATTCAAAAGCTAGGAGGAATGTGCCTTTTGGAAATTAGAATGATCTCGGTCTTATCCAGAGCCAAGCACAGACTATGATCCATAATCCAGCTGAAAGGAAAAGTAATTACTTAAAAATATTATCACTGAAGTTATTAAAAATATTTGAAGTAATTAAACCTCTTAGAGAGATTTGTTAATTTTATTCTAATTTAGCTGTAGTTTTGTTTTAATTGAGAAGAAAGTAGAAGTTTGTATTTTCCACTTAGAGCACATTATTACTTCTTCTTACTTCAGCCAACGCCCGTCCTTGGCCTCTCAGCCATCCGACGCCGTGCCTCCCAGTACAATGTAGCGAGTCCTTCCCTAGACTCCTCGTGAAAGATATCTTTCAGGCCGTCACAAGTGGTAAGATGCTCTGCCGTCCCTTCGTAGTCGGAGCAGAGTGGGCAGATTGGTGTGTCTACCACTTTCATGCGATGCAGTGTATTCATGCATCCACTTTCATGCATGCTACGCTCTCGGAAGATCCAGTGGTATGCTTGATTGGATGATCTTTTCCCATTGCTTTCCTGTAGCAGCTTGTTTTCTGTCCCGTTTCACGGAGTCGCTGATAGTGCTGTTTATACTCCGACAGACACTGCGGTATGAGAGGGGGAGGATCGGCTGCGCCATGGAGCCACTATCTGAGACGAAGAGCTGTAGTTCATTTAGCATTACCCAGGGTACACCACGTGGAGGCGAACTACTTTGTACCCCATTGATCACATTATGCTTTCATGTATTCTACTTAAAACACTTTTCTAGTAAAGATTTGGAAATTCAGGATATATATATATATATATATATATATATATATATATATATATATATATATATACATAGTCAATGAGAGTTGACTTTCGAGAACTATTAATTACGTGTTCTCATAGGTCGAAACGCATATGTACTAAGTAAGATTCTTGTTTAAGTACATTAAAGTGTAAGTGATAAGTGAATACAAAACAAAAGTGTTGCAAAGTTGTATATATATATATATATATATATATATATATATATATATATATATATATATGCTGATACGTATTCCTTCACGGATGGAAAAATATGATGAAATGTTACTATCTGGAGTACATCCGTTCATTCTGCAGTCCATAAATTCGCAGACACTTCTCGCTCTTCCACTGTTGTTGGGTTCACCTCGTCAATGCTGGATGAGATTTTAGCGAAACGTCGGAACTGCGAATTTATGGACTGCAGAATGAACGGATGTACTCCAGATAGTAACATTTCATTATATATATATATATATATATATATATATATATATATATATATATATATATATTCTCACATTTTCGTTAGATGTATTTTCAACATAGGCCTACGAGTGTTTGACTCGCATTTGTCTGTTATAAAATGACGATTTAAGTTTACTATATTTTTTCAATATTTATGGTAATAATTTAAATCTTTCTGAAGTGAATAGCATACTGAGGACTTGTTTATCTCTAGCATGCTCTTAAATTGACATTACAGTAAGGTGTAGAAGAGGATGTTCTTAAATGACAAGGTTTCTTGAAGACTTCTGAAAGCATTTCCGATATTTCAAAGAGATCCAATTATACAATTAACTACTTCGCACAAAGGATGCAATTAGAGGAACTGAAACAGGAAATACTGTGTGCGAATGACAGAGGAACTGAAGGGGTTTTTGTGCGTTTATTAAAAAGTGTTTTCCTGGGATTTTGCTTTTATAGTAACATTTTAAGCATTGAAAAATTTTAGTTTCTTAGTCTATAAACCTAAATTTATAATATCCACAAAAATCTTTTTCTAAAATTTCACGATAAACACTTTACATATGATATATTCTTAGCTATTTAATATTTGTTTGTATTTGATAGTAAATATAGAAATTTAATGGCTATTACTTTCTTGCTTTAGTATAGTATTGAACAAAGCCATAATTTATGAAGGAAAGCAAGAAACTAGTGCTTTTAAAGATTTTGTTAGGTAAAATTTTGGGTTTTCAAATACTCAATTTAGTTTTATGAAAATTAATTATTATTTTTTCGCTTTAAATATAAAAGATATAAGTTATGCAAAATATATTTTTATTGAACAAAAGTTATTTTGTAATCTTTTTATAAAAAATGATACACATTTACTTGAATACAGTATGTGTTTATAAGTTTTTTGATTGCTATATAACGTAATTCAACTAGATTTAAACCATAAAACTTTCCAAAGCTATTATTATAAAAGTTTACTTTGGTTTTACCTAAGTATTACTAACAATATCATTTACTTTTTTATTAGTTATAAAGATCTGTAGAAGTAGAATACCCATGACTATGTAGGTACTATTATTTCATGACGTCATCAGACGCGCCTATTATTTTTCTCGATTCAAGCCAGTATTTATTGATTACGTCATCGCACTTGTCAGGTGTGCACTCAACATTTAACCAAACGATTGTGGTTTAAAAACACACCATATCTGATGGATAATCCAATACTTAATTCCGTTTTAATCAATTTACAACACAAGTAAGATATGTTGTTATTTGTTACATTATTGCGTAATCTAATTAAATTCATTCAGATAGAATTCATACAGATAATGTTATTCGGAAACCACTGAATGTATTGCCAAAGACTGATGAACTATAGATACTATCGCTAGACAAATATTTAAAGTACAAAATATTTATATTTACTTCTTAAAAATATACTTTATAAAATCCAGATGTAAAACATACCTTGATATGAGACACATTTTAAAAATACATAAAAACCTCGTTATAACGCGATAATTGGGCGCGAGGAATGTCTGTTTGAATGAAGTCCGCTATAAAAAATTATCGTAAAATGGTTTAAATGCATTTCAAATCGAGAACAAAATGTAAAAACGTGATAAAAAAGAAATAAACTAATTAGAAGTATGTGTAGTTTTATTTACAGCGAATTTAGATAAACCAACACATTTTCTGTTTCTGTTAGTAAAAATTAAATTAGAGTGTATATAGTATAATTAAATTCAGCAGCCGATTATGCGTTGTGCCGACGCTGCCTGTGCGGATTAGTGATCGATCATTCAATCAGTCCTTTGTAAGCTACGTCCTGTTTAATGAGGTTCTTATGTAATATTACTGTACTGTTTAAATAAATATAATTCGACGAGTAATCATATTAATATGAACAAAATACAGAAGCGCATGAACAAATGCTTGAGCTTAAAATACGTACAGACACAAAAGTCTTCCAAATAGTTTATGTACCTTCTATACAAAGGGAAAGCTTAAAATACTTACACACACAAAAGTCTTCCAAATAGTTTATGTACCTTCTATACAAGTGAAAGCTTAAAATACTTACACTTACAAAAGCCTTCCAAATAGTTTACGTACCTTCTATACAAAGGGAAAGCTTAAAATACTTACACTTACAAAAGTCTTCGAAATAGTTCATGTACCTTCTATACAAAGGGAAAGCTTAAAATACTTACACTTACAAAAGTCTTCCAAATGGTTTATGTACCTTCTATACAAGTGAAAGCTTAAAATACTTACACTTACAAAAGTCTTCCAAATAGTTTACGTACCTTCTATACCAAGGGAAAGCTTAAAATACTTACACTTACAAAAGTCTTCCAAATAGTTTATGTACCTTCTATACAAAGGGAAAGCTTAAAATACTTACTCTTACAAAAGTCTTCCAAATAGTTTATGTACCTTCTATACAAGTGAAAGCTTAAAATACTTACACACACAAAAGTCTTCCAAATAGTTTATGTACCTTCTATAGAAGTAAAAGCTGAAAATACTTACACACACAAAAGTCTTCCAAATAGTTTATGTACCTTCTATACAAAGGGAAAGCTTAAAATACTTACACTTACAGAAGTCTTCCAAATAGTTTATGTACCTTCTATACAAAGGGAAAGCTTAAAATACTTACACTTACAAAAGTCTTCCAAATAGTTTATGTACCTTCTATACAAGTGAAAGCTTAAAATACTTACACACACAAAAGTCTTCCAAATAGTTCATGTACCTTCTATACAATGGGAAAGCTTAAAATACTTACACCCACAAAAGTCTTCCAAATAGTTTATGTACCTTCTATACAATGGGAAAGCTTAAAATACTTACACACACAAAAGTCTTCCAAATAGTTCATGTACCTTCTATACAAAGGGAGAGCTTAAAATACTTACACACACAAAAGTCTTCCAAATAGTTTATGTACCTTCTATACAAGTGAAAGCTTAAAATACTTACACACACAAAAGTCTTCCAAATAGTTTATGTACCTTCTATACAAGTGAAAGCTTAAAATACTTACACACACGAAAGTCTTCCAAATAGTTTATGTACCTTGTATACAAAGGGAAAGCTTAAAATACTTACACACACAAAAGTCTTCCAAATAGTTTATATACCTTCTATACAAAGGGAAAGCTTAAAATACTTACACACACGAAAGTCTTCCAAATAGTTTATATACCTTCTATACAAAGGGAAAGCTTAAAATACTTACACACACAAAAGTCTTCCAAATAGTTTATGTACCTTCTATATAAGTGAAAGCTTAAAATACTTACACAAACGAAAGTCTTTCAAATAGTTTATGTACCTTCTATACAAGTGAAAGCTTAAAATACTTACACACAAAAAAGGCTTCCAAATAGTTTATGTACCTTCTATACAAGAGAAAGCTTAAAATACTTACACACACAAAAGTCTTCCAAATAGTTTAAGTACCTTCTATACAAGTGAAAGCTTAAAACACTTACACACACAAAAGTCTTCCAAATAGTTTATGTACCTTCTATACAAGTGAAAGCTTAAAACACTTACACACACAAAAGTCTTCCAAATAGTTTATGTAAATTCTATACAAAGGGAAAGCTTAAAAGACTTACACACACGAAAGTCTTCCAAATAGTTTATATACCTTCTATACAAAGGGAAAGCTTAAAACACTTACACACACAAAAGTCTTCCAAATAGTTAATGTACCTTCTATACAAAGGGAAAGCTTAAAATACTTACACACACAAAAGTCTTCCAAATAGTTTATGTACCTTCTATATAAGTGAAAGCTTAAAATACTTACACACACGAAAGTCTTCCAAATAGTTCATGTACCTTCTATACAAAGGGAAAGCTTAAAATACTTACACTTACAAAAGTCGTCCAAATAGTTTATGTACCTTCTATACAAGTGAAAGCTTAAAATACTTACACACACAAAAGTCTTCCAAATAGTTTATGTACCTTCTATACAAGTGAAAGCTTAAAATACTTACACACACAAAAGTCTTCCAAATAGTTCATGTACCTTCTATACAATGGGAAAGCTTAAAATACGTACACACACAAAAGTCTTCCAAATAGTTCATGTACCTTCTATACAATGGGAAAGCTTAAAATACTTACACTTACAAAAGTCTTCCAAATAGATTATGTACCTTCTATACAAAGGGAAAGCTTAAAATACTTACACTTACAAAAGTCTTCCAAATAGTTTATGTACCTTCTATACAAGTGAAAGCTTAAAATACTTACACTTACAAAAGTCTTCCAAATAGTTTACGTACCTTCTATACCAAGGGAAAGCTTAAAATACTTACACTTACAAAAGTCTTCCAAATAGTTTATGTACCTTCTATACAAAGGGAAAGCTTAAAATACTTACTCTTACAAAAGTCTTCCAAATAGTTTATGTACCTTCTATACAAGTGAAAGCTTAAAATACTTACACACACAAAAGTCTTCCAAATAGTTTATGTACCTTCTATACAAAGGGAAAGCTTAAAATACTTAAACACACAAAAGTCTTCCAAATAGTTTATGTACCTTCTATACAAGTGAAAGCTTAAAATACTTACACACACAAAAGTCTTCCAAATAGTTTATGTACCTTCTATACAAAGTGAAAGCTTAAAATACTTACACTTACAAAAGTCTTCCAAATAGTTTATGTACCTTCTATACAAAGGGAAAGCTTAAAATACTTACACTTACAAAAGTCTTCCAAATAGTTTATGTACCTTCTATACAAGTGAAAGCTTAAAATACTTACACTTACAAAAGTCTTCCAAATAGTTTATGTACCTTCTATACAAGTGAAAGCTTAAAATACTTACACTTACAAAAGTTTTCCAAATAGTTTATGCACCTTCTATACAAAGGGAAAGCTTAAAATACTTACACTTACAAAAGTCTTCCAAATAGTTTATGTACCTTCTATACAAAGGGAAAGCTTAAAATACTTTCACTTACAAAAGTCTTCCAAATAGTTTATGTACCTTCTATACAAAGGGAAAGCTTAAAATACTTACTCTTACAAAAGTCTTCCAAAATAGTATATGTACCTTCTATACAAGTGAAAGCTTAAAATACTTACACACACAAAAGTCTTCCAAATAGTTTATGTACCTTCTATACAAAGGGAAAGCTTAAAATACTTAAACTTGAGTTTTGGTCATTATCAATGATCTTATTTCCTATAGAAGATTCGTAAAAACATAACATATAAGATGTCTATTGAATAAAAACTAGGTTTATACGTGAGTCAAGAAACCATAACTTATTAAAACTTTTTTTGACCCACGTATCAACCGAGTTTTTATTTAACAAACAATTTTGTGAGTGTACAACCTCATCACATAAGAGGTCTGGTTTTGTGAGATAAGGTTGAGCTGTTTGAGGTAATAATGCTCAACACGATACTGAATGATGAGTGCTTAATACATGTTGCATATCCAGAATGTTCTATGCATCATATTCTAACGTTTTCTCTTATAACTTTTATTATTCTAAACTATAATGTTAAATCATGCAGATTTCTTTAAAAACACTTTAGTGAATTTATGATATACATAAAATATAATTTTAAAACAATTTTCTTCTTTATTAGATACAATTAAACAATCACTTTTAAACGAACCCAGTAATAAAGCGATAAATGCAGTAATAAAGATGGCATTGTCAAAATAAAATGAATATTATTTATATTTTAAAAATATATATACAAAATGTACATAACATTTTCGTCTTTTTTGAGGATATATTACTTATCAGGAATGGATGATATTTTGAATAGGTCGTAACATAGGTGAAAATGTTCATACACTTTTTCAAGCTACAGTGGACTGCTTGAAACGATTACTTGCTCGGGAAATATCCCAAAACATTCCTTTAGAAATCCTTAAAAAATAATTTATTTTAAAATTTCCTAGTGAAAAGCGTTTAGCAAATATTTGAAGTTAGCAGGATATTAAGTCTGTTGAGCTTCCGGCGTTGTTATTTCCGAATGATGAAGGAGCAAAAATCTTTATCTGAAGTGAGCGTGATTCTAACACGGAACCACTGCATAGTATTAGTGTGATATTTGTAAAGTTTGTTCTTCAGGTATTTTATTCGAATTAAAAATATGTTTATAAAATGTGTGTATTGTAGACTAAATAATCGTAACCAAATCGTGCACCACGTTATAGGCCGATAGTACGCCGTGCATTTCACAATATTTAGAGTTTAATTTAGCTATATTAAAAGCCGTATATCAGTTATTTAAAAGTTTATAGCAGAGGTAAAGTCTATAATATATTTTTATAAATTTTATAGATGAAATTAGGCGTAAAAACAAAAAAAGTAATATTTTTTCTTAAAATATATTCTGAAATTTTAATTCAAGTTAAATTGGTTTAATTTAAGACTTTTACGGTTTCTGTACTAAATTAAATAGAGAAAATTACATTAGAATTGTATATGATAGAAAGATTCGTTATAAGACTGGATGGATGAAATATAGTTATCTTTCTTAAAATAATTTGTTTAGTAAAAAGCCTCTAAAAGTCGGAAAATATACTACTAACAAAAATTATAATCATCATTAGTAATTAGAATTAGTGATTTTGATTACAAAACCCGTATTGATTTTCTAGTCGAATTTTAAATCGTTGTTTGGTGTATTTTAAATAAAAAACCCAGTTAACTGGAGTCTAGTTTGTCCAGAATGGAACGAGCTTTGAAGAAGATTTTGAAAAGAAAAACATGGTTCCTACGAAGTAGTTGAGGACATATCTTTCAACTAAAATATAAAATTTAACCTAATTATGAAATTCTGACTAAATGTTCAAGTGAATTCTCCCACTAGTTCCATTATTTCTTCATATTTCACTTGGCCAGACAAACCTCACGGAAGTATTACATCTACAGAATGAGTTATCGGATCGTATATTTTTTTTTTGTAACACGTTAACTTTCTTTGGCTTATCTTTAGTCCTCAGCCTAAAGATTACGTCTGAGCTAAACGCAATACTGCATTGTACACATTCTTCATTATACATACATTTTTGTACTATCTTTACAGTATTTGACCCGTTTTCTGTGGTCATCTACTTTAGCTGATACTAACGTTGCACCACAATACCAACGTTTTCCATTTCTTAAATTATATTGTGTCCTTCTGTAGCTCGTACATACTTCAGACATGTTTCAATTTTTTTGGGATATTTTCCCGGGAGTACCCGGGAGGATAATAGCATACCTGTACTACTCAAAGGACTTACGTACGTGTGTATTATTATTAGATATTGTAGAGTTCTATTAAGTAGCTATAGTGCGGACCACGTAACCGTGCAGTTGGCCTCGCGAGATTTCTCGTGTACTACCAGTGCTTAAAACATGTTGCATATCCAGAATGTTCTATACATCAGCAGTGTCAGCATCCGATATGTCGACACATATTTCAAGATTGTTTGTTTTTTCATATCGAAGCTAATTTATTATTGCATTGTCTAATATTGACCGCCTTATGCAAGACAGTGCTTGGACAGTCCTTACTATGTTTGTCGGAAAGTATTTATACTGACCCTCTACCTCCCGTCTCACCTACTGCGTTTTTCAAGGCCAAGTTCACAGTTATGTGGTCCACAATATACATTAAATTTTATTGGTTATCAGGAAAACCAAACAAATATTATTTATTTCATATTTGAAACATATTTCAACAGTGAATCCTTAAACTATTTTGAGGCATTTTTAAAGAGGTTATTTCATTGCTCATGGCCTACTTTATACCAGGTTACTTTAGCAACAACAGTGATTATAGGTGTTTACGTGTTGTTGTTCTTATGAAATATTGGATTTTTAACGGGAATATTCTAATCTATGAAAATTAAAAAATACTAAAATATTTTAAATTAGTATTGATTCATCTCATACGTAATCTTACTCAAGAATAAGTAATAATATGGCTAGAAAGATTTGTTTGGGTTGTTTGGTGTGCCTTTTTAACTTGATTATTATCGTATTAAACTTAACAATGATCGATTTAAAACCAAATATTTGCACAAGGTTCAAGTCAAGAATTTATTATTGTTTATATACTTCTATAAGATAAGTAAAGATAGGTAATTTTATTTGAAGTGCATAGATTGAAGTTTATCATATCTTGTCGTTAAGATAACAAAATAAACTCACTTAACTATTGATTAGAAGGTGGTAAAAAAAGTAATTAATGTTTTACTTGCAGTAAATATAATTTACAACCTTATTTATTCATTTAGTAATTAAAACGAACGCTTCTGCCTTCATGTAATTTTAATTTAAAAAAATAAGAATATGGTATAAATGTAAATTTTGTAAATATATATATATATATATATATATATATATATATATATATAGGCAGGTAAGTATATGTGATAAGGGTATTGTGACCTAAGAAACATTATAATCAATCTTCATTAATAATATAAACATTTGTAATTAGTTTACGAGATGACGTCCAAGATTTAACAAGAGTACAATTTATATTATCGTAAAGAGGGGGTGTAGAAGTGTTAACAGGCATTTGTCGCGACAAAACGGCGTCGCGGTGCTCATCAGACTCAGCGAGTGCTCGCACGAATGCACATTCGCACCCCTACCCCTCCCTCTCCTGGTGAGGCAATCGGCATGGAAAGTTTTACTGTGTTTACTCGGTGGGGTGTTTATTGATGCAAACAAAATTCTGATTAAAATATATTACAGTATTCATAACTTCGTTTCTATTTCTGTTAAACATTAAAGACACTAACTGAGATTATTTTTTAATGTTAATCGCTTTGAGATTATTTAATTCACAACCATCGCCAACAGAGAACAGATTTCTTTTATTCATTACACGTCTTTTTATGTAAATAAAGACGGAGGACAACGAATGACGGAACATTTCATTTCTTACATTATACTACTGAGGATCGCATAATTTTAACGTACAATTCAAGGGTCGGTTGACTTTCAGTAAATTGACTTGTCTGCTATTGTCGATCTCAATCCAATGTCGATATTTCGTTAGGTTAGGATGGCTACGACTATCTGATGTTAAATTATAAAATTATACTGTACGTATTGAAATGGAGAGATTGTAGCTGGCAGTGAATTAATAGGAAATGCTTGCCAATTCGATATAAGTGAGTCAAGTATTTTCTGTTACGAAACAAGCGGTTACAAATGAAGTCCTGGTGTTGTTCAGGGTCTTAAAAAAGCTGTTGAGTATAATTAATGATTCTTACAAATGAAAAGTTATAAAGATGAATGATTTTTAACAAAATACTGTCTTCAAAAACGTTGGCTTTTATTTATTTTTTAAATCTATTTATTAAACACTTTCATACGATTAACGTCATAAACGATTATTATTATTATATTATAAATAAAAACAAGTGTTATTATTATAAAGATAAATCACTATCAGTACCTTAATTATTACTGCAGTTGTAAAAGTTTATTAAACAAATTTACTAAAATTTAAAGTTTTAAACTGAAAAACTGGAAAAGGACACGTAAGTTACTAAAAATTAAAAATAATTTTGTTTGTCGTAAAATTTAGCGCTTTGAAACATATATGTTTTTTACCTTTCACATCTATGTGCCATAATATAGGTTGAATGTTTGTGTTTTAAGGGAAAACCCCTAAGATAAATATATGATATATGATGGTGATTTAAAATGAGTCCACTATTATCCAACACTCGAAGAGTGTTCAAGTGAAACAAGAATTAGATGCTTATTACGTAATGAAAAGGGAACCGCCCAACTTCAAGTGAACAGAATAATCTAAGCAGGGTATTTTGAGCTTTATAATCAGTACTCAGGTGAGAAAAGTAATGGTAAGAAAAATAAATACTTGTGAGAAAATCTTTTATATTTATCAGTGCTTACACAGTAATACGGCAAAACTATAGTGTATTCGCGAAAAGTGTTTGAAAATGACAGTCGATAGTCGATATCAACTGTCAATTTGACCACGTAACTACTTTTTTTTACAAAATGTATTTAAATATGAAGTCCTTACATATTTATTTTTAATTTTGTACAGAAATTATCTCACTAGATGTTGTCAAAAACTTTGTAACTATTATAAAAAACAAAATTTCAAAATGGATTGTTTTTTTAAACACTTTAACTTCTAGTAATATGGTAACACTTGCCTATAGTCGCACTCGTTTTTATCTAATTGATGGTCGATTCAAGAAAGTTACCCTTTATCATAACGCGAGATACGTTTCGCGCTGATAATGGGACACATCTTCGAAACGAGCGTCATAATACATACAGAAATAATTGCTACTATAGTCACGCGTTTGCTTATTAATATATGTTGAAGTGTTTATGTGTAAACTAGTAGCTCAAATTAAAAGCTGGGACAAGTATTATTGATATCTCCGGAAACCTGTTTCTAAATCCTTTAGAAGAGTTAGAGACGCCGCTATCAATTTGAGAAACATTAGCGTCGATGCAAAGTAAATTAGGTTACACGTGTTCTAACTCTAACATTTCACAGCTTACAATTGTTATCAAAGGTTCCAAGAAACTGTAGTCGTTATTTATAAGATTTCTAATTTGTCAAGATAATACTTCTAATACATAATATACAAATTATATAATTAGGCCTAATTATTTAAAAATATATCTTTACTTAAACCTTAGTCTTTAAACTTATTTAAATATACTCTATTCTTACAACGGTTTCTTTGAACTTACGTCACTTCAAACTTAATTTGTTAGTGATAAGATAAATTAAATTAAATCATAAAAACCTAGTAATCCATACGTCATGGGTTCTATAACTTATTTAAGATACCATTTGATAAATTAAATGTTTTACATTTCAACCAAGAATGAAATAAGATTTCTCTTTTGAATTATTTATACGGAATTCATAATCCGTCTTCAATTCAAACACTACGAGTATACTCGAGAAGCTAAAAGGATGGTAATTTATGCAAGTAATACAAACAGCAAGTTTAGTATTGTAAGCGGACATTTTTTTACAATTTAAATATTTACTTTTTGTACTTTATAAAATGAGATTGGAAAAACATTAGTTTTCCTTACTAAAGTGTATGAGTTTTCCATTACACCTTAGCTCTAAGCCCTTATGTCTTGTAACTGTGGGGTAAATTGTACCATGTACCTTCTCGCCCTTCATGAGTTTGTTTTAGTTGTTGACAGTGTGCAAAGCTCCTCCTGATGATATCATTATGTTTGTGCTGAAAAGCTTCATGGTGAAAACACAAACACACACACACACACACACACACACACACACACACACACACACACACACACACACACACACACACACACACACACACACACACACACACACACACACACACACACACACACACACACACACACACACACACACACACACACACACACATACACACATACTCACACTCACACACACACACACACACACACACACACACACACACA